>JAJOZX010002352.1:0-315000 GCA_023014485.1 Bathynomus jamesi | reverse complement strand
AAGCGCAAAAGTAAAAAAACGCCAGAAAACGCAGTTAAACAAACGTTGCACCAATTTGAAAGTGGAATAACGGTCATTATGCAGAAAATGACATGGCCTGAAGTTGAAATAAAAAATACATTTTTCTAGTGTATTTTGGTGTGCTCTGTTCAAATATAACCTTCATTTCTTGTGCAAATGAAAAGAAATACGTGTTTGGGCCACGCAATGACAACTGTATTTCTGTTCATTTGCACAAGAAATGAAGGTCATATTCGAACAAAGCACACCAAAATATACTTGAAAAATGTATTTCTGACTACATTTTATATTCGCACAATAAAGCATAACCTAACATGTTCATGTTACGAGATCTCGTAAACGACGCATTACCACAGAAAACGTGCAAAACACCTCAAAATTAACCAGAAAAGTTTGCTCCGGTCATTTTCGTTTAAACTAACGAAAATATCACGACTTAACCAACCAATCATCAAGGGCGTACAGTTGACCTAACCGGGCATTCAATTAACCTAACCGGGCATTCAATTAATCATTTAATTAATCATCTAGGGCACATGACGAATCAAGTTCTCAAAGTCGAAACCACACGAACGGCACGTCATAATTCTATCACAAACACCACTAAACTGAATCCAATTAGAAAAAAAAAATAGCCAGAACAGAAACCAACAAAGTAATTAAGTCGCAGAGTAACTTGCCGTCATACCACCCCCGACTACAAATACAGTAAATATATATATATATATATATATATATATATATATATATATATATATATATATATATATATATATATATATATATATATATATATATTATTTTCTACAATAGTTTGCACAAAAAATGAGTGACAAATTTGAATAAAGCGACTAAAACTACTTCATAAAAAGTTATTTTGATTTACATGTCCAGCCCATGTCATTTAATACATATCGATCGGAATAACTTTTGAAGATATTTCGTCAAGTTCAAAAGTTATGTCACTTTGAAATTGGTAAAAAAAAAAAATTTATAAAGCGTTTTCTGACGTTTTTTTTTACTTTTGTCGCTTAGCCACTTCTTCCCAGGAGGGCCTCATATACAATGCCTTCCCAATCAGACCTAACCTAACCTAATCGCTGATTATTTAACCTAACCTTAATGTGAAGTACAGAAATCAATTCAAATGTTTTACCGAAACATAAATAAATAAATATATTTAAATTTATCCCCCATCAAGATTCGAACCTGGGCCTTGTGACTGGGACACACGGGCGTTGACCATTATTAGGGTACGACTGAAAAAAGTTTACAACCCGTCAACATTTCATCGCCTGAGGGACACGCACAACGCTTTCGCGTCTCGAGGTATTTTCATGTTGTCAAAACCTCTGCACCTCTGGACGCGCACCAAAGCATTGCGTTTTCCTCGAGTGATGGAGTGACGCCAGGTTGTTGTTACCTTTTTCCTGTCGTACGATAATTAATTAAACGATATAGTCAAGGTCATTAGCTCATTAGTGCCCATTGGTAGAATTTCCTACCGACATTTATCATTATTGTATCACTTTTTCTTGTATTCACGCGATCTTCGGTATGAGTCATTGATATGACGCAATCTTTTAGATATATATGCGCCTCGGTGGTGTAGCGGTTAGCGTCGCTGACTCCGAATTCATCGGCCCCGGGATCGAGATCCGGTAACGGAAGCCGGCGCGCAGAAAAACCCAGCTGTTCATCCTTCCATGCAATAAAGAAAGTGGTTGGTGGATAAATGGGTACCCTGGGTGGCCTAGTGGTTAAGACGCTGGGCTGCTGGTGGGGCGTGGTTCGGATTCCACGTTAAACTGTAGGTCTAAGGTGGAGTGAAAAGCTTGACCTTCGTCAGAATGAACAATTCGGGCGGAAGCTAACCAAAGGTGTATACATTGTGTGTGTGTGTGTATATATATATATATATATATATATATATATAGGGTGAACCAATGTAGGTGGACAGTAAATGATAACGTTTATTTTGAGAATACATATTTAATTTTTTGTATACTATAATACAAAATAAAATTTAAATAAATTTAGTTATAATATTTAATATAATAAAACACAAACACCATAGTTATAATGAACACCATAGTTATAATATAATATAACACAAACCGTATTCAACCTACTGTCCACCTACTTTTGGTTCACCGTGTATATATATATATATATATATATATATATATATATATATATATATATATGTATAGTTTGCTAAATTCAAAGATTTTGTCCGGTAACTATTATTTTTTCCATTACAAAAAATTATGTTTAAATTTACGCCAAGCAACTGCACGCACGCGCACACTTCCCCACAAGCGTATAAATAAAAACAAACTGCTGCTTATTCCACAAACGTGTTATTAAAAAAAATATTCCGAAAAACTTTAAAAAAAATGAGTCAAAAGGACTCGACTATTTTTAAGCTTTTTAAATATGGGAAAACTTCGTGGAGGAAATACTGTACTTTTTCCAAATTTATTTATTTTCTTTTTGGGGGGAGGGGGGAAAGGGGGCTTGGAAGAAGTTTTTGATAAGACAAATTTACTTTGAATCAAAAAGTTGCGAACTTATCCATACATCAAAAGTTACCAGAATGTATAATATTAATTTATTATGCAGCCACACACACACACACACACAAAATATATTATTTATATATATATATATATATATATATATATATATATATATATATATATATATATATATATATATATATGAGAGAGGGGAGGGGGCGCAAGAGGGAGAATCAAAGTAGAACGAGGTTCTGGCGAGAACAAAATCCCAGCCTGAATCATTCATTATCTGCATTAAGAGCGCGCGCTCAACCTTTGAACCACGGCACGAAATCCGACCCACTTAATCACTCATTCTGACGATGCCTTCGAATAGAGATAATTTTAATCCGCAATTTAATTGAATTTAAGAAATCTAGGCATGTACGGCTCCCACCCCCCCCCCCCCCCCCTCCTCTCTCTCGTCCTGGATGAATGATTCATCATCGATGATAATTCATCTGCAGTGTTTCTCTTTAATGAAACCTTTCCTAATGGATTGAATTTACCTAATCAACTTCATCTACAGAACAATCTTTCGGATAAAGTCAAAATGTAGAATATTAAACCGAGTCATAATTTCTTGCTGGCTAAGTTTGTTAAGATTTTCATATAAAAATAAGATTGAATGAACTATAGTATACGTATATACATTTTTTTACAATTATTTATATTAATAAAGTGCCAAATCAAACCAGGAAGGCACTGAAGGGTTAAACTATAGGGAATGGAGCTTACAAATGAAAGAAGACCACACAACAGCAAACATTTTCGTTAATTATTTTATACTTCAGATGTTTCGACAAATCTTTTGTCATCATCAGTGAATTATAAAACTTAAACCTTTAAAACAAAAATAAAATTAAATTACATCAAAACAAAGAAAACTAAAACCATTCAAATTACACAATACAAAAGAAAATTAAATCATTGAAGTTAAATTAAATTAAAATTACTCAAATGGTAAATACACTGGTAAATTCACTGATGGACAAATGATTTGTCGAAACGTCTGAGTATAAAAAAATAAACGAAAATGTTACTGTTGTGTGGTCCTCTTTTCATATATATATATATATATATATAACGTAAAGAACGACGCTTGTATAGGAGAATATTCCGCGCAAGATGAGAGCGAGAGAACGAAACAAATGAAAAAATGAGGTAACCACCGGAAGCGAACCCGGGATCTTCGATTGCCGGTCAGATATGATAACCATTACACCACGGGCCTCACTCAATCAAATGCCGTAATTCCTCTATATACGCGCAGAAACCAATGCCCAAGGGGGCACCTCCCGCATGCCGTACATTATAATACATTTAAACTGCAAACACGCAGTATAATTAACGTAAAGAACGACGCTTGTATAGGAGAATATTCCGCGCAAGATGAGAGCGTCGTTCTTTACGTTAATTATACTGCGGGTTTGCAGTGTTAAATGTATATAATGACGGCAGGGAGGTGCCCCCTTGGGGCATTGGTTTCTGCGCGTATGTAGAGGAATTACGGCATTTGATTGAGTGAGGCCCGTGGTGTAATGGTTATCATATCTGACCGGCAATCGGAAGATCCCGGGTTCGATTCCGGGTGGTTACCTCATTTTTTCATTTGTTTCGTTCTCTCGCTCTCATCTTGCGCGGAATATTCTCATCTACAAGCGTCGTTCTTTACGTAATTATACTGCGTGTTTACAGTTTAAATGTATATATATATATATATAATATATATATATATATATAGCTAAAAGTTACGTTCGCTCCTATATTTTGTATCACTTTCCTCTTACACGGAAAGTAGCTACTACTTGTAGATGTTTTCTCGACTTCAATTTAGGTTAGGTTAAACCAACCCAACTTAACCAAACGTAAAATGAAACAACAAAAAAGCGGGTGTGTAAAATCCTGAGATAACATGAAGTAGTAGTAATTTGATTTAGAGTTTTTTAATTAAAATCTTAACGCGAGTGAAATTCGAAAAAAACAATCATTATAACCGTACGATAAAAAAGTGCCCACTCTAAACTTATTAATGGAACCCCTCCCTACCTTAAATGCGAGCGGAAATGATTAAAAATGTGAAAAAATAAAAGATATGACATGTAGGAGCTAATGTAACTTCAATGACCACGACGAAAATATAGGAGGAATTTGGCAATTTAGGAAAGTGTATATATATATACAGGGTGGGCCGTAAGTTTCCAACATAGGAAAAATAAACATTTTTTTACGGACAACCATTTTTATTATATAATATGCTCTACATGGTTGCCATTGTTTGAAAACACACATTTCAATACGTGTTCCCCACTGTTGAAACACGCATTAGCACAGTTGACGTTATGCTTGTAATGGCGTTGGTGATATGTTCCTTTAGATGATTTATGTCTCGTATCTTTTCCTGATACACCATGGCCTTCAAGTGCCCCCAAAGATAGAAATCAAGGGGGGTGAGATCTGGGGATCTGGGAGGCCACTCCACAGGACCACGCCGACCAATCCAAGCATCCGGAAAACTGCTGATCCAAATACCGACGCACGTGAAGACCAAACGTTTAAATTTTCCTATGTATCGAAACTTACGGCCCACCCTGTACATATATATATATATATATATATATATATATATATAATATATATATATATATATATATATACAGGGTGGGGCCGTAAGTTTCCATACATAGGAAAATTTAAACGTTTGTTTTTATGTTTCAGATACCCTAAGAATATGCGTGTAAGATCGTTTACTGATGAAGCAAATTTTTACGTCAATGGAGAGGTTAATCGGCAAAACATACGTTATTGGAGTAATGCTAACCTAACTGGCTGAGTCGACGAAGATGCAAGGTGCCGGTAAAGTGATGGTGTGGGCCGGGATATGGGGTGACAGAATTATTGGACCAATTTTTGTCAGTGGAAATCTTAATGCCGAAAGGTATCTTAACATGTTGCAAGAAGAGATTTTCCCATCCCTGCTAAACGAGGAAGGTAACTTCCCAGTTACTTCCAGCAAGATGGAGCTCCACCTCATTATGGTCTTCACGTGCGTCGGTATTTGGATCAGCAGTTTCCGGATGCTTGGATTGGTCGGCGTGGTCCTGTGGAGTGGCCTCCCAGATCCCCAGATCTCACCCCCCTTGATTTCTATCTTTGGGGGCACTTGAAGGCCATGGTGTATCAGGAAAAGATACGAGACATAAATCATCTAAACTAAAATAAATTCAGTGTTTCCCAACCGGGGGCCAATGGCTCCCTGGGGGCCACAGGAAAATGTTATTTTGTAAAATAGAGTTAAATCTGCATATTACCTACTGAAAATAATGCTTATGGGGGCCACAGGAAAAAATAAGGTTCCTAAGGGGGCCATAAGCCAAAACCGGTTGGGAACCACTGCATGATTCTAAAGGAACGTATCACCAACGCCATTACAAGCATAACGTCAACTGTGCTAATGCGTGTTCATCAACAGTGGGGAACACGTATTGAAATGTGTTTTCAAAACAATGGCAACCATGTAGAGCATATTATATAAATAAAAATGGTTGTCCATAAAAAAATGTTTATTTTTCCTATGTATGGAAACTTACGGCCCACCCTGTATATATATATAACTCAAAGTTTCTCAGAGGACCATTCTATGTTACACATAGACAGTGCATTGAACAAGGAACTCTTCTGGGAAATTAAATCCAATATAGTCGGGAATAAGTAATGGTAAGTGACAAACACAACAGTTTTTTTTTCTGTTTCATGATGTTATCCCGACGTCGGGCCTCTTTGCGAATGACCCGTTGCCCACGATGGGCTAACATCACGAAAAAGAAAAAACTTTTAGTGTTTATTATTTATCATTACTTATTCGGACTATAGTGGATTTAATTTTCCCAGAAGAGGTCCTTGTGCCATACACGATCTGTAAGATAACACACACACACACACACACACAATATATGTATATCACAAATCGCTCATGTGTATCACCCCATGCTCGTCAAAGACTAACAACCCCTTTGTATATGGACTTACAAGTGGAACTCGAGAAGATCCATTTTGTCGGTATCATGGACAAGACTTTAAGAAAGTATATATTTGCGCACGTATAATAAAACTACACAAAAATTTCGACGACCAATGAAATTCCTGATTCTCTAGAAGAGTTCAAAGAGGGAAAAGGCAGCCATTACTCGATACGGTAACGGTTATTGGTCGTCATCTTTTGGTGAAAATGAACTTCACGCGTAAATGGGCGATCAAAAACAGTCAAAATACATGCATCGCAGTCGGAACGATTTCCAAAGATACTCTCGATTCTATCCAACATTCAATCGGGTTTAATGTGTGTGTGTGTGTGTGTGTGTGTGTGTGTGTGTGTGTGTGTTTCAGGTCGACCCTAGAAATATGGAAATTGGCGGAATTTGTAGTTTGTATTTGAAGTTTGTCATGGTAATTCCGCCAATTTCTATATTTCTAGGGTCGACCTGAAACACCGTGTGTGTGTGTGTGTGTGTGTGTGTGTGTGTGTGTGTGTGTGTGTGTGTCTGAACTAAATACAGGCATACATACGGATAGTTTGCGATTGCGGATACTTGTGGGTTTTAGTCCAGTTTATGTAGAGCAAGCCTGAGATGATACGAGTATGAGTGTGATTGATACAGATAAGTTTGTGCTGCCTAGGAACGAAATACAAACTTGCGGTGTATCTTACTCCTGAAGAATCATGCACCTGGATTGAAGATAACTGGGGGTGTCCGCACTACAAACCAACAAGAATTGCATAAATTTAATATGGATAAGGATGTTCTTTTAACCAGACTAACATAAAGCACCGTTGCTTTCAGTGGTGATGAACCACGTACGAAAGCTTCGTCAGTACTCTAATCCCCTATTGTTTACAATACTGCTGCGAGCTGCTCGTATCCTGAAATGGGCGTACGGGCGAAATGATGCTACATGTGAAAAGATGTCCAATTCTTCATCTTCCACTACGCTATGAATGCATCGATGAATATTATAATATATATAACCAATTATAATGAATATTAATATTATAATCATGAATTCTCATAGAATAAGAGTGAAGAAATGAAATAATTAGGATTTATGCCGATGCAGAAGCAGCACTGAAGCGTCAGAGTGCAAAACACTTCTGACGCTTCAGTGCTGCTTCTGCATCCGCATAAATGAGGGGTCGCGCGTCTTAAGGTACCTAAGCTCCACCACAGGCGAAAACGCGTTTTTGAAGGATATCACTATTTTCACCCTTCCTCTCTCGCGTGGTTTGGGTTATAATGACCTTACGACACTAGAAGTATGGTTGAAAGCCTTATGAAGCGAACTACTTTTTTCACCTCAATCGCCAGCCAAAAGTTCACCAAAGTTTGGTATAATAAGAAAATAAAAAAATTTAAAAAAATATATAAAATATGAAAATCTATTCCAAAAACTCATCAACATCTTCATTAGCATACTTAGAACTCTAATTTAGCCAAAAATGAACGTTCTAGCTCAATTAATAACAGAGATACTATTGCCAGAATATTGCTGAACTTTGGAGGCGATTTCTGACGAATTTTAATTTTGGCGCTTAGGTACCTAAAGACGCAGGATCCTTCAAATCCTAATTACTGTATTTCGTTTCTTCACTCTTATTCTACAAGAATTCATAATTTGAAAAAAATATTATCCATAGAAAAATAAGCTTAAAACACATGATGGAACTGGATATAAAGACGTAAAATAAAAATCACTGAATTTGTAACACACACACACACACACACACAGAGCTTTCTTAAAATAATGCCACCATTATTTTCTTCGGCAATTTCTTTAAAAAATAAAGAATGTGTCGTTATTAACGTGACCATGAATTAAAAGAACAACGACGATGTCATTCTTCTGGAGCTTTTTTAACCACTATTTATAGTTCAATTCCTCCTCCACACTTTTTTTCCCAAATTCAATATTAGCCAATTTTCGATTTCATCCACTCGGAGTCACAACCGTCGATTATCGTTTTTAATTAATTGCCAATCTATCTATTTCAGGACCAACCTGTTGTTCCTCGAGATCAATATTAAACTCCAATCCTAATCTCCCCATCCTCCTGCTGGGGAATCACTCCTACTTCAGCACATATCCAAACTATGTATCTTTGTTGCTACAACAACAAACTTGTGTGTGCATATATATGTTACAGTCAATGTGTGAAACTAGTTATTTCACGTAATGCCTAAAAATTTCAGGCATTTCGCGTAATTCGATTAAGCGATTAACGATTTCGTGAAGGTTAGGTTAGGTTAGATTAAGTTGGTTAGGTTAGATTAAGTTGGTTAGGTTAGGTTAGTAATGCATATTACCTATGTTTAAGGGTCAATCGAATTACGCAAAATGCCTGAAATTTTTAGGCATTACGTGAAATGAATTGTTTCACAGATTGACTAGCATATATATATATATATATATATATTGCTGACAAAAGTAAATAGACACCACGATGGTTGTCCTCAAGAACAAATGGCAAAGCTCATCAATGGAATACCAGAACGTGTGTCAGCTTTACATAATTCAAAGGGGAGAGCAGCACAATTTCGAATATATTGATTCAATAAATCTGCTATTATTTATCGACTTTTATTATCAAATAAAAAACTATGAAAAACAGAAGGTGTCTATTTACTTTTGTCAACCGTCTGTATAATATATATATATATATATATATATATATACAGTAAAATCACAAAATAACACGTGATCTTATTAATAAGCAAACAACCACAGGGAAAAAGGAAAAAGAAACACGAATTCCGAGCGCTTTCGTGATATATTCACATTTTCAAGGACAAGAAATAAATTTCTTTCTATTTCTTTCTTGTCCTTAAAAATGTGAATATATCACGAAAGCGCTCGGAATTCGAGTTTCTTTTTTCCTTTTTTCCTGTGGTTGTTTGCTTATATATATATATATATATATACAGCGTGTCCCAAAGAAATGTATACCCACTTTGTTCGATAATACCAGCTATGAGGATAATAAATATATTACCTTTTATATTTTTTTTAATAAAGAATTTTCTCCTGAATCTAAATATGTAATTATTTTTATTAAAAATTGAAAAACAAAAAAGTTACAGATGTTTAAATTATAATTATTATTTTCGAGACTTCATGTGCGATATTTTTAATATTTTTGCACGTATACGAGATAAGTTTGAAACCGACGGCACTGTGCAAAACTTACAAAAACAACGTTCTGGAAGACGTCGAACATCTTAGATAAAGTGTCATTTAACCATGGAATTTGTAAATTTTTTGAATTAACTAATAATTATATAATTACAACATTTATGCTTCAATATCAACACTAAACATAAGTATCTCAAAACAGTCGGTTAAAATATTAGAAAATATCGCACATGAAGTCTCGAAAATAATAATTATAATTTAAACATCTGTAACTTTTTTGTTCTTCAATTTTTAATAAAAATAATTACATATTTAGATTCAGGAGAAAATTCTTTATTAAAAAAACATATAAAAATATATAAAAACTCGCTTTCCCTTCTCTTGATAACATATGAGTAAAATCAATGGTGTAGCTGCACTTTCTTTCAATATACATTTCTTAATTTTTATTATTTTACACTAATTTAAAACTAAAACCAAAAATTGAGGATGAGTGAGAAATAGCCTTTAACTTATAGGGCAGCTTCTCATACTGATTCAACACTTCAAAGCTTCCTCAATCCTGCTATTTAAATGCATTTGTAGATATATACAAGGGTGGCTTCGAAGTCCCAATCTGTTATAATTGAAGCGAAAATGCATCCAGCGGAGCTGACACTGACGTAATCGATTACCGAGGAAAGAATATTTGTCGAGATGGTTAGATTTGCACTTTGAATAATCAATAAATATTTCTAAACTTATTAACTTTTTACTTCGTTTGATTTTTTTGTATTTTCACTTTAATTATAACCGATTGGGACTTATGGGCCACTCTGTATATTATTAATGATAATTCTTTACTGCTCAAGAAAGAGTAGAGAGAATTACAACTACGAGTTTCAGTACGAAAGTCATAGAGTACTAACATCTTGTAAACGCTTAAACTACCAAATATGTGGCAATGAGAGTTGATACAGTAACCTCTCTCTCTCACGGCAATAACCTACTTACATTTATAAATGAAAAAATAATTATGATTAATATTTGCTCGCTCGAACGTAAATTATGTAAATACTTTTAATTTAAAGGAAACAGTAATTTAGACGCGAAATTCATTTCTTTAATGGGTCTTAGTAGAAATGGAAGAGCAAGATATGAGGAGAAGGGTGAATACCAAAATTTCTTTGAGAAGAGTTCACTCTTAAATTTGTCTCCCTCCAGATTACTCCAAATATGAACTCTTGCGTATGAGAGAGCTCTCCTTAACAACATTTCATGCGTGAAGTTAAGTCTTTAGAAGTTAATAGTTACCATGTCTTAGGTTCACTGAATAATTTACGTTGTTATTTTTGTGTTTGATATGATTTCCAAAATTAACAAAGGCGATTCCCTATAAAATATTTTCTGATTAAGCTTAACCATTAAGCTTAACAAGCTATAGGAGCTTTTAAACTTTTGAAGATATTTCGATGAAATATTTTGAAAAGAAGTTCAAAAGTTGTCACTTTCAAATTTGGTACAACGTTTAACTGCGTTTTTAACTTTTGTCGGTTAGCCTCTCCTTCGTAGGAGGGCCTCGTATACAGTATCCGAGGGTGTGCTTGGGGTATAATAGATATATACTGGTCAGCCTATTTAGTAATAAAAAAAACTTTGCACGGTTTTGAGCAGAGTTGAGCTGAATAACAAATATCTCTTTCGCTCAGTCGCCTGTTATGATTGGCTAACTCGCGTAAAGTGGGTGGAGCTAATGTTTCTCGCTCAGTCGCCCGTTTGGGTCGGATCTATCACGATGAGCGGCGTTAAAGATCACTGTGATCACAAGCCCTACCCGTAAGGTAGGGAGCCGAAGGCGCGGCTTGTATTTAGTATTTTAATTTATGCAAAATGATAAGTGAATTTTGACAGTATAATGCGTTCAATGTTCAATACTTTCATCTCTGATACACTAATAATTATAGTTTTATCAAAATGCGCGTTATCTAGTATGTATCCAGTATGTAAAGGAATATAAAGTACACAAAACAGACACGTTACGATTCCACCACAAATGCGATTACATTAAAAACTGTAATCATGATTCCTACGATTCCAAATTAGGTAAACGGGAGAAACACAACACAATCACTGTCATGAAGGGTTGCCAACGACTGAAATAAAATTAGTTCAATCAATTTAAATTATAAGGAAAAAATAACTGATTGACATCAAAATAGGATTTTTCTTTCTCAGAGATAAGGAATAGTACCATCAACATAATTTCATTTTAGTTATATTTTACTATGTATGGGCGAGTTCGAGAGTGGGTTTTATTGTACTGTAACTTGACAACTTAGCAACTTGACTTTCATATTCAGTGATATGTTGTAATCATGGCACGTAAATCACGATTACGATTCCTTTTGCGTGGAATCGATTATGATTACGATTCCTTGGTTTTCCAGGACAAGTGGAATCGATTACGATTCCTCAAAAATGTGGAATCTATTCCAATGATTACGATTCCTGATTACGATTACAACATGTCTGACACAAAACAGCAACAGACCGGCTGGTCCGTACGCGGCTATCTGTACAAGAGGAGAGTTTAAAGGAAAGGAAGCAAATTTAAAATGAAAATTTTAAAGCAAACAAAAGAGAATCCGAGTGAAAATTCTACAGTACTTTTATGCGCTAACAAACGCTTCCAAATTGGGGCTTAAAGCAAGATAAACATCCAGTCTCTCTTTAAAGGAGTCGGCCATATTACTTGGAACTGTGTTGGCTGGCAATCCATTCCACAAATTAACTGTACTGTACGATATATATATATATATATATATATATATAAGTCGTTACCTTCTCGTTAGGAGAATGTTACAACCACTCGTTTTGTTTACATAAATGCCTCGTTTATCCAATTTATTATCTTAAATAACACGACATCGCTACAATAAACACTTCATTTTGCGCCAATAACAAATAAATACACATACAGCAGGCAGTTTTATATACAGATTAGGGATACGATATTATATATATATATATATATATATATATATATATATATATATATATATATATATATATATATGGGATGAATTTCACAATAAAACACGTGAAATGAATAAATGCTGCAAACCCACAAGGAAAAAGAAAAACGATTCCAAGGCCTTTCGTGTATTCAAAGCTACACGAAAAAACAGAGAACATAAAAATTGTCCTGGCTAATATTCAAGGAATAAGACCAAACCAATCACTCAATAAGGTTTCGTACCTGAAAGGATTTATGGACGAAACAAGGGCGGACATCGCATGCCTCACAGAAACTCATCTTAAAGATTGCCAAGGAAATTGTGAAAACTGCGAACATTGTATTGATAAGAAAGAGATAAATATAGAGGGCTTCAACTTACTAAGAGCGGATAGAACGACGAGACGGAAAGGTGGCTCTGCTATATATGTACAGGAAGGTCATATGACAGAGACGATAATAAGTAAATCAAACAGCTATGTGGAACTCCTAGCAGTGAAAATAGAAAAACTAAACTTGATAGTAATAGTCATCTATAGACCTCCAAGCACCCCAACCGAAAAATTCTCGGAGGCCATTGATGACATTAGAAAGCTAATAAAGGCCATAAACCCTCCATCCCCCAATATAATGATCTACGGAGACTTTAACTTCCCATTTATAAAATACAAAAAGGTGAATAGGAATATATATATTCACCAGGACAAGGGGGGACAAGAGAAGATCAGGAACAAGCAAAAATGTTGATGGCTCTCACAAATGAATTTATGCTGACACAGGAGATAACAGAAAATACCAGAAAAATAACTGCCTGGATCTGGTATTCACGAATAACACGAACTTGATTGCTGATATAAAAATAACCCCAACCATTATCTCAGACCACAACTTAATCGAGATATCAACAAATATGATGGCAGCATTAGAAGACAATACACATATTGTGGAAAGAAGTAAATTCGGGGCCTTTAACTTAAACTCGAAGACTATAAATTGGGAAGCAATCAGATCGCACATGGCCCAAATAGAATGGAGAACAATTTTCGAGAATAAAACAACGGAAGAAATGCTAACAACTTTGGAGGAAAAAACGCTGAGAATTTTAGAAAAATATGCTCCGAAATCACAGCCAAAAGGAAAGAGGAGCTGGCTAGAAAGGCAAAAGAGAAGACTATTCCGCAAAAGAAAGAGTGGAGGCGAAGTTAGGAAACTGCGGAGATAATGGCAGGAAAATAATAAAAAAAAAAACTGGAGGGTATCGATAGGGAAATACAAGCCCTGATTAAGGACCATACAGAGAGGGAAGAGGAAAAGGCGGTAGAAGCAATAAAGGAAAATTCAAAATACTTCTATAGCTATGCAAAAAGGAAAACAAAAAACGCGCGCCGCTATTGGGCCCTTAAGGACGGGAAATAATGAACTAACCGACGATCCAAAAGAAATATCTGATACATTGAGAGCTCAATATGAATCAGTTTTCAGTACCCCAAAAAGTGACAAAGCGATACCTGACATAAATGCATTCTTTGAAGAGGAATTGCAAGGAAGTATATAACAGACTTTGAGTTTACACCAGAAGATGTAGCGAGAGCTATAGAACAAATGAAACTACATTCAGCTGCAGGTCCGGACAATTGGAACGCATTATTGATTAAAAACTGTAAAAATGAAATAGCTACACCTTTATACTGGATATGGAGAAGATCCCTAGACACTGGGGAAATACCGAGCATCTTGAAAAGAGCAAACATTGTCCCTATATATAAAGGAGGGGACAGATCTCAAGCAAAGAACTATAGACCAGTGTCATTGACGTCCCACCTCACCAAAGTATTTGAAAGAATAGTTAGAGAGAGAATTTATGATTTCCTGGAGACACGGGAAAGATTCAACGAAAATCAGCATGGATTCCGATCAGGTAGATCATGCCTATCACAACTAATAGAGCACTACAACAATATCCTAGATGCATTGGAAGGCAATGACAACTACGATGTTATATACACAGATTTTGCTAAAGCTTTCGATAAATGTGACCATGGTATAATAGCACATAAAATTAAAGACATGGGAATAACAGGCAAAGTGGGAAAATGGATCTACAACTTCCTTAGTGATCGTCTGCAGGTCGTCAAAATTCAAGGTATATCATCATCAGAATCGGAAGTACGCAGCTCAGTACCACAAGGGACAGTACTGGCCCCACTCCTGTTCATTATCATGCTAACAGACACAGACAGCGGAGTAAACAGCAATAGTATAGTAACATCCTTTGCAGACGATACAAAGATCAGCAGAAAAATCAGCGATGTACATGACGTGGAGGCCTTGCAGAGGGACACGAACAAAATATACAAATGGTCAGAAACAACATGTCATTCAACGCCGAGAAATTTCAACTCTTGAGATATGGTAGAAAAGAAGAACTTAAACAGACTGCATATTATGCTCCAGATAGACAGGAAATTCAGAGAAGCATGAAAGCGATTGATCTCGGGATAATAATGACAGATGATGCGAAATTCGAAACACAAAATCAGATAGCGATAAATAAAGCAAAAAGAGTCGCCGGACAGGTTCTAAGAACGTTCAAGAGAAGGGACAGGACAGTAATGATTCCCCTGCTAAAAACACTGATTATACCAAAACTTGAATACTGCTCAGTTTTGACGTCCCCATATTAAAAGGAAGAAACCAATAAACTAGAAGAAACGCAAAGGCATTTCACAGCCAAGATTGATGGCTGCAAAGAACTCAACTACTGGGAAAGACTACGTAAACTAAATCTGTACTCACTGGAAAGAAAAAGAGAGAGGTACATCATAATCTACATATGGAAAATGATCGAAAAACTGGTACCAAACCTAAAACTAAACCCAATTACCATTCAAACAACACTGGAAAATAGGAAAGGCAGAATGTGTAGTGTTCCCAAATTAAAAGCACGACAAGGGACCTCCTCAACCCTGAAGGAAAATAGCTTGGTTGTCAGGGGGCCAAGACTTTTCAACCAGCTTCCTAAGGACCTCAGAAACGTAACGGGGGTCGAAGTTGAAGTCTTCAAGAAAAGACTGGATGCCTGGCTCAGGACAGTACCAGATGAGCCGGGCGTGCCTGGCTATGTACGGTGGAGAGCGCAAGAAAGTAACTCGCTCCTCCACCAGGCCAGACCTAGAGGCGGGGCCACCAGCTTGACCTCCGTGTGAAGAGAGACCAACACACGAAACAACATAAGGTTCATAAGGTAAGGTACACCTCGTCAGGGAATGAAGATAAAAGGCGAGGTGCCCATAAATATATACAATGTACAGGAAAAACAAAACAATTAGCACATACTTAACAAGGGTTAATGAGGGTTATGTAGCTTTGAATACACGAAAGGCCATGGAATCGTTTTTCTTTTTCCTTGTGGGTTTGCAGCATATATATATATATATATATATAAAATATCTTAGTGAGCGCGGGCAAGTCGTTACAGTATAAGGAATATCTTTATCAGAAATCAGAGGTCCTCAGCTCAGCACCACAAGGAATAGTATTCGTTCCACTACTCTTCATAATCATGCTAACTGACATAGATGAGGACGTTACCAGACAGCACAGTAACATCCTTTGCCGATGACACAAAGATCAGTAGAAAATAAGAAACCAGAAGATATAGGATCTCTACAAACAGACATGAACAGAATCTACAAGTGGACGGTAGACAACAATATGAAGTTTAACACTGAGAAATTTCAATTGTTTTGGTACGGAAAAAGGGAAGACCCAAAATCCATGGAATATTATACCCGAAATAGACAGGAAATTCAGAGAAATTCTAAAGCAAAAGATTTACGGGTTGTAATGAGTGATGACGCGAAATTTGAAACACAAAATAAGATAGCAGTAAACAGAGCAAAGAGTGTAACTGGGCAGATATCGAGAACCTTTAAATGAAGGGATAGGAATGTAATGATTCCTCTATTGAAAACACTGATCATACCAAATTGGAATACTGCTCGGACCTAACATCCCTATATAAAAAAGAACACATTAGATAGCTACAAGGGATTCAGAGAAGCTTCACAGCAAAGATCAATGGGTGGAAAGAACTAAATTACTGGGAAAGGTTACGCGAATTAAACCTATATTCACTGGAAAGGAGGAGAGAGATTACCCATTATTTACACTTGGAAAATAATGGGAGAAACTAGTCCCTAATCTTACTCTCAACCCTATAACTCCCCAAAACAACAGTGGAAAGTAGAAAAGGAAGATTGTTTGTTGTTCCCAATTTAAAGGCTAGACAGGGAACATCCTTAACCTTGAAAGAAAATAGTTCTGTTGTGGGAGGACCAAGACTGTTTTGTTTACAGCTGCCCAAAGACCTAAGGAACACGAGTGGTGTTGCGGTGGACATCTTCAAAAGATTAGATGTTTGGCTCAGAACAATCATCTCTGATGGCTATGTGAGGTGGAGAGTACAAGAAACCAACTCACTATTTCACCAGGCCAGCTCGAGAGGGGCGACAAACTGACCTTCGTGAAATGAGGAATCATCGCACGGAACATTTGAAGGTTTGAAAGAAAGAAAAAAAATGAAATGAATGAACTATAATAGTCCAATATTGTCCATACGACAAAATTACTAATACAACGACAGTTCACATACTAAGGATAGAAATATATACAATTGATTAGAAATAATACAGTAATGTCAAAGTTAAGTGGAGCTACAGACAAACGTTTTCGTACCAAGAAGTCCATAGCTTAGAGGATAAACGGCAGGACTCAGGGATAGCTTGGATAATCGGGTTGGTTGATTTTTTTTTAATTCTTTGCATTAGACTGTATTGAGCACGTCTTGTTACCTCCGGGAACCTCGGGACATTGCGGGTAGCAAAACATTTGCGAAGCTGAGCATCTCGGGAGCAATTTATGTAATAGTCATTGATATGACGCAATCCAAAAGATTGCGTCATATCAACAACTCATACCTAAGATCACGTGAATACAAGGAAAGTGATGCAATAATGACAACCACTTTGTTGGTAGGAAATTCTACCAATGGGCACTAATGGGGTAACAAGTTATATAGTATTGTTGAACAAAAATGTAACCTAATTTTCATTAAAATGTGCACCGTTACTGTTCATTTATGACAGTAAACCCAACTAATACCACGATAGTTTTATTTTCTCTGTCTACATGAAACTATAATTTTGATCGCCAATATATATATATATATATATATATATAAAACCTTTGTTAACCTTGTTTTGCTTCCGCTCGAATTGTTCATTCTGACGAAGTTCAAGCTTGTCACTCCACCTTACACCTACAGTTTAACGTGGAATCTGAACCACGCCCCACCAACATCCGAGCGTTTTAAACCAAATAGCTACCCAGAGTACCCATTTATCTACCAACCAATTTTTTTTATTGTGTGGAAGGATGAGCAGCTGGGTTTTGCTGCGCGCCGCCTGCCGTCACCGGGTCTCGATCCCGGAGCCGATAGATTCGTTGTCAGCAACGCTAACCACTACACCACCGAAGCTGATAAAATTAAACTTGTAAATAAAATTCAATACCATAAGATACAAAGAATTGAATTAAAATGGAATCGAAAGGGAACTATTTTAACCATTTCAGTTTCTTCACACACACACACACACACACACACACACACACACACACACACACACACACACACACACACGTTAACAGAATATTATGAAATGAAAAATGTAATCGAATAACATACTCTGCTTCGACCCTCATTTACTGAATCTGTTTTAGGTTTATTTCTAAATACAAGGCGGCAAAGTACGGCTTTTATACGCAAGAGAACCTTAAAACTACGAACGTTTTTCGATCGCTATCACGTTCACTAAACGAGATATAATCTTTTCAGAGTACGTTTGTAGTCAATGATAAATCGATCTTATGAAGTAATAATATATTCTTTTAAAATAGCTCCAACAAATTGTAATTTTCTTGTTAAAGTGTTGGAGACTGACCTGTACGCCTTGGGGAAAAATGGCATTCGATTATACTATGCGGGAATTAGGTTCGTTTCGAATATTCATAAATTTAGAGCTTACACAATCAACAACGAGTCCGCAACACTAAACACTGCCTATTGTTCCACATGGCTCTGAATATGTCTCTGGAACGAGTTCCTTTACTATCGCTTAACTGCAAATAATGAGTTTGGTCTTGGGTTCTGCTTGCAGACAACTTACGTTGAAGTTCACTTATCATAAAAAGAACGAAAACTTCACACACACACAAAATATATTTTATATATATATATAATATATATATATATATATATATATATATATATATATATATATATAAAATATATATCCCGGCCACCAGCTTGACCTTCGTGTGAAGAAAGACCACGCACGGAAACCCAAACAAGGTTAACAAGGTGTGTGTGTGTGTGTGTGTGTGTGTGTGGTGTGTGTAGTGTGTGTGTGTGTGTGTGCGCGCGCGCGCTTATTTTATCAGTTACTCAAAAGAAATGCAAATAAAAAACTATAAAAGTAACACTATTTCAAAGATGCATAATCTTAGTGATATGGAGACAATAACAGTAGTAGTTGAAACATGTCATAACAAATGTTGGAAGTGTTCACTGAATGTTCAATGCAAAAGTGGGACGGCGAAAACATGTTATTATATTGCTGGACTCCTCTGGCCGAATGTTGGCAATGATGTTGGTAATTGTTTTGTTGCAATTCTTCCAGAGTATGGGATTGTTCGCATGCGCTTGGTCTTTAATGTGCTCCGCATAAAGTAATCCGTGATGATAAATGCGGCGAGCGTTTGAAGCCATAATCCCTTAGAATTATGCAATCACCGAAATGAGTTCCAACTCCGCCATTGTCTGACGAGGCGTGTGGTTTGTTGCATCGTCTTGCTGGAATCAGCCATTGTGGATTTCATCCTCTGACAGGCAGCCCAAATATTCGTGAATGATGCCAATGTAACTTCCGACGTAATAAGTGTTGTGGAAGAAGATAGATCCCACAATCCGACATCTCGAAATGGCACACAACACTCTTACCTTCTTGGGATGAAGTGTGGGTTTCATGAACGGTGCGTGGTTTATCTGTGGACCATATACGCGCGTTTTGTGCATTAACATATCTGGTGAGGTGAAACCAGGCCTCACATTCATTCATATATAACTAAAAAATTAAAAATACTTCTGAAATAGTTAATAATCTAATAATTTTTCGCCCCTATTCAATTTCTTTTAACTGTGCAAACACTTTTCGATTTCGATTCCATCCTCGCTCTAGCAATCTATTCCAGTTCCAAATGCGAACATTAAAAAAGGTTAAATTCAAATTTTAATTCCATAATTACAACTGACTAATATATATATATATATATATATATATATATATATTAATATATATATATATATATAGATATATATATATATATATAATATAATATAATATATATATATATACAGGTGGGCGGGGAAAGTAGCTCCCTATTTTGGATTGGTAAAAAAATACGTATATTATTCATTTATTTCAGAAAAAAATAATATGAAAAGGTAGGCATACATGGTAGGTTTTCTCTAAAATTCAATGTGGGCTCCAACTCTTTCCACCAGCTTCTGGAGCCGCCCAGGAATGGCGTCCACTGACTTTAGCAGGAACTCGGCGGGATGGAGGACATGACTTCCCGAATTCGGTCCTCCAGTTCTTCCAATGTCCTCGGTTTGGTGCGGTAGACTTCTTCCTTTACCCACCCCCAAAGAAAGAAGTCGCACGGTTACCGCTGAAAAACGGCAGAATCGGTTCAGTGTAACGGTGTGGTGTGGTATGACCTCAGATCAGGTTGTGGGCCCGTTCCTTCTGCGCAACACCATGAATGCTGAGCGGTACCTTGCTATGTTGCGAAACGAGGTCTGGCCGGTTGTCAGCACATGGGAGAACATCGACGATCTGATATTTATGCAAGATGGCCCCTCCGCACTTCGCTCTTGTTGTCCGTGAGTGGCTGGATGCCACTTCCCTGGGCGTTGGATGGGTCGTCGTGGTCCACATCAATGGCCAGCCAGGAGCCCCGACTTGACACCGTGCGACTTCTTTCTTTGGGGTGGGTAAAGGAAGAAGTCTACCGCACCAAACCGAGGACATTGGAAGAACTGGAGGACCGAATTCGGGAAGTCATGTCCTCCATCCCGCCGGAGTTCCTGCTAAAGTCAGTGGACGCCATTCCTGGGCGGCTCCAGAAGCTGGTGGAAAGAGTTGGAGCCCACATTGAATTTTAGAGAAAACCTACCATGTATGCCTACCTTTTCATATTATTTCTTCCGAATAAATGAATAATATACGTATTTTTTTACCAATCCAAAATAGGGAGCTACTTTCCGCCCACCCTGTATATATATATATATATATATATAATATATATATATATATATATATATTATATATATATATAGATATACGACATTCCCCTTCTCACGCAAAACGAATGTACGTACAAATGACGTACTTTGTTTATTGTGTAATTTGGTTCTTCTCCGAATAAAAAAAAAAAACCAGGTTCCCTCTAAGCGTAAATCGCAAAATGAAATATCAATTTGGAAATCCAGATTTACAATTGGGGGGAAAAAAATCTGCACGCCAACTTCATCAGTTTTTATAATTGAATTTCGGTAAAGAAAAAATGTAACTGCTTTCATAACTAATATGTGAAAAATTCATGCATGCTATATATATATGTGTGTGTGTGTGCTATGCGCCTCAGTGGTGTAGTGGTTAGCATCAATGACTACGATACCAACAGCTGCGGAAGTGGGTTCGACTCCCGGCGATGACAGACGGCGTTCGACTCACCCAGCTGTTCAAGCTTCCATACAAAAAAAAAAAAGTAGTTGGTAGATAAATGGGTAGCCTTTTGGTTTAGACGCTGAACTGCTGATCGAGAGGTCGTAAGATCGAGTCCGGGCGAGGACTTCTTAGTTTTCTGAATTCCTTAGTGGGTCGTGGTTCGGATTCCTCGTTAAGCTGTAGGTCTAAGGTTGAGGTCAACAAACTTGACATTGTCAGAACGTGCAACTAAAGTTATCAAGGGATTATAAATATATATATATAATATATATATATATATATATTATATATATATATATTATATATATATACACACGGTATATATATATATATATATATATATATATATATATAAGATATATATATATATATATATATATATATATATATATATAACTACTTTTTATGGCAGAATTGTAAAGTTGTCAAATGCAACAAACAACAATATCTGAGTGTTTGGAGAAACCTTTTTCCGAAGCTTCAAACTTAAAAATAACGAAAGACAAATAGAAAACCAAAAATATTAAACATTTCAAACCTAAATAGAAAATACAACAAAATATGAAAATGCATCCAAAATGTCACAACCAGTGAACACTCAAAACTGTTACACATTATATATTTTATATTGCGTGCGCGCGCGCGCGCAACACACACATAACATATATATATTATTATATATATATATATATATATATATATATATATATATATATATTATATATATGTGAAAAGAGAATGTAAAACTATAAATTAAATGTTATTTTAAAAGTTCGTGGCGCGACACGCAATCATCTGTTGGAACATCTCTTCCCAAATCCATTAAATCATCCCTGAAGCTCGACTCAAATCCTTATTTTCACTTCGACAAAATCCACTGAGTAAAAATAAATAAAATAAAATAAATAAAAATGTCGACATGCGCAGTGTCTGTTTTTATCCTTTCCTCGTATCTGTAAAAAGTAGGTGAAGTATGCAGTCCGGGGAAGGAGTGGGAGAGGTGCAATGTATATTTGAACGAATAACATATTTTGTTCGACTTTCCATTAGTTCAAAATTAACTTGAACAGCGAAGTTTAATAATACCAACGCCAATTTTTAGAATTGTGAATTTTGTCGAGAATTTGTCGAAAATGTGAATAATTCGTCAATAATAAGACGAGAATTTCTTTCGCTTTCAGCGTCAATAACTGGGGTCCTTCCCCCTAACCCCGTCGAACAAAAATCGACTTTGAAAAGAGAAAACGGTAAAGTGAGGAGTCCCCCAACTCCTCCGGACTGCGTATACACCACCTTTTAACAGAGAGAAAAGAAATGATAAAAATTGAATCCGCGAATATTGAAATGTTTTCTTTTACTCGACAGATGGCATCAAAGTCAGTCCGTTCATGTTTGTCAATACTGCGTTCGATCATTCTAAAAATTTGGTTACCGGAAACGTAAAGGACTGAAATGCAATTGATACGTTAACTAAAAGTTATTTCTCTTCTTCGTATCCTATTGCTGTTTGTTATTGCGTTAAACAAACGCAACTATTTCTGAGAAAGACTCAACTGACACACAAACATATATATACATACATATAATTTTTTTTTCTGGACAAGGGCTTGTTCGCAAGGAAACTGCATTTCAAAATGAATAAAATGACAAACGCTTCAACTAACATTCTTTAATTACCAGACGTTCGGGAGACCCAATTCCTATCTGTTTAGTCACAACTAAACACAAGGTAATTACATCACATTCAAAAGTTAAAAAAAACAACCTAAAATATATACATAATGTATTTATATTGTAGGACATGGTTTAAAATGCTAAGAGATGATTTAAAACAATTACAATAACTAAAAGTACATCACTTTACAATGTTTAATTCAATAGCTAACTACTATCATTCAGAGTAGGTTTATTACTAAAAATGTAAAGCGACTCCGTAAGTCTTAAGTTAGTTTCACGAGTTAGCTTACGAAGGATTGAAAAACTATTGAGAGTGACACGGGTGGCTACAAATTTAAACTATGTTCTGAGATAGATAGATTTAGTTGGTTTATTCAAGGCAAGGGGAAGTTCTGATACCAACTACCAAATGCTCATCGACTCTCATTTTTAATTGGCATGAAGCGAGGCTAATATATGTGGCATTACAGCTGCAATGAAAAGCATATACGAGTCGAGACATGAGGGACTTAGGCAGGCTCTCCTCGTATCTAAAAGAGGAACCAATCGTGAAAGTATTGACACAAACAAACCTAAGATCAATTTGTGGGTAAAGCGGAGTTAATAAGAACTTCAAGTCAGTTTTAATCTTTTTGCTAATGTATCCATAAAACGGAAGCTGAATGTATCTAATATCTTGGTGAACTGTAGGAGTTGGGTGTTTTGGGTTGTAAATATTATTTAGACAAGATCAAACGTATTTAGGAACCAGACTAGCAGGGCAGAGGTGTTGTCGTGGAAGTACTTTGTCAAAAAAATTACTTCTGAATGGAGGTTTTGATAGGACGAGCAAATTTTATAGGTAAGGTCAATGAGCGTCGTAATGTAATTAATCTTGTAAATGAAGGGCATATCACTCAGATAGTTAGTACCTAAACCGGTGAAAGTACTTTTCCTAAACACAGAAGTAGTAAAATTATAGTTTAATTTTGAAATTTTAACATCGAGGAATGTTAGTTGCGAGTTGACTTCTTCACAAATAAATTTAATAAATGGCTGTTTCGAATTAAGATAAAGGAGAAATTGTGATACGCGTGAACGATGTCTGAATAGGAAGAAAATATCATCAACGTATCTACGATACAGAGAACTAGTTTGAAATACAAAGGCCAATCATCGAGCCACTGTTGTTCGTGAAAGCAAAGTGGGGCCGAGGGAAGACCCCATTACCACGCCGTCTATCTGTTTATGGAAAGTGTTATTGAAAAAGCCAAATTGCGCAGTGGTAAAATTGGTCCGATTAAAATTTAAGACTTAAGAATTACTTTGGGGAAAAAAGGCATTAATACGAATATCGATAGTGTTTTGTAAAGGAACATTATAGTAAAAAGGGATTCTACATCAAAGATAACCATAAACGAGTTATCGGCTTTCGGAAAAAAGAGTTTACTCTTCAACAAAAGAAAAGGCGTTACGGACAGTGTAACAATTAGATGTCAGTTTGGAAAGCAACGGAACTAAAACTTTACTAAAGCAAAATAATGCGAAATAAAAGCAGATGAAATTGGTCTGATGGAACTTTTGTAGTCCATAACATGGTACTTGATGCTGATCACGAGCTGAAAAGGTTGTTCTTGGTAATTTTGGCAATATTTTTATTGAACAATTTACGCAAGAAACGATTAATCTTGTCTTCAGGATGAAGTGACCAATGGTTTTTTTTTTATACAGGAAGGACGGGCCAAGGGCAAATATGTCCGCAAAAGCGCCCCCCTCCCCAATAGAAGAAGAAGAAGAGAACCAAAATCAAGGTCCAAGGATTTCAAGATACCTAGACAATATGCATTTGAAAAGGGGGAGGTCATAGACAGGAGGAAAGAGGGATTGAGGAAGATTGTTCCACAGTTCGCCGGTTGAATGGATGAAAGAATGAAAATACCGATTAACTCTCGCGTTACATAGCTGGTTCGACAGAAAAGGAATGAGAAAGTGTAGAAAGTCTGGTGCTGCGTGCTCTCCTTAAAGGAGGAGGCACGCAGTTAGAGTTCAGAAGAGCAATGTCCGTTATAACAGCGATAGTAGAGAGAGAGAGAGAGAGAGAGAGAGAGAGAGAGAGAGAGAGAGAGAGAGAGAGAGAGAGAGAGAGAGAGATGCTGGGAATTGATAAGACGAAAAGCCTTTGACTCCACCAGGTCAAGTACGGCTGTGTGGGTTAAGCCACCCCTCACACAAGAAGCATACTCCAGCTGAGACAGCAACTGAGTGGGGATAAAGAAACCGTGAAGGTGGTACAGCACACCTAACCTCTTTAGAAGCTAATTAAATAAAAACCAATTAAGACCAATTAATTAAGACCAATTAAATAAGACCCTTAACATCCTTAAGAATCCCACCAAGTTCTTGCGTTTGCGTGAGAATCCCTTCAACAGTTCACTTCATGTCGAAGACGATTACTTGTTTCTTGCGTAAATCGTTCAATAAAAATATTATCGACAAAATTACCAATGTATCGCAATATGAGTAAATTATGTATATATTTTAGGTCCTCTTTTAACTTTTGAATGTGATGTAATTGCCTTCATTTTAGTTATGACTACCACTGAAGATGGGAACTGGGCCTCCCGAAGCATCTGGTATTTAAAGAATGTTAGTTCAACCGTTTGTTACTTTATTCACACACAAAAAAATAAAATAAAATATATATATACAGTATATATATATATATATATATATATATATATATATATATATATATATATAATATATATAATTTCGAACTTCTTAATCTGTATTTGTTAGAACAGAAACTTTCGGACATTTCAGGAAATGAAAAGATAAAATGACGGTCCAAATTAGATTTAAGGAAACCCATTAGTCATTGGTGTGTGTGTGTGTGTGTGTGTGTGAACGCGCTTTCCTGGTATTTTATTATTCATTGTTATATTATACAGTATATTTTCTTTCGTGGTTATTTTCATCATATATATATATATATATATATATATATATATATATATACAGTGTATATAGAAAAGACTTGCGTATAATTACATTACTCCAAGTCGGTGTTTAGAACTTTCGAGTGTAAAGAAATGCAAAGGAAGATCACCATTTCAGTAGATTGGGGTTGGTTTTTTTTTTTGCATTCTGGAAATTTATTATACTATATACTCTTCTTCTTTAAACAGGGAAGGAAACCAGATGTTTTGCCCACTCACACAACACACACACACACACACACACACGTGTACGTTTCAAACTATCAGCGTGGAGTAAATATTTTTTCCCTATTTCCTTAAGTGGAAGCTAAATGGGAAAGCGATTTCTGACCAAACCGCAAATTAATTCCCAATTCGAGACTGAAACCAGGGCTGTGGAGTCGGAGTCGGAAGTAAATTCATTGCTAGAGGAGTCGGAGTCGGTAAAAATGGACCGACTGCGACTCCTTTTTTTTTATGATGTACTTTATATTGGTTCAGGTTAAAGCTCCTAACAAATAATAAAAACGCCATAATGGCATAGCTACAACCATTAAGACTTAAATTTAGAGAAATTGAGCTTAAAAAGTAGCCTGATGATTCACTTGGTAGTGATGAAATGCCATTCTGGGTTAATATAATCAAAGTATATTTTATATTATTATTTAGAGGCAGGAGTCGGAGTCAGCCCTTCTAAAATTCTAGGAGTCGGAGTCGGAGTCGGAGTCGGAGGCTTGGTCTACCGACTCCACAGCCCTGACTGAAACTCGTAAAAATTCTAAGATTAATTTTTACTGCAATCGCGATTGCAATCCCTTTCTAATATTTACTCGGGAAAAGGGCTTATGGAGAAGCTCGATAAGGAGCTTCTCCCAAAGCCGAAACAGTCGTTTATTTAAGATTTTCTTTTTAAATATCTAAAAAGTGAAGAAAAATTCAATAAGTTTAATAAAAACGTTCAAATTCGAACTACCATCATAATATTTTCTATGAATATTGCAAATAAAAACGGACATTTTTCATATAGTCCCTTTTTTGACGAGTAAATATTTTCCCCCGAACTATTTCAATTATGTACATTGTTATTATTATTATTATTATTAACTTCAAGGAATTTCCCAATATCTTCTTTATTTCCCGATAGACAAATAAAAAAAATTAAAAAAAATTTCTTAAAAAAATATTCTTTAAAAAGTTGAACGTAAAGAAGGCGGTAATGACTGAACTTCGAAAGAAGGTCGAGTTATAAATTCTAAAAATCCTTTTCAGAGTTAACCTTCACCAAAATGTACCTTCTTTTCTTTAACAAAAATTGAATTCTTCGCTAACTTTCCTGAGAAAAATCCAGATTTTTAGCAGCAAGCCGGGAATAAAAAATATTAAAAAAAAAAAAAGTATATACAGGGTGCCCCATAAGTTTCGTCTCATAGGAAAATTTATTTTAAATTAAATTTACAAAAGTAATGCATTAGAACTAAAACAAATATTCAAATTGGAAGTCTTGTTTTGGAACTTTTTTTTTGTTGCAGGTAGAACAACACGCAACAGCTAATATGGAAGTGAGTTACGTGAAGAAAAGGTCTCCGGAGGTCTTTTCATCACGAGTGTAATTCATTTACATATTAGGCATTGCGTGTTATTCTACCTGCAACAAAAAAAAAGTCCAAAACAAGACATCAATTTGAACACTTGTTTTAATTCTAATGTATATTACTTTTGTAAATTTAATTTAAAATAAATTTTCCTATAAGACCGGACTTATACGACACCCTGTACATCTAAGCACGACTTCAAAGCAAACTTAAAAAAAAAAACGAGGAAAGAGAAAGAAAAACTCTGTACTCTTCCTCGTTATACATCCTTCTACGAGTATAAATTATCGTGAAACAATTTTCTCCTGAAAGGAAACCAGCTGAAACTAAGCAGAGAATATTCTCATCATAAATCCGTAATGAAACACGCGACCTTTAACACTAATCCTCTTACTGTAACGACACTTCGATGACTTCAAAACACTGTAAATCAAAACAAAAGAAAAAGATCACTAATTTCTCTAAGTTTTTCAATAAGGTCAGTTTTTTTTTGTTTTTTTTGTAACGCAATAAAATAATTCTCTAAAAACCACCAATATAAAGGAATTAGGTGTTACTAAGAGATTTATTCATCCTTTTATGCGGAGAATTTTAAGAGGTTGTCTGAATGCGTGTGTGAAGAGCTACGTATTCGACTCATACTTCGGATAGAGGGTTAAATACCAAAAAAAAATCATTACTCGAATGTTGCACAACATCGCTAAAGTAAAATTTAATAATATTAATTCGAATTCTTTATTGTTCAAAAGCGCAAATAATGGTCTAAAACAGTGCAATAATGATATACTTTTACTATTGTATCTCAACCTGGGTGCTCGAAAGGGTATTCAATTCGCATCCATTTCGTTGACCCCTGACCCTCTCTATCGCTTTTTTAATGTTACGGTGGGTTAAAAGATGATTTAAGTCGAATACCACTAAACTATCTTAAAAATTATTTTTGCTAAAAGCCAAAATGGTGAAGATTTTTGCTCCGCTCCTTTTATTTTCTATACTTCTCTCAGAAAAACGTAATCTGAGGATGTCCTTCGCGTTTCCTGAGCATCGACCTATCGATAACCGTTTACTGTCAAACGTTCCCATTTTGCGAACATACATTTCAGATGCTGAGGGACTTTTCACCCCCAAAAATTGAAAAATTGAAAAAATAAAAATTTTATTTTATCGATAAAATGTGAGTGGACTCATAAATACTCAAACGAAATGAGCAGACATTAATTTTTTTTATAGCTATCCAATCTTTGGTTCATATAGCAGCTAATAAAGAGATTTCTTAATGTTACAGCAGTTTAAAATATCTAATGTAAAATTCCCCAAAATTTGTCTTTGAAATTATTTTTGGTACAAGCAAAAATAGTGAAGATTTCTGCTCCGGTCTCCTTAATGTTGCAGTGGGTTAAAATAGATCTTAAGCAGAATGCCGGTAAACATTTTCCGCAATTTTCACTTCCACTGATTTCCGCACACTACATCTGTCCAAACCACACAATTTCTCATTTTATCAATCCGACGTACGCCGCACATACTTCAAGTTACCCATTTTAACTGTTCTTACTCTTAATTTCTTCTTTTCACAGCAAGTTAACGTTGCACAACCATACAATTTCACATGTAAACATCTCGCAGCATCTCTACCCAGTCTCTGCTTCCTCACAAACCGCTTCAGGCACACCTGCCACCTTTCTCCCTTGATTTACTCTACTATCAATTTCATCCACACTCGAACTTCTTTTGCTCAAAACCTTTCGTGTTTCACCATTCACTATCGCATGACAGTCCGAATTTTCCTCGCTCTCCAAAACTTGTTTTTACCCACATTCACTATCAACAGACTTTTTTCACACACTGCCACAAAACTTTTAACAGCCTGTTGCATATCACACTCACTCTGAGCAAATTGCACAGCATCATCCAGATACAACACGATCGACAGGCCCCACCTTTTCCCCATCACAGGCCAGATTCAATCCTCTTTCAAGAATTCGCACTTTCACCTCTCATCACTCCATCCATAAACAAATTAAACAGTCACGGAGACATAACACATCCTTGACACACGCCAACACTTACATCAAATCATTCACTCATTCTCTATTTACTCTCACACACGCACTACTTCCATCACAGAAACTTTTCACTGCATTCATAAGTTTACCACGACATTACACGATCGTATACAGGGTGCTTCAAAAAAGTGTTACCACTTATATGGCGCTAATATGTCATTGCTTGTTTTTTAATAATAATGTCGTTTTTTTCAGGGACTGTACGAGTGATTAATGAGTGAACCCCATTCACTAGAAATGGCTACAAGGTTTACATTAGAGCAACGCAGAAAGATTGTAGCTATTTCCATTGAATGGGGTTCACTTATCAATCACACACACAATCCCTGAAAAAAAACATTATTAAAATAAAAAACAAGCGAGTAAACAGACAAATACTTGCATAAATAAAAAAAAACTAAGTGGTAAGGAATGACAGAGTGCCATATAGGTGGTAACATTTTTTTGAAGCACCCTGTATATGCAAGACCTACCACGAGGCTTCTGTAAGGAATGACACAGGGGTGCCATAGAGGTGGTAACATTTTTTTGAAGCACCCTGTATATGCAAGACCTGCCACGAGGCTTCTCTATTCACTATATCATACGCTTTCTCGAGATTCATAAAAGTAATTTACAATACACTTCACAATCCCTATCGCATGCTTTCTCAATCACTTGTCTCACTGCACACTTGATCCATGACACTATCACAAAAAAACCTAGTTTTCCTAGCTGTTGCAATATATATATATATATATATATATATATAATAATAAAAACAGGAACACCAGAGAAAAAAAAACATCCTTCAAGGTTTAACAGTACCAACGTTTCGGAATGCACTAATTCCATCTTCAGGGCTAAAACAATAAAATGCCAAATCACATACAAAATACAAATTGCTTAATAACAATTTAAAATAAAGTTAAAAATTATAAAAAGTAGCTAAGAAAATGTAAAACATTAAAACTAAAAGGTAAACAAATGAAATTAAAAAGTTACAATTATAAAAAGTAGCTTCTACCGATGATTCATCAGAATTTAGGTCTGGTTTTAATTTATAAATAAACAAAGATTCCATAATTTTGAGCTTAAGGTCAGAGCTTCCGGAATGGGATGGGGTGAGTGGATGAACGAAATTTACAAGCATATAAAATACAGTTCTAAGAACTTCTTGAAAGAACAAATAACTTTACGACCTTTTTAAAACAAGGAAAAAAAAGATTTTAAGTTTTTACCAAAAAAAACAAAAAAAAAAAACATATATATATATATAAGGGTGATTCAAAAAAATCAGTTTTTTTTTTTTAAATGTTCAACCTGTTTTTGTTCCCTATGACAAAAAAGTAGTGTATGCCAAATTTGGTGAATTTTAAATAAAATTTACTATGTGCTACAGGCGTCAAAGTTTCCCTCTTTTTCAATTTGTTTGTTTTTACAACTTATGATTTTATGTTTAATGTTTATATTTTCAGAATTTTTAATTAATGGTTTATATACTAGTTTGCTTTTAATTGTTGCTTGGAACTCGTAATTTTGATACCAATTAATCGATTATGGAAGCTAGGCCTAACTCACCATCACCCAGTTGCTCATTTGGGAGAAGTTCTACAAGAAAAGAACTGAAGTATGGCTAATTGGGCAGCCTTCTGCAGTACTAAAAAACATCCGTATTACCATCAGAGAAGGAAATGATGGCCCTCTTCATGCACTACAGAAATATTAAAAAGCAAGACATTAGAGAATCATGCTGCTCTACTGCAGATGATGTGCTAGCAGTTTGGAAAAAGCAGGAATGCCAGCAAAACAAAGAATACATGTAGTAGATAAAATTCAAGGAATACTGAAGGAATGACAGCTGCTTAAGAAAAACAAGCAAACAAATTGAAAAGATCACAAAATTTAAATAATAAAGAAGAAAATGGAAAGATAAAACTGGAAACTTTTGACATTGCTCATGAGAATGCTATGCAGCTATAAAAATAGAAGATGATAAGAAATTCTTGGAAATGCAACGTGAGAAAGGACGTCATGGAAAAATGGCTACCATTGATAAGGCTGTTGCTAAAAAAGAGCAAAGAGCAGCAGAAAAGCAACAACGTTATGAAAAGAGGAAAGCAGAAGAAGAGATCAAAAGAAAGAAGAGTGAAGAGGCTGTCATACTCACCAGTACATCATCAGAATCAGAATCAGAGGAGAGTAAAGTGATGAATCTGGTTTCTGTGCTGCACAACCTTCAACATGGAAAAGTAAGGTTGGCAAACGTAGAAAATTGTTTGATGATAATTATTAGGAAGTCTTGATGTTGCAAAATTGAGTGACAGAAATGCGTCTCTTTTTAATGCAAACAATCAGACATCGCTTGAATGGGACATCTGCGAACAAATAAAATGCATGTGTTTCAATACAACGGCAGCCAATACTGGTCCTGGAAATGGTGCAGCTATTCTTCTAGAACAAAAATTCGACAACGATTTATTGTGGCTGGCATGTCGACACCATATATTTGAAATTATGCTGGAAGCTGTGTTTCAAAGTCTTTATCACCATCTTCTGGCCCAGATATAGTCCTTTTTAAGAAGTTCAGAGAAAAATGGTCAAGCATTAATAAGGAGGAATACGAGACAGCATTATCAGATCCAGATATCTATGAAAATATTCATGACATCAAAGATGACAATTATATTTGCAACAAATCACCTAGATATATTCCAACCAAGAGACGATTACCTAGAACTATTGCAGTTAACAATTATTTTTTTGGGAGGTGAACCAAAAGGTGGAATCAAATTTAAACATCCAGCGGGACTTCATCGGGCTCGGGGATGGCCAAAATTACATATTCATTAAAAATTTTTATGTTCAAATCTCAGTTCAAATTTCAGTAAAAGACAAAAAAGGACTAAAAGACATCTTTCTATTTGCTACTCGGTTTATGTAAAGGCATGGTTTACAGCTCCTGTGCCATCTTGCGCTCCTCGTCTTGCTCTGGAATTATTACAGAATCTTGTAGTCTACAAACAAATAAATGACACAATTGCATTTGTTGCTATTAAAAAACTGTTAGGTCACCTCTGGTACCTATCAGAAGAACTGGTAGCCTTGGCCTTTTATGATGATGAAGTGCCTACTGAAACGAAAAAAAAATTGTAAAGGCCTTGCAAAATACAACAGAAACTCTTCCTGCAAAACGGGCTTTTCTAGATCCTGCACTTATTCCAACGAAGAAATTAGAAGATTTTGTCATCAAATACTCAAAGATTCTTTACAATAACAGAATTTAGTTCAAAATTTTTACTCAAAGATGCTAAAGAATGGCATAATGATGAAGAGTATAACTCCGCTAAGAAATCTATCAAACAGTGGAAAGTCGTGAATGATATAGCGGAAAGAGGAGTAAAATTAATGGATGAATATAATAAAATACTAACACATGACGAAGATCAAAAACAATTCTTGCTACAAGTAGTGAAAAACTACAGGGCTGTTTACCCTGATAGAAAGAAAAAACATTGATGAAGTAAGGACAGCTAATGTCTCAAATATCATGCTAGTTTAATTATGCATGCTTGTGTTATGGTAGGACCTACGGGGGAGCTTTCCACATTAAAAAAAAGCAATGCGCCTTGTACTGTACCCCCTGGTGGTGTGGAAAAATTTGACAATTTGAGTCGTTCTGTCAATTTTTAATCGCTGGTAGCAACCCTAAAAATTAAAAATTTGCAAAATATTTTAGGATAGTTGTTTTTATGCTGAAATGAACCATTTAAAGGGTTGAACACATTAAAATATAAAAAAAAATTTTTACCCCATATTTGAATCACCTAATAATATATATATATATATATATATATATGACCGTTTCACGATTATATGGTAATTTTTCAAATTGAATTTTGATAAACGCACACACTTTTATTTTTTTATATAAAGGAAGAAAAAACAAATAGACAAAATATCATTTTATTTGAATGATAAAAAGGCACCCCTCAGATGGCACTTCTTTTACATTAATGGATAATTAGAGCAAATATAAGACTGAACGAAAAATATGTTTTAAAACAAAGCGACTTAAATTCTATTTAAGACATACTGATTAAGAATATAGGGATTTCAGTGACTGAGGGACCTCCTTTCTCTGATTTTCAATGATTTGAAAGGCCAGTTGTCTCTCTTCCTCACTCTTTGTGAGCTTCTCATTAAACTCTGTAGCCAGTTTGACTCCTCGTTCAGCACAGTCGTTGATTACTTTGACTGCCATGACCCGATTACGGTGCTCCTCAATGTCTTCAAGTTTCTTGGGAATTTCTATTTTCAAACACTTGAAGAAGTCTTGTGTTTGAGTTATGACAAAACTGGTAATCTTAAGTCATTGGGGTTTTGCAACATTCGGGGGTCCACCTTTCTTGCCCTCACTTTTCGAGCAGGCGCGTGGTGAAGGTTGTGGAGCATTAGAACCTTATCATCTTCAGTCACGTGGTTTGAGAAAAAGCCAAATCCTACAAGATCCTCACTCAAGTACCAACCATTTTCTGAAGTTTTTTGAGGGCTGTAGCACCCACTTCCTTATCAACCTGGATCTTGTAGATATGTAGCATCTTGAGGAGGGCCAAATCATTTGCTGGAGCATCAAATCCAACTGGAGATGTATACTAAGCTTGAAGATAAACTGTCACTGAAAAGGCGTTTATTCGTATCAGAGCTTGTTTTTCATGAGGGGTGAGAAGGAATTGGTTCCTAAATAAGTAAATTTTTAAGGAATAGATGCCCTTTCCCATCCATCTAGCTCTGCTGTAAGCTCCTGGGTAGTGGAATCTGCTATCAGAGCCTTTATTTGTTTTAGGCATTGGACAACCAAGGAAGATAAGTGCAAGTTCTAAGTATTCCCTGTAGTCACCTCGAGTGTGGCCCTCTTGAAGTTTGGAGTTGATGAAAGAAATAAGCTTGTCTCTGTGCTTCAAGATCCAATGATCTAAAGATGCTGAGGTGAGATCATTGGGTTCATAGGGCTTGTAATTCTGCTGATCAATGTTATCCCAACAATCTCTGAATCGATTGAATAAGGGAATTTGTGGACCCGAAGAAGAGAAAAACATGTCAAAAACTGCAGTGATAAGAAGCTCGTGGATATGGTGGCAGCATGCCAGAAAAAGGAGTGATCTCTGAAGGGCCTTTTGGATGATGGTACAAGCCCCAGCATGGATACCTGTATTGCTTGCAGTAGTATCAAAACAAAGGCCTGCTACCCACTCATTTACTTGTGGCCATTGCTTCAAGACATCTAAAACTGCTCTCCCATTTCTTCTCCCGTTCCAGAAATAAGCTTTGGAATAGACGTAATTTTTCTAATTCGCCTGCACCAGTCACAACAATGGGCATTACATCAATCTTACCCCCATGCATGGATGGAAGAAGCTTTCCATCAAAATGAATTATTAAAGGGGTATTTGGTTGGAAACTGGCTTTAATGTCTTCTCCCATCTGCATCCGTGTTGATCGCCGAGACCTGTAGATAGAGGATGATGAAAGTGTGATCTCTTCAATTTCCACTCCAGCAGCTGAAAGGGCAGGTGCCACAATGTGCATAGCAGCTCTTGCAGATGGTCCAGTGCGGTCCAGAGCAGCCAAGAACTTTTTATCCCTAACAATTACACCTGGTTCAAGCTTCTCCTTTTTTGATGATGATGATGAGAGTGCTCTGTAGAACAATTCATCACCAGATGATTCTTCACTTCCTCCTGAACCGGAATTTTCGCATTGGTTGAGATCCACAACCTTTGTCAATTGCCTCATTTCTTCCTTTGATTTCCTGCGAAGTTTTTCTATTCTTTCCATGCTTATCTGTCGTGCTTTTGCCTTTCTTGAAAACTCCTTGTCTTCTGGACCCATATCATTTCCGATCGTTCCTTTGATCCTTAAGAAAATCTTTATCCTCCTGCAATTTTATTTCTGTTTCCACTTCTGAATGAGCTACATCGAAAAGCTTCTTTAAGCTGGTGACAAATTCTGCTTCATTCTTCTCTTGGGTAGGAGTTCGTCGAGTTCGGTTCTTGACCAGCCCTTCATGCTTATTGTAAAGCCTTTTAAGCTTTGAGACAATATAAGGCTTGTGGGATGTAATTAAGGAGGCTTTTTCCCACATAGCAATAACTTCGTTGGCTACAGTTGCGCAAGCTACAGAGACATTTTGCTTTCCCACCTTAATGTGATAAAAAAGACGTTTAAGGACATCACTGTTAGTTGGAAGCTGCTTCTCAGAAAAACCCTCTTCCAGCACTTGTCCGACCAACCAGACTTCACACTTGTTTCTGGTTTTTGCCATAATTCTGAGGGAAAAAGTTTTACCACCTGTTAGTCTTAATAATAATATAATATAATCATTAATCACTCACCTAAATTATATTATGACTTGATTGCTGTAAGAAAGTTGTAAAGTAACATGAAGTAACCTTTCTAGAACAGTAAACTTGTGAAAATATCAGTAATTATAGATGAAAAAGCAAATAAAACATCATATAATCCATAAAGGGAAAAAATGGAAATTCTAGAATAGTTATCCTGAAGGAAGAATTTTCTAGAATTCTCTCTAAAGAATATAGGGGGTTACTGGACCATTCCTGAAAATGACCTACTTATCTTCCAATTTTATTTATGAATTTTATATACCAAATTTAAGAGGACATCACAAAATAAATAAATATATTTGCAGAAAAATGAAAATTTCTCATGAGGGTAAAATAGATATGCATTGAGGGTGGGATAACAATAAGCTCTTGTCTTAATATTTTGCATGGTCTTTATTCATGACATTACTTTTTTAGTATGTGTGCGTTGAGCCATCATAAATTTCGATTTTTCGAAACGGCCTAATATATATATATATATATATATATATATATATATATATATATATATATATATATATATATATATATATATACAAGCTATTTTTGCGGTGGAAAAATTAGTCGAATAAGAACAAGAGTCCATAGGAAACATTTAATATTCAAAGCTTTCAACATTTCTAAAGTCATCTTCATTGCTAAAATTATATAAAGAATCTGGGGAAAAGGATGGATGTAGCAGAAATGAGGATGTTGAGATAGGTGTGAGGGGTTACGAGAAGATATAAAATTAGAAAAACAATTTATTCGTGGAAAGACGAAAGTAATAGAGGTGTCAAAGAAAGCTCGAGAGAGAAGCTAGATGGTTTGGACATGTCATGCGGAGAGAGGAGGAATATGTTGGCGACGAGTTATGGAGCTGGAACCACCCGGAAGGAGGAGAAGGGAAGGCCGAGGATGAGATGGAGAGTGTATGTGGAGGGTGATATGAGGGAGCGAAATCAGTGGCGAAGGCGGATTAGGAACAGCACCCGACTTAGGGTGGGAAATGCTGCTAACAAAGAATTGATTGATTTTTTATTCGTTTCATAGTAATCAGGAAAACGTATAAATGAAGCCGACTGGTTTATAAACGAATAGGTATTTTAAATACGTTAAGGATTTTGAGTTTTGTAAAACCTCTAGAAAGACATCCCATACGTTTATTTACTTAAAACAGATACTGTTCTACGAGCAATGATTACAGAAAATAGGCAGTGTGTCGTAGGGTCAGTTTCAAAGAGAAGCTCGTTATAAACGGAGCATAGCTGAGGCTAGAAAGTAGAGGAACATATCTAAAATCTATTTGGAAAACATTTCAAGATTTATTCTTTTGCGATCTTTGGCGAAGTGTTTTGCGCTTTGATGGGATACCCTGACCAGGGTTGTGGAGTCGGTCCAAAATTTTCCGACTCCGACTCCACACATTGTAAAAATTCGACTCCGACTCCGACTCCACACATTGTAAAAATTCGACTCCGACTCCGACTCCACACATGTAAAAAATCTAAAAATCCGACTCCGACTCCTCACATTTTAAATATACGACTCCGACTCCTCTAGTGTTTCACTCTATAATTATCAAATAATAGACATTTCATCACACCACATGAATCGTCAGGTTACTTTCTAGGATAAGGGAACATTCAAATATTAAGAAGGATGTTGACTTGTAGATATTATCATATTAAGGATTTTTATTTTTTTCCAATAATATAATATATATATAAATGAAAAAGATTCTCTTAAACATAATTAAGGTCTAACCAGTAGTAGTCCTACTTAAAATTGAATAACCCTTAACCTATGGCTATAACCAGGGTTGTGGAGTCGGTCCAAAATTTTCCGACTCCGACTCCACACATTGTAAAAATTCGACTCCGACTCCGACTCCGCCCTGAAACGTGCGACTCCACGACTCCGACTCCACAACCGTGACCCTGACATGATATATTAAGGAATTTGGCCGAAATGACGATCATCCCAAAAAACATTTCTTTCTGAACATTCCTGCTAAATTTAATGACGATCGATTAAAAAGCGATGATTTAGGAAATTATCATTAATAGCAATAATACTATTAGGAAAAGCAATATTTAGAAATAAAATTATTAGCTTGTATTTCCAGAATAACTTTTTCATTTCCATCACTTTTGCTCGCGCGCCCAATATTTTTGGAGTTAATACACTGACCTATGGTGGGAATCAGTAGGTTTCGACTTATTCCAGGGAGTGTCATATTCCGACATTTCTACGAAATTCTCATGAAGTTCCGATTAAAAGCGAAGACTAACCTTCACCGTGGAATAATAATAATAATAATAATAATAATTTCAACGACAATTTCTACTCCGCAGAAATTCTTATTATGATGATAATACAGGGTGTTCTAAAATTACCTAGTAAACTTTTATATGTCTGTCGATCAGTAGTCGGACGTTGTGAACAATGTGTTCAAGTTGAAGGAAGACACTTTGAACATCTAAACTAAACAATTAGTGTTTATTTGAAATAAAATTGTTAATATCGCATAATTTTTGTTAAGATATTGAGTTCATATAAAAGTTCACTACGTAATTTTAGAATTTGGGTGTTCCAAAGCACTAGTCTTCGAGAACAACAACAAATCTATTAAAGTCTGCCAAATTATCAAAAGAAAACTTAAAAGTACCTTGAATTCATCTTTTACTTCAATAAATAGAAAAAAAAATAATTCTAAACTTTTAACATTTTTCCCACTTTTTACCTTGACGGTTTGAGCCATTTTGGGCCATTACGAAATCGTAGCCGCGGTTTATCCTTGGCGTAAAGCTTTCAAGTTAAGTGAAATTTAAAGGAGAAAAAAATTATATTTAGGTCTCTGAAGGAAATGCCTTTAAGAAGAGCCTTCATACTCAACAAGAATAGTGCCATTTGAATCCTAAAGCAAGAGGCTTTTCCAAACGTAGTACAAGACAGTAAATTCACTTACACAATGAATGAATGAGCGTTTTTGAGTGGAATGGGATGGGATGGGTGGATGAGCGAAATTTACAAGCATATAAAATACAGTTCTAAGAACTTCTTGAAAGAACAAATAACTTTACGACCTTTTTAATACAAAAAAAAGATTTTAAGAGTTTACAATTTGAGATACCCATTATCCGCTTGCGTTAACTGGCATTGCACTCTCTCAGTGCTTCTAAATGTAAAAAAAAAAATACAAAATACTAAATTTTCCTCTATAAACTGCAACGCACACTTTTCTGACTGATCACAATCGCGGGACTGGAAGATTATTGTTGTTTCAACAGTATCATATCGCCAGCGATATCCACACGTAATTCTGAATTTGTTCAAATCAAGCTAATTTATATTTCAGTCAAATAACTTTTAAGGACTTTCTAAGCCCATATCTAAGAAGTTCTCAGCCCAAAAAGTTTGAGAAACACACTGCCAAAGAGGAAATATACTTTCATCTCTACCTTTTAACAGTTAGGAGCAATCAGACATGAAAGTATGCGACATTCAAAATCCCAACCAAACTACGATAAGTTATACTCGTATTTAAAATACTGCCATGCAATCAATGCCATAAATTAAACGAAGAAAATCAAATAATAGTGGGCCGGCCAAAAATTGAAAAGTCCTCTAGAAAAAAACTTAACGGCGTTCTTTGTTAATAGCAGGTACCCACCTTAGATAAGTAGTATTGAGGATGCCAAACAAGATGTGGGTGGATGCTACTCTCAATTTTGGGTCTGAAGGTCCCATGCAAGATTACAAAAGTCAAATTCTGAAAAATTCCGAATTTTTTTCATTTCAGTGGTGGCTCTATGTAACAACGTGTTTAAAGGTGTATCATTAGCACAGAAAGCATTTTTGCGATTTTATGGATAATAATTGAATGTAACTATGACTCTGGATGTCTTTATTTCCATTAAAACTACAATTAGCATGCTGGGTGAGGTGCGCATATGCCTACTACTACCACAGTACAAGTAATAGCATACTTTCACATGTTGAATATTTTCAATGCACTGACTGGCCAGACATTGGTTTGGTATATGCAATTAAAAGTGTAGACAGTGCCAGCTGGTAAAGTAATAATAATAATACTGCTAAAGGATAGGTATGTTTCGAATTGTTTCAATATATCTGTGGCTACTACATACTGCCATTCCCACTTGTCTTTGCAGATAGGGAGCTCATCAGCAATGGACCCTGTAGCTGTCATCAAGCGCAAGAGGAACGTCAGGATGTCAGTGAGGATTGTTGCTTCTTCTGCCAAAGCAGCGCTGGTGACATGCAAGATGTACATGCAAGATACACAATGGTATCATCGGCATCACAAAGAATGACCAAGCAAGAGACAGGTTCTGCATCACATGGTCAGAGCGGTCACGCATCTCTCAAGACACAAGATGCCTCTTCAATCTTCAAGATGATGATGGGGAAGCCACCTTCACTCGGGCTGACAGTCTGCCTTCTCGCACTAGGCGTGACGCTCATGATGTCATGAAGCTAGTTCAGCAGTTGAAGCAGTTTGACGTCTTCAGAGTTGTCGTGAGTGAAGCAGGAGATACAGATGCCACCACTAACATCCCACTTTTTCACTGGCAATCAAAGACACTACACCCACAGATGTTGTGGAGAACCTGATGACAGCTCAGGATCGAGGAAAGCAGCATGTAATCGGCCTCATGAAGGAGAGACTGATTGAACAGATAGTAGGCTTCCATGAAATGATAAAGAAACATCGGTCGAAAACCTTCGCTGATGTGTACAAAGCTAGTTTCCACCAAGCAGAACATGCAGAAGACCATCAAAGCTGACAGAAAGCTACTACAGCGGCTCCTGAATGCTGCGACCGCAGGTCCTCAACGTCTTGAAGCATGAACTGTCCCCAGTCTCATTAGTCTGGCGAAGGCAGGAGGCGAGATGAGTTCGACATCGAAGTCTGAGCTGATGGACAACTTGATGGCTCAGCAGACCATAAGCTCAGAGGTTCCAACTTCTGATCTGAAGACCTGTGTGATGATAAATGGCCATGCACTCATCCAAGCTCTTGGCAAGCCTGGCGGCTGTCGGACATTCGGCGACTATGCTGAAGTGTTCTTCAAGACCGTGACGAGTTATTTCAATGAACACACAACAAGAGTTGATGTCATCTTTGATCGGTACGCAAGGGAAGGATCGATCAAAGCAGGTACCAGGACAAAGCGTGCAAGCAAGAAGAAACCGATTCGGAAAGTCATTGATGGCCCACAAGTTCCACTGCCTGAAATGTGGAAAAACTTCATGGCCCTGGATACAAACAAGGTTGACCTAGCCTTGCTTCTGTCTAACGTCATCACTGAGAAAGGCAGAGATATTCAAGAAAGATGTCAGCTGGTGACAGGGGGTGGCTTCTCTGAAGCCACTGAAGTACAGCCAACCAGGCGACATGACGTTCCACTGCATAGCAACCATGAAGAGGCGGACACCAGGCTCATCCTTCACTCATGTGATGCAGCGTCCAGGGCTATGAACGAATACTGGTAGTGCAGAGATACTGATGTAATGGTGCTGCTGATTCACTTCGTTTGCACCAAGGTCGCTGAAGTGTGGATGCTGTGCGGACACCAGGCTCATCCTTCACTCATGTGATGCAGCGTCCAGGGCTATGAACGAATACTGGTAGTGCAGAGATACTGATGTAATGGTGCTGCTGATTCACTTCGTTTGCACCAAGGTCGCTGAAGTGTGGATGCTGTGCGGAACGGCCAAGAACTGAAAATGCTACCCCGTGCACGATGTATTCAAGAGTTTGTCGCCCCCAGTCAGGGACAACCTGGTCAGCTTCCACACTTTGACCGGGTGTGACACAGTCTCGTCCTTCAGTGGTCATGGAAAAAAGAACTGTTAGAAGGTGTTCAGTGACCACCCACTCCTGCTGCACGCCATTGGTCGAGATGGGGATATCGCAGATGTTGAGAAGTTTGTGTGTCATTTGTATGGCACCCCGGAACAACACACAGTTGATGACGCCAGAGTTCACCTTTTTGGGAAGGCCAAGACGACTCTGGAAATGCTCCCACCGAAAAAGGATGCCCTGGAGCTCCACGCCAAGCGGGCAAACTATCAGGCCAAAATATGGCTCCAGGCTGACAAAGAGCACGTAGATGTTGAAGACCCGGTGGACACTTCAGCCTGGAAGTTGGAAGATGGGAGCCTCCTACCAGTGTGGACAAGACTTCCTCCAATCCCCGAAGCATGCCTGGAGCTTGTTGCTTGTGTGTGCAAGAAAAAAGTGCAAGACAGCATGATGCAACTGCTTCAGGAAAAGGATGAAATGTACAACAGCTTGTGGTTGTGACGAGAGCGGTTGCTGTAACCCAGCTGGACAGTAGATCTATGTCTCTCTTCCGGGCTGAAATCGAGAGAAGCTGGAATGTGCTGTAAGGAACTAATAACTCTGTTCTTAAGTGACTGCAATCCACACAATTGTGACTGTCAGTGCAGCATTTCGGTGCTGTTCATCAAGAAAAGTGAACTTGTAGATGTTACTAGTATGTAAACTGTATAGTTATGGGGCTATATTTATTGCTTTGTGATTTAGTTGTGATAATTCTGTTATTGTGAGTACTTAATTCATGCCATCAAACTTATTAGGCACTAATCATATTAAAATAAATTGTTTTGACAAACAAACTTGCTCAATGTTTTTTTCGCCAATTAAAATAAAAAATCACAAATTAACTTGAATTTGACCTTGAGTTGGTAATTCGGATGGAATAAGCGTGTCATCATATTTCTTTATCACTAAGTGTGGCAAAATGAAACATTTAGTCAAACTGGCTCAGAATTTTTTTTTTTTAAATTAATATTAGAAATATTTTTTGCTCAGTTTGACCTCGGAAATGACCTGCAAAGCCAAAAGCGAGAGTGGCATCCACCTGCATTTTATTCCTCACTCACAGGTACACTGATTTAGCATGGGTGCCAGCTACTAACAAAAAACGCCGTTCAAAGTCGATTTTTGAATTTTGGCCGGTCTACTATAAGGTTTTCTGTATTATTTGATCCCTTTGAGGGCGGTATCTCATTTGGTATAGTATTAAATCACATTTCAATATAGTTTATTGTTAATACTCACCGGAAACATTTAATATGATACTAAAATACGACAAAAGTTTTTTTTATTATAATTATATTATTATTATTATTATTAAAGCCTTGGTTTCGTTTGGTTAACCTTGGTTTTGCTTCCGCTCGAATTGTTCATTCTGACGAAGGTCAAACTTGTCACTCCACCTTAGACCAACAGTTTAACTTGGAATCCGAACCAAGCCCCACCAGCAACCGAGAGTTTTAACCAAATGGCTACCCAGGGTACCCATTTACCTACCAACCAAACAATTTTTTTTATTGTGTGGAAGAATGAACAGCTAGGTTTTGCTGCGCGCCGCCTGCCGTCACCGGGTCTCGTTCCCGGGGCTGATAGATTTGTAGTCAGTTATGCTCACCACTACACCAACGAGGCGCATATACAGGGTGATTAAAAAAATGTCAACACTTATATGGGAAAGAATTACAAATGTCATCCAATCAATACCACCAGAGATGTGTCTAAGGGTTCTGGAAGCAACGTTTGACCGCTTTCATACATACATAGATATCCGTGGACAGCAAGTAGAGACTGTATGAAGCAGTTTGCATCACAAAAATGTTTACAAATAAATTCGAAATAAAAAATAAAACACCATGTAAGTGTTAAAAAAGATTTAATTACCATATATATATATATATATATATATATATATATATATATATATATATACACTATATATTATTTTATATATATATATATATATATATATATATATATATATATATATATAGGGCGTCCCAAAAAAATGTATACACACTTTAAATAATTATAAAGACAGTGTTTATTAAAATACATTTCATTTTCAAAATGTAATAGAATCTACAGACATTATTTAATTGTTTTGTCAACGCCTGTTGTCAAACTGACGTCCGTTCTGGTCCAGGCACTGCTGATAACGCGAAGTAATGGAATCGCAAACATCACGAAACATTTCGTTTGGTATTTGTGTGCATTCTCGTTCAATGGCTGCTCTCAATTCAGCGACTGTTGCAGGTTTTATAGCGTAGACTTTGTCCTTTAAGTATCCCCATAAAAAAAAGTCTAGTGGTGTGAGGTCTGGTGAACGCGGAGGGTATTCTACGAAACCCCTTCGTCCAATCCACATCCACATCGTGCCAAGTACCACTCGCAATACTCCACTCTTCGGTCCGGATCATCTTCATTAATAGCATGGACTAATCTTGGAATGTAACTTTTCCATTGACAGCGCTTCAAAATGCGTTGGACAGACGATTCTGAAATTCCTACCTCACGACTCGCTTGCCGCACAGATTTTCTTGGACTTTGGTGATATGTTTCCAGTACTCTTTCTTGCTTTGTGGGGCTTGTCGATGTCCGTGGTCTTCCGGAACGCTTCTTGTGGACATTCTGAACAGTTCCATCGGCTTCAAACTTATCTCTAATTCGAGTGATGGTAAGTCGCGTTGGTGGATCTGTTTGAAACTCCCTCCTAAACTGTCTTTGCACTTTAACTGCGTTTTCACACTTCCAGTAGCATTTTAGAATGAATTTCCTTTGTTCAAAGCTTAGTCTGACTGCCATTATTAATTCTAATGGGTTTAACTTGGAAAGAAAGAAACATCAATTGAGTTATCAGCTGTTAAAGTGTGTATACATTTTTTTGGGACGCCCTGTATATATATATATGATGAATAAAACCACGAAGGAAAGGAAACACAGAGTGGTGCTCAAGCGCTTTCGTCTAATGACATCCTCAGGAATACTCACTCTTACTCAGGCATTACCTATAAAATTGGTTGTAAACAATCCATTTGATCTTGTGTTGAATTCGGGCAAAGTGCTAAAATTTCTGATGAATAAAACCACAAAGGAAAGGAGTGTTCCTGAGGATGTCATTAGACGAAAACGCTTGATCACCACTCTGTGTTTCCTTTCCTTCGTGGTTTTATTCATCATAAATATTTTTCACGAGGTTACTTTCGTGAAATAATTTTCATATATATACATACATATATAAGCACACCGGACAAAAAATTAGTCACCCCTCTCAGAATGTACCTAATAACGTGTGACGGCGCCTCTGGCCTTCATAACCACACGAATCCGGCGAGGCAGAGACTCTACGAGGTTGTGCATGTACTGAACATCGATTTGCTGCCACTCGTTCATCAGCCGGTCCCGAAGTTCCGCCAGAGTCCGTGGGTGTCTATTCCTGCGCTTCACTTTCTGTTTCCAGCCTGAACAACACCTTCGACGCATTCAGGATTAAAGGCTTCATAAGTTCATTGGACCTGCGATGTACTCGTCGCCTCCCATCATTGGAGAACAAACAAAAACGGGACTCATCGGACCAAATTACACGTTTCCAATCTGCCGCAGTCCGGTTTTTGTGCCTCTGAGCCCATTTATAACGTGCCAATTTGTGACTTGCTGTTAACAGCGGCCTCTTCCGTGGTACCCTGCTCCAGATGTCCATCGCATGCAGTTCTCGTCGCAATGTCCGTTCGGAAATTGGTCGCTGGAGAACCTCATTGGTTTCTTGGAGCAATTGTTCTCTGGTTTGAAAACGATTTGCAGTTACTAGACGAGAAACATGGCGGCGGCCCCTATTGTCGAGAATTGTTTTCCGGCCACAGTTACGCCGTCGATTGTCAGTTGATTACGAACTACACCACTCTTTGTAAACTCGCTGGACAGTACGCGTTGACACACCAACAAATTGGGCTACTTCAGACATTTTGTGTCCGTGGGCTCTGCCAAACACGATAGCTCCTTTTTGCCACTGAGTAACGTCTGGCTCACGACCCATTTTGCAGACAATATCCAACACACACTTTGTTCTTCACCACCTCACGAAACAGATCTGATCCTGTGTGCTACGTCACCGCTACTTGTCACTTACCAATGCTACATCAGCGCCCTCTGTGTGACCTTCAACTTCCTACTATCGGTGCTATTAGGGGTGACTAATTTTTTGTCCGGTGTGCTTATATAAATATATAATTTTTTTTCCCCCCGGTCTATGGCTTTCAATCTTTCAAACGCAGTGTCCAGGCACATCGAAAACTATGAACTTTATTTCGGCTCTCCTCCTCTTCTTTTATGGGAGTGAGGGGAGCATTTTTTGCGGTCGTTCGTCATTGGTTCCTCCTTCCTACACACACACACAATATATATATATATATATATATTAGTGATGTAGGTCACATCCGCACTTTTTCTCGCATCCGCGTCCGCATCCGCACTTTGGACTGCGGATGTCGTGCGGATGTGGACCGTTGAGATAAAACGTCATTAATAAGCGGAAATTATCAAATTCTACTATATTAGAACTAGTTCATTGTGCGCAAAAGTGATGCAAGCGACAAGACGAGAGGCTGTTCTTGTATGAAGTTACTCTCTTGCAACCTACTTAGATCCACGTTACAGAGCTAAGTTATTTTCACCTAGTACATTAGAACGAGTTAAATCATCACTTGGCAAAGCAGTTGAAGAGCTTCAATCTCTTGAATCTGTCGCTTCGCCACCCACCAAAAGAATAAAAGTTTCAGTGACAGAACCAACACCTTCAACAAGCAAATCTATCACAGAATCTCTCTCTCAGTTTCTTGAGTGAAGCAGCGATGACGAGACCTACGCGATGTCAAAAGATGCAGTAAAAATGATCGAGAGCTATCACCAAGAAAAACGCCTGGCTGCATGTGACAATCCTATTAGTTGGTGGAAAAATACGCAGAATATCTATCCATACTTGAGTAAACTTGCAAGGAAACATTTAGCCTGTCCTCCAACAAACGTACCAAGCGAGAGATTATTTAGCAGTGCTGGATTAATATATGATGAAAAGAGAAACAGACTGGCAGCAGAAAAGGCAGAAAAATTAATGTTCCTTAAGCATAACCTTCCTATAATTAAGTTTGAACATTAAACGATGAACATCTTAGTTTACTTTATTTTAATTACTCCTTTATAAATATGCCTAATAAAACTTTAAACTTAATATAAATAGTTATCAAGCTAATTAAAGATCTCTTTCTATAAGGGTGGAGGTTGGGGAAAGAGGTCGGTGGGGTGCATTTGAGTTGGGTTCACGTCCCGCATCCTGGTAACACAATTATGGTTTCTAATTGTGGCTGAAACTCAACAAAATATAACGAATTTATTTGCAGACGAATTCACTAATTGATTTCTATATTAGTTAGATGCTTGATATTATTTTATATGTTCAGAGAAAAGTACAGCAATTATTGTACAATTAATCAATTATATACATTATATATACATTATAGCTACAGCTCTCTCTATATAATAACTTATTATATACGTTAAACACAACAAATCTCGAATATATCCTAAAAAATAACGAAAATGTAGACATCCGCATCCGCGGATGTTGAAATCAAACATCCTCATCCGCATCCGCGGATGTGAAAAAAATGACATCCGCTACATCACTATTATATATATATATATATATATATATATATATCAGGTCATCCCATCCGTAATGTCGTTTTTCGCGATAGATTAAGTTTAAACTAGTCCTACTCGGTTTAAGCATAAATTTTCCGAAGGTCATATCTAAGAGGACATCTATCGTGTTTCGCTACATACTTTACAGACCTTGACCAGTGAAGATGTGTGTTTTGCTTTATTTGAACCCCTCATAAACATGGCGGTATCAGGAGAGCATATCAGGCATATAATGCTTTACGAGTTCAAAACAGGGAATAGTGCTACTGAAGCAACGCGAAACATTCAGGACGTTTATGGCAACGATATTCTGCATGTGAGGAAATGTCAAAGATGGTTTCAAAAGTTTAGGAATGGTGACTGCTGTTTGACGGATGCAGCACGCTCTGGACGCCCTGCTGGTTTGATGATGACCTGCTGTTAGCCACACTTGAAGAAGACTGTTCAACAACTGTCGAAGAATTGGCCCAGAAACTCAATTCATCCCCGTCCACCATCCATCGACATTTGCAACAACTCGGGAAAGTGCCTAAGTTAGGAAAATGGGTGCCACATGAATTGTCGGTCGACAATCTGAGGGTGCGGGTAAACATTAGCACAGCTCTTCATTCCCGTGAACTCCAAGATCCGTTTTTGCACCGTTTAGTGACTGGTGATGAAAAGTGGATACTGTACCAGAACGTTAAGCGCCGTCGACAGTCGGTTTGTGCCGGAGAACCAGCGACACTACAGCCAAAATGAAATCTTCACCCTCGGAAGGTGTTGCTTAGTGTTTGGTGGGATAAAGGTGGTGTAATACACTTTGAAACCTTACCACACAACCAAACAATCACCGCTCAAGTCTACTGTCAACAACTGGATTGATTGAACACTGCACTAAAAGAAAAAAGAGACCTTCTTTGGTTAATCGGAAAGCAATCGTGTTCCACCACGACAACGCACGTCCTCATACCGCTCGGATCACTTCTGCAAAAATTGAGGAGCTTGGGTGGGAAAAACTTCCACATCCTCCATATTCTCCAGACCTTGCGCCTTCAGATTATCATCTCTTCAGGAGTCTGCAAAACTATCTTGACAAGAAACAGCATACTTCTTTTGATGACCCGCACACCAGTCTTTGTACGTTTTTTGCCTCAAAACCGCCTGAATTTTATAAACATGGCATTGAAAAGCTCGTAGGACGTTGGCAGAGTGTCATTGATTCCGATGGAAAATATATACTAGATTAAAAAGTTTCAGTCAAGTTTTTTTTTGTCTTTCAAATTCCGATCTAAAAAACGACATTACTTATGGGATGACCTAATTAATATACAGTATATACTCTGGCATGACTCCAGATTCCTGGGATCTTGGGAGCATTGCTCCAGTAAATTTGACCATGAGAAAAAGTAAATTTGGGTTTGGGTTTTGTTCATCCGCTAGACGTTATGCAATTTTTTTGCATATACGTTCTTGTACAAACCAATTTTTTTAAATTACAAATTTAGTTATTTTAAGTTTAGTTGGTAATTCCATATTTAACAATTATTTTTATTTTTTGTTAAGCTTCAATGTTTTGATAATTAAAATTTTATTAAAACGTATATTTTTTTAATATAAAATTATCAGGATTGGACTATGTTCCATTGATCTCGGCCAGGTTTGATAAATTGGCCAGATAATTACTTGTGCGGTTTTAAGTAATCCACCATGACTCTAGAATTGAAAAGTTTAGTTAAGTTTAAACTTACTTTTACTTACTTTAACTTACCTACTTTTACTTACTCTTCCTTACTTTTACTAAGTTTAAAGCACTTACTTTTACTTACTTTCATTGTACTATATTTACTTACTTTTACTCACTTTTACCATACTATATTTACTAACTTTTACTTATTTTGTATTTTTTCAGGTAGTCAATAATCAATAATGGATCCTAATATTGATGAAGTTGGAGAGAAAAGTGAGGGTGTTAAAAGGGGTTACTTTTGTGGTCAATGCAAGAACAAATATTCAAAGAAGCAAAACTGGGAGGAACATTTTAATTCCAAAAAAATATTTGTTACAATACAAGAGGTCACAGAGTTTGGGCCCACAGCTTAGATATTGCAGTAAAGAAATACCAGGATGAAGTGCAGCAAAGAGATACGGCAAAGCAGTCATTTAGTTTGTTCACAAAATGTGCTAGTGCTAGACCTCAGAAAAATGAACCAACTTCATCAACTGCTAATCTAGAAAATTAAACTTTTTCACTAGATGTTTCACAGACTGAAGAAAGTGCTTCTCCTCCACCTAAGAAGCAAAAGGTAAGTGAGGAATCTGCGCATCAGACTAACAAAACTGCTTTAGAGGAATTTGAAAATTCCCAAATCCAGAAGACATTGAATGCAATTTTGCGCCTAACAAAAGAAACTCACCAAGCTGTTGTGGTTAATAAAGAGAAGAGTCAAAATATGCCTTCAAGTTCAAGTGTGGCATCCAAATCTAATAAAGCAAAAAGCAACAAATTTGACATTTCCATAGCCCATTTAAGCAAGTGTAAATCAATACAAGAAATCCTGAACAATGATTTGATCAAATCTACATTCAAATTGGTGGAAAAGAAGGATCTAGGGTATGCTGATGATTCATTTTCAGTACCAAGTGATATAATGGAAAACATTGCAAATAGTGACACTAATATGCCTGATGTAGATATAGCTGTTGAGGATGAAGATGATGAGGAAAAAAGTAAATTCAGAGCTGTGCTCCAGTAAATTTTTTCAAATCTGGAGTCATGTACTCTGGACATCGTTGCAGATATGAAAATGTTTGGTAGCGTTGATTAGAATTTTGGGTTTCAACGTTATTCCTATTGGCATTTTTAATTACTTTCAAAGGATCACCAAATGGAATTTCTCATTTTTTTAAAATTAGAATTCGAAGAGAATTTTTCATTTGGGAAAAAAAAAAAAGTTATGCCCTCGCGTTTGACATTTCTACAAGCCCTCTCTGTACCCTATTAATGGCTACTTATTTTTTCACCATGTGAACATTAATCCAATATTCTCCTATACACTATTTGTTATAACTTCCTATATCTTTGGCATCAAATTCCGGATCTATACCCATTTCGTCGACGAGACTAAAACATCGACACACTAAAAAACTAAACCTAATTTAATCTAACCCAATAACAACTCGTCGATAAAGTCGATCAGATGTCGTAAGAACGTGAAATTCTTAGATTTCCTAAATATTTCAAAAAAGTAAGCGTTTGAAACACTGAACAACGTACTGTATATAACCCAAGTTTCCGATCCTCTTAACGTGTATATAATAGCCCGAGTTCCCGATTCTCATCAAGGACTATCATGCTTTCATCCCGAGTTGATTTGTTTACTTCGCTCGAATAATTGCTTTCTCATCGTCAAACTTCAATTTCGTCATAATTGCTACAACATTTTAAAGTAAATATTTAGCTTGACAATGTTACACAGTGATCGCAACGAAAAGATAGTATTTGCCTTTGTTGCACCCCACCCCCCAAAGTATAATACATATGGGATGAATTTCACAGTTAAACACGTGAAATGAATGAATGAATGATGCAAACCCACAAGGAAAAATAAAAATGATTCCAAGGCCTTTCGTGTATGCAGAAGTACACCTCGTCATGGTGTACTTCCATTCCCTGACGAGGTGTACTTCTGAATACACGAAAGGCCTTGGAATCTTTTTTTTTTCCTCGTGGATTTGCATTATATATATATATATATATATATATATATATATATATATATATATATATATATATTACTGAATCAGTTTTATGCCAGTTTTCATTAAGAAATTGTCCGAAAGATAATGTTAGTAAATCCTTCAGATTGAACACTTTTTTCTCTCCAGACGACCTCTTTCACTTATATCTCGCTTCAGAGAGGTAAAAGAATAGAGCGAATCCCCAAATGGAGTAATTACACAGAGTGGGAGTGCCTCTCGCAGACACACTCTACTCCAAATCCCAATGAGGAATTCTCACAATCTGAATTAACCGACTCGGTATGGACACTCAATGTTTGGGGTTGTTTGACCTACTTCGTAACAGCAAAGGTCACGTGACCCCCCCCCCCAAGCTTTATATAGCTTTACGTGGGAGCTACAGGGTGTCTCAGAAGTCTGGATTCGTGGGAAAAATTCACTTTTTACTTTTTTTTAACAATTGTTCAAATTGCTGCATGCCATTAACTTGCATACATATATCACTTGTTGCACGTACGCTTCCCTCAATGTTTCTTAATCCCCTCACACTGATTTTTGGCACAAAAAATTAAGAAACTAATACACTACGAGTCCAGACTTCTGACGCACCCTGTACATCATATAAACGCGAAGGTTCAACCACTGAACAGAGCGTACGTCGCTTAACTTGACGGATCTAACGAAAAGCGGTGTTACGATATGGCCAGGAGATAGTCCTGCATACACCCAAACATCGCCAAAATGCTAAAGGTGGTCCCAATCGAAATTAGTTTATAAACGAGGGCAAACTTTTTTGATCAGCAAGAAAATTAAAAAGGATATGTATAACTCATTTTGACTTTACCCAGGAAGATACAACAGAGCTGCTATAGCGCAAATGAAATTGCATTCAGCAGCAAGTCCGGACAGATGGAACGTCTTATTGATTAAAAGCTAAATTGAAATAACCACCCCAATACTGGATAAGGAGAAGATCCCTGGACACGGGAGAAATACCGAGCATCCTAAAAAGTGTGACTATTCTCCCTATATTTTTTTCCTACCTCTCAACCTCTTTTCTCTGCTTTACTTTAAAACTTTCACTTGTCTTTAAATTTTCTTACTTCTTTTAACCTTCCTTCTTAACCAGACAGCCTCGTAGGGACCAGTCGGTCTGTTGCGGTTTGGTGTCCTTTGTAACTATATACAATATAAATGAAAGGATAGGCCCCAAACAAAAAAGAAATATAGACGAGTGTCACTGACATCCCATCCGCCAAAATATTTGAAAGAATACTGTAGTTAGAGAGAACAATCTATGACTTTATGGAGATGCGGGAAAGATTCAATGAGAACTAGTACGGATTCCTATTAGGAAGATCGTGCCTATCACAGCTAATAAGATCATTATACATCACGCACTTCAAAGCAATGAAAACTACGATGTAATATACACGGATTTTGCTAAAGCGTTCGACAAGTGGGACAATAGTATAATAGCACATAAAAAAAACATATGGGAATAACATGCGAAGTGTGTAAATGGATCTACAACTTCCTCAGAGAACGTCAGCAGGTCGTAAAAACCCAACGTATATCATCATCAAAATCGAAAGTTCCCATACAAAAAAGAAATAAATAAACTAGACAAAATTCAAAGAAATTTCAGAGCCAAGATTGATGGCTGCAAAGAACTCAACTAACGGGAAAGCCCACGCACATAAATTCTATATTCGCTGGAAAGAAGAGGAGGTACACCATAATATACGCATGGAAAATAACAGAAAACGTGCCTAACCTCAAACTGAACCCCATGACCACCCAAACACCACCAGAAAATATGAAAGGTAGAATGTGTAGTATTCCCAAACTAAAGGCCAGACAACTCTGTCCTTCAACTCTGAAGGAAAATAGCTTGGTTGTCAGGACGTCAAGACTATTCAACCAGTTTCCGAAGGAGATCAAGAACATCACTGGTGTCAAAGTTGAATTCTTCAAAAGAAGACCAGACGCCTGGCTCAGGAAGGTACCGGATGAGCCCCTCCTTCATGCATAAAAAAGTAAGGTGCACTTGGCTATCTATGTGCGATGGAGATCGCAAGAGAGCAACTCGCTCCTCCACCAGGTCAGGCTTACAGGGTGGGGCCACCAGCTTGACCTTCGTGTTAAGAAAGACCGACGCATGACACAACTACGAGGTTACGATATACTGTATATATATCATTAAATGAAATAATCTTCTGAATTATATGACCTAAGACTACGGGCTTTACACATACACTACATGAAAACAGGGTTGGAAAAAAACCAGCAAAAATCCAACTGGGTTTTTGCTGGGTTTTTGCCAACCCTGCATGAAAACCTCTTTAGTATACACAGAAATCCTTGCGCTCAAGAGGCTGCACAGCGAATTGTTAGGGGAAAAATCTCCAACTGCTTCTAAGTTCCTTGGACGAATCTTCACCAACTAAATTGCAACTCCGAATTCAGAATAAATAAATAAATTATCATCAGACATATAGATATTAAACACAGACCGTGCATGGAACGAAGAACTCTTCTGAGAAATTACATCCACTATAGTTCGAATAAGTAATGTTAAATGACAAATACTATATATATATATATATTTTTTTTTTTTTTGCGAGTAACCCGGTGCCGACGTTGGGCTTTGCATCATGAAAAAGAAAAAACTATAGTATTTGTCATTTATCATTACTTATTCGAACTATAGTGGATGTAATTTCTCAGAAGAGTTCCTTGTTCCATGCACGGTCTGTGTTTAATATATATATATATATATATATATATATATATATATATTATATAATATATATAATATATATATATATATATTATATTAGTGATGTAGCGGATGCGAATGAGGATGTTTGATTTCAACATCCACGAATGCGGATGTCTACATTTTCGTTATTTTTTAGGATATATTCGAGATTTGTTGTGTTTAACGTATATAATAAGTTATTATATAGAGAAGCTGTAGCTATAATGTAGTATAATTGATTAATTGTACAATAATTGCTGTACTTTTCCCTGAACATATAAAATAATAGCAAGCATCTAACTAATATAGAAATCAATTAGTGAATTCGTCTGCAAATAAATTCGTTATATTTTGTTGAGTTTCAGCCACAATTAGAAACCATAATTGTGTTACCCGACCTCTTTCCCCAACCTCCACCCTTATAGAGAGAGATCTTTAATTAGCTTGATAACTATTTATATTAAGTTTAAAGTTTTATTAGGCATATTTATAAATGAGTAATTAAAAAAAGTAAACTAAGATGTTCATCGTTTAATATTCAAACTTAATTATAGGAAGGTTATGCTTAAGGAACATTAATTTTTCTGCCTTTTCTGCTGCCAGTCTGTTTCTCTTTTCATCATATATTAATCCAGCACTGCTAAATAATCTCTCGCTTGGTACGCTTGTTGGAGGACAGGCTAAATGTTTCCTTGCAAGTTTACTCAAGTATGGATAGATATTCTGCGTATTTTTCCACCAACTAATAGGATTGTCACATGCAGCCAGGCGTTTTTCTTGGTGATAGCTCTCGATCATTTTTACTACATCTTTTGACATCGCGTAGGTCTCGTCATCGCTGCTTGACTCAAGAAACTGAGAGAGAGATTCTGTGATAGATTTGCTTGTTGAAGGTGTTGGTTCTGTCACTGAAACTTTTATTCTTTTGGTGGGTGGCGAAGCGACAGATTCAAGAGATTGAAGCTCTTCATCTGCTTTGCCAAGTGATGATTTAACTCGTTCTAATGTACTAGGTGAAAATAACTTAGCTCTGTAACGTGGATCTAAGTAGGTTGCAAGAGAGTAACTTCATACAAGAACAGCCTCTCGTCTTGTCGCTTGCATCACTTTTGCGCACAATGAACTAGTTCTATTATTATAGTAGAATTTGATAATTTCCGCTTATTAATGACGTTTTATCTCAACGGTCCACATCCGCACGACATCCGCAGTCCAAAGTGCGGATGCGGATGCGAGAAATTGTGCGGATGTTCCGCGGATGCGGATGCGGATGACCTACATCACTAATATATATATATATATATATATTATATATATATATATATATATATATATATATATATATTCCGAATTCGAAGTTGAAAACCAATGATTTCCTTTCCGCCCCATTTCCGGAATCATTCTCCATCCAGTTGTGAATAACCCTAAAACCAAGTATATTGAGTCGTTAATAAATAAATTTAAGGTGGTTGGCTTTTTAGGCCCTTCATATTTTATTTATTTACATAGATGATTGTGTTTCGTGGCCTTTGCCGCCAAAGACGCAGTGGACATTCTGGTTTATATATTTATATATTTATATATATATATATATATTATATATATATATATAATATATAGAGAGAGAGAGAGAGAGAGAGAGAGAGAGAGAGAGAGAGAGAGAGAGAGAGAGAGAGAGAGAGTTACAAGGAAAAGAAGTACCTCAAAAGGCCTTGCGGCCCATACGAGGAGGTACCAATGGCAACGGGTGCCAGGGAAAATTTTGTAAAAGTTTATTTTTCTTTCAACTATCCTAGCAGTAGTAGAAAACTGGATAGAAAAGTAGAAGGCTCTCTCCCCACCCTCCGCTCCCTCCCTGCCAGAGGGAGGTATGGAAAAAGGTTGAAGAAAAAATACCTTGACCCTGGAAAAGTAGCCAAGGAAATTTTACAGGAAAGTGGAGAATATATAAATAGCTCTATATTTAGCTTGCTCACAGAGACACCGTGCAAGCGATCTCCTGCAGAGTTTTCTTATGTTTTAGTCTTGAACTATGAGAGTATTCAGTACTTTGTCTAGCCTATTTTTAAACACATTTACACTTTGACTGGAAACAACCTCTGAGGGAAGTTGGTTCCAGATATTAACTATTTTATAGGAAAATAAATTTCCGCAGACTGAGGTCCTAAATGTCTTTACACACTCAAATAGTGTGCAAGATTTCGTCTACCCTTTTCTTGAACTGATCCACAGAGGAACTGTTCACAACTTCTGGAGGTAACCTGTTCCACATGTCACAGATCTTATACGTAAAGTAATTCCCACACACACTAGTCCTAAACCGTTTCAAATCCAACTTCCAGCCATTGTTGCGAGTTGGGTTATCATTTACACTAAACATACTTCTAAAATCGACATCGTTGAACCCGCGTAAGAGCTTGAAAACCTCGATCAGTTGACCGCAGAGCCTCCGAGTTTCAAGCGAAAACAAGTTCAGGGCGCGTAACCGTCGATTGCAGCCCATATGCCTAACGGAAGGGATTAACTTTGTGGCCCCGCCTGCACTCGCTCCAGCCTCTCAATATCTTTCCTGAGGGTGGGCGACCAGAACTGCACAGCATACTCCAGGTGCGGCCGAACAAGGGAATTGTACAGTGAGAGCACAATCTCCTTGTTCCGAAACTGAAATTGCCTCCTGATATAACCCAATAGTTTCTGGGCTTTCTTTTCCACCTCTACACACTGTTTCGTAAACTTAAGGTCGCTGCTAATTAGCACACCCAAGTCCTTTTCTAAATCAGTCACCTCGATATTACTACCCAACATCGAGTAGTCCGACTTGGGATTGGCGTAGCCAATTTGCATCACTTTGCATTTACCCAAGTTAAACGGCATTTGCCATTTTTCGGACCACTCTCCTATCCTACCTAGGGGAGAGAGAGAGAGAGAGAGAGAGAAGAGAGAGAGAGAGAGAGAGAGAGTTACAAGGAGTTACAAGGAAAAGAAGTACCTCAAAAGGCCTTGCGGCCCATACCGAGGAGGTACCAATGGCAACGGGAGCCAGGGAAAATTTGTAAAAGTTTATTTTTCTTTCAACTATCCTAGCAGTAGTAGAAAACTGGATAGTAAAGTAGAAGGCTCTCTCCCCACCCTCCGCTCCCTCCCTGCCAGAGGCAGGTACGGAAAAAGGCTGAAGAAAATACCTTGACCCTGGAAAAGTAGCCAAGGAAATTTTACAGGAAAGTGGAGAATATATAAATAGCTCTATATTTAGCTTGCTCACAGAGACACCGAGCAAGCGAACTCCTGCAGAGTTTTCTGAGGTTTTAATCTTAAACTATGAGTGTGTTCAGTACTTTGTCTAGCCTATTTATAAACAGATTTACACTTTGACTGGAAACAACCTCTGAGGGAAGTTGGTTCCAGATATTAACTATTTTATAGGAAAGAAATTTCCGCAGACTGAGGTCCTAAATGTCTTTACACACTCAAATAGTGTGCAAGATCTCGTCTAACCTTTTCTTGAACTGATCCACAGAGGAACTGTTCACAACTTCCGAAGGTAACCTGTTCCATGTGTCACAGATCTTATACGTAAAGTAATTCCCACACACACTAGTCCTAAACCGTTTCAAATCCAACTTCCAACCATTGTTGCGAGTTGGGTTATCATTTAAACTAAACATACTTCTAAAATCGACATCGTTGAACCCTCGTAAGAGCTTGAAAACCTCGATCAGTTGACCGCGCAGCCTCCGAGTTTCAAGCGAAAACAAGTTCAGGGCGCGTAACCGTCGATTGTAGCCCATATGCCTAACGGAAGGGATTAACTTTGTGGCCCTCGCCTGCACTCGCTCCAGCCTCTCAATATCTTTCCTGAGGGTGGGCGACCAGAACTGCACAGCATACTCCAGGTACGGCCGAACAAGGGAATTGTACAGTGAGAGCACAATCTCCTTGTTCCGAAACTGAAATTGCCTCCTGATATAACCCAATAGTTTCTGGGCTTTCTTTTCCACCTCTACACACTGTTTTCGTAAACTTAAGGTCGCTGCTAATTAGCACACCCAAGTCCTTTTCTAAATCAGTCACCTCGATATTACTGCCCAACATCGAGTAGTCCGACTTGGATTGGCGTAGCCAATGTGCATCACTTTGCATTTACCCAAGTTAAACGGCATTTGCCATTTTTCGGACCACTCTCCTATCCTACCTAGGTCCGCACGCAGTTCCTCGATCGCTTCGGGCGTCCCAACATTGGCCCCAAGCTTGGTGTCATCAGCGAATTTGGCGATCCGACTGACGATGCCACCGTCGATATCATTTATGTAAATGGTAAACAACAGTGGCCCCAAAACGGAACCCTGAGGAACCCCACTAGTGACCGAGGCCCAACCCGAACTAGCCCCTTTAATTACCACCCTCTGCCGCCTATTCCTCAGCCAGTTTTCAATCCACCTACCTATTTCCCACCGATACCCAGCGCGCGCACTTTCGCCATTAGCCGGCGGTGAGGTACCTTATCAAAGGCTTTCTGAAAGTCGAGATAAAGTATATCAATCGCCCTACTCTTATCGTACTCACTCAACATGACGTGGAAAACTCGAGCAAGTTGGTGAGACACGACCTATGCCGTCTAAACCCATGTTGGGAGTCCCCAAGCAGCTTGTAGGAATCCAAATGGTCAACGATTCTATCAGCTATTATCCTTTCTAATAATTTACCTACAACTGAAGTGAGACTAATAGGACGATAGTTCCCTGGACTTTCGTGATCCCCTTTCTTAAAGATAGGGGTCACGTTGGCCTCCCTCCAGTCACCAGGCACCTGGCCCATCTCCAACGATTTGTTGAAGACTGTAGCCAGGTGGGGAGCCACCTGGTCGCGCACTTCTCGCAAACATTGGGGAGAAACTGGTCTGGCCCAGGAGCCTTAAACGCGCTCAGTTTGTATATTCTATGAGCAACGACTGTCGCGGTACATCTAACACTATCCAGGCCAGCACCTTCGTGCCTCACAGCTGGCTCGGGGGATGACGCGGGTATCCTCCCTGGTGAACACTCCCGCAAAGTACTCATTAAGCACATTAGCGATGTCCGCGTCGGAGGTCCGCAGAACGCCGCTTCCGTCCTTTAAAGGACCTATCATGCTTCTAATGGGCTTTCTACTATTAACATAACTGAAGAACTCCTTAGGGTTCCCCTTGCAGAGGCTTGCCACCCGTAGTTCTTCGTTACGTTTCGCTAGCCTAACCTTCGCCTTCACTTCCCTACACAGGCGGACATACGCTTCAGTGTTCTCGTGGGAACGATTGCCCTTCGCCCTCCTATACGCTACTTTCCTATTTCGGATAGCCGAAGCGATGCCACGATTGAACCACTTAGGCTGCGTTGAAGCAGGGGTGTCCAGTTTTGAGGGTATGGCAGCAGACTGCAGCACCATAAACTCATCCCGGAATGCACTCCACACTCCCTCAACATCGCCGCCAACCTCTAACCCCATCTCTCCTACGCTATCCCTGAGGCTAACAAAGAGAGAGAGAGAGAGAGAGAGAGAGAGAGAGAGAGAGAGAGAGAAGAGAGAGAGAGAGTTACAAGGAAAAGAAGTACCTCAAAAGGCCTTGCGGCCCATACCGAGGAGGTACCAATGGCAACGGGTGCCAGGGAAAATTTTCTACACACTCAAATAGTGTGCAAGATTTGGTCTAACCTTTTCTTGAACTAATCCACCGAGGAACTATTCCTGTTATTAAAAGTTTATTTTTCTTTCAACTATCCTAGCAGTAGTAGAAAACTGGATAGAAAAATAGAAGGCTCTCTCCCCACCCTCCGCTCCCTCCCTGCCAGAGGCAGGTACGGAAAAAGGTTGAAGAAAATACCTTGACCCTGGAAAAGTAGCCAAGGAAATTTTACAGGAACGTGGAGAATATATAAATAGCTCTATATTTACCTTGCTCACAGAGACACCGTGCAAGCGAACTCCTGCAGATTTTCTTATGTTTTAATCTTAAACTATCAACGTGTTAAAATAATTCCCACATATACTAGTCCTAAATCATTCAATCCAACTTCTAACCATTGTTGCGAGTTGGGTTATCATTTGAACTAAACATGCTTCTAAAATCGACATCTTTGAACCCGCGTCACATAAGCGTCGATTGTAGCCCATATGCCTAACGAAAGGGATTAACTTTGTGGCATTTTTCGCCAGTTTCCAATCCACCTACCTACTTCCCACCAATACCCAGCGCGCGCACTTCGGCCATTAGCCGGCGGTGAGGTACCTTATCAAAGGCCTTCTAATCAATCTCCCTACTCTTATCATACTCACTCAACATGACGTAGAAAAACTCGAGCATGATGGTGAGACACGACCTATGCCGTCTAAACCCATGTTGGAGTCCCCAAGTAGCTTGTAGGAATCCAAATGGTCAACAATCCTACTCGCTATTATCCCCTCTAAATATTTACCTACAACTGAAGTTAAATGGTGTTATTTATAGAGGTTCCAAGCCTCTCTTCCCACGCATGAGATAGCAGTAGCGTCCTAATCATAACAGTAGAGAAAAAGACAATACTAAAAGTTTTTCTTTGCAGTCAGAGGAGAACATCCCTATCCTAAGCTAAAAGGACAGAGTGGGATGGGAAGGGGTCCTAGTAACCCACGGGACAGGTTTGTACAACAGACTTCACCCGCCCTCCCGAAAGAGAGAGAACCTAAAGGAATTGGCAGCCAATTTCTCTAGAATCCCACGACTCGGGACCGGAGGGCTGTCACACCCACCAGTATAAAGTTTACAACACGCAGAGAGAGAGAGAGAGAGAGAGAGAGAGAGAGAGAGAGAGAGAGAGAGAGAGAGTTACAAGGAGTTACAAGGAAAGAAGTACCTCAAAAGGCCTTGCGGCCCATACCGAGGAGGTACCAATGGCAACGGGTGCCAGGGAAAATTTTGTAAAAGTTTATTTTTCTTTCAACTATCCTAGCAGTAGTAGAAAACTGGATAGAAAAGTAGAAGGCTCTCTCCCCACCCTCCGCTCCCTCCTGCCAGAGGCAGGTACGGAAAAAGGTTGAAGAAAATACCTTGACCCTGGAAAAGTAGCCAAGGAAATTTTACAGGAAAGTGGAGAATATATAAATAGCTCTATATTTAGCTTGCTCACAGAGACCGAGCAAGCGAACTCCTGCAGAGTTTTCTGAGGTTTTAATCTTAAACTATGAGTGTGTTCAGTACTTTGTCTAGCATATTTTTAAACAGATTTACACTTTGACTGGAAACAACCTCTGAGGGAAGTTGGTTCCAGATATTAACTATTTTATAGGAAAAGAAATTTCCGCAGACTGAGGTCCTAAATGTCTTTACACACTCAAATAGTGTGCAAGATTTCGTCTAACCTTTTCTTGAACTGATCCACAGAGGAACTGTTCACAACTTCCGAAGGTAACCTGTTCCATGTGTCACAGATCTTATACGTAACGTAATTCCCACACACACTAGTCCTAAACCGTTTCAAATCCAACTTCCAACCATTGTTGCGAGTTGGGTTATCATTTAAACTAAACATACTTCTAAAATCGACATCGTTGAACCCTCGTAAGAGCTTGAAAACCTCGATCAGTTGACCGCGCAGCCTCAGAGTTTCAAGCGAAAACAAGTTCAGGCGCGTAACCGTCGATTGTAGCCCATATGCCTAACGGAAGGGATTAACTTTGTGGCCCTCGCCTGCACTCGCTCCAGCCTCTCAATATCTTTCCTGAGGGTGGGCGACCAGAACTGCACAGCATACTCCAGGTACGGCCGAACAAGGGAATTGTACAGTGAGAGCACAATCTCCTTGTTCCGAAACTGAAATTGCCTCCTGATATAACCCAATAGTTTCTGGGCTTTCTTTTCCATCTCTACACACTGTTTCGCAAACTTAAGGTCGCTGCTAATTAGCACACCCAAGTCCTTTTCTAAATCAGTCACCTCGATATTACTGCCCAACATCGAGTAGTCCGACTTGGGATTGGCGTAGCCAATGTGCATCACTTTGCATTTACCCAAGTTAAACGGCATTTGCCATTTTTCGGACCACTCTCCTATCCTACCTAGGTCCGCACGCAGTTCCTCGATCGCTTCGGGCGTCCCAACATTGGCCCCAAGCTTGGTGTCATCAGCGAATTTGGCGATCCGACTGACGATGCCACCGTCGATATCATTTATGTAAATGGTAAACAACAGTGGCCCCAAAACGGAACCCTGAGGAACCCCACTAGTGACCGAGGCCCAACCCGAACTAGCCCCTTTAATTACCACCCTCTGCCGCCTATTCCTTAGCCAGTTTTCAATCACCTACCTATTTCCCCACCGATACCCAGCGCGCGCACTTTCGCCATTAGCCGGCGGTGAGGTACCTTATCAAAGGCTTTCTGAAAGTCGAGATAAAGTATATCAATCGCCCTACTCTTATCGTACTCACTCAACATGACGTGGAAAAACTCGAGCAAGTTGGTGAGACACGACCTATGCCGTCTAAACCCATGTTGGGAGTCCCCAAGCAGCTTGTAAGAATCCAAATGGTCAACGATTCTATCAGCTATTATCCTTTCTAATAATTTACCTACAACTGAAGTGAGACTAATAGGACGATAGTTCCCTGGACTTTCGTGATCCCCTTTCTTAAAGATAGGGGTCACGTTGGCCTCCCTCCAGTCACCAGGCACCTGGCCCATCTCCAACGATTTGTTGAAGACTGTAGCCAGGTGGGGAGCCACCTGGTCGCGCACTTCTCGCAAAACACTGGGGAGAAACTGGTCTGGCCCAGGAGCCTTAAACGCGCTCAGTTTGTATATTCTATGAGTAACAAGTGAATAATATTTATAATGAAAATAACCAAGAAGGAAAATAAAACACGAAATAGTGCCCTATTTCTTGTTTTATTTTCCTTCTTGGTTATTTTCACCATATAGTATATATATATATATATAGTTTTGTTTTTTCAAACAATTAAATGCCAAAAGATGGTTAATTCCATTGTAAGAAATAAAGAACTCGTTGCCAAACAAGGAGCAAGAAAGTTTGCGTCGCACCAAACGAAGTTTCACAATCAAAGACATTCAAAAACTTAATTACAATCTCAGAAAACAAAACAAGAGTTGCATTTGCACGATGCCGGTAGAGAGTGCCAAGGCACTCCAGTGTCAGATTAAAACATGCAGAAGAAAAAGAAGGGGAAAAACACACGCAAAAAGACCAAAATAATTACAAATAAATTTTATATTAAATTCATTTTTTATTTGTATTCATCATTTATCAATTTTCGGGCCTAAAAGACACTTACGATAAATGTCCATAACGAAGAAATTTAGCAAGGTTAAACACCAAACATACTTCTTCACTTTTTTGTGTACAGGTACACCATATCTGGAAATCAGTGTGTGTGTGTGTGTGTGTGTGTGTGTGTGTGTGTGTGTGTGTGTGTGTTGCAATTTCAAATCAAGCGAAAATATTGAAATTTCAAATGTGAACAAGAACGCAGCGTGAATCTTAAAAGTTTAATAAAGTCTCTTTGCAAATAGTTGCCAAGATTAAATTTGTATGCAACAAATTTAATCAAATTTAATCCACAAAGTGATTGGGTGTGTGTATATATATATATTAATATATATATATATATATATATATATATATATATATTAATATATATAATATATATATATATATATATATATTATATATATATATATATATATATATATATATATATATCGTATATGCATGTGTATATGGATTTCATGAAGCGAACATAATTTAATATCTCCGACGATATAAAGGTCGAAATTATGCAAGAAATTATATACTCAAACTGAAATCCAAAATAATTTATATATATATACAGGGTGGGCGTAAGTTTCCATACATAGGAAAAATAAACATTTTTTTATGGACAACCATTTTTATTTATATAATATGCTCTACATGGTTGCCATTGTTTTGAAAACACATTTCAATACGTGTTCCCCACTGTTGATGAACACGCATTAGCACAGTTGACGTTATGCTTATAATGGCGTTGGTGATACGTTCCTTTAGATGATTTATGTCTCGTATCTTTTCCTGATACACCATGGCCTTCAAGTGCCCCCAAATAGAAATCAAGGGGGTGAGATCTGGGGATCTGGGAGGCCACTCCACAGGACCACGCCGACCAATCCAAGCATCCGGAAACTGCTGATCCAAATACCGACGCACGTGAAGACCATAATGAGTGGAGCTCCATCTTGCTGGAAGTAAACTGGGAAGTTACCTTCCTCGTTTAGCAGGGATGGGAAAATCTCTTCTTGCAACATGTTAAGATACCTTTCGGCATTAAGATTTCCACTGACAAAAATTGGTCCAATAATTCTGTCACCCCATATCCCGGCCCACACCATCACTTTACCGGCACCTTGCATCTTCGTCGGACTCAGCCAGTTAGGGTTAGCATTACTCCAATAACGTATGTTTTGCCGATTAACCTCTCCATTGACGTAAAAATTTGCTTCATCAGTAAACAAGATCTTACGTCAAACGCATATTCTTAGGGTATCTGAACATAAAAACAAACGTTTAATTTTTCCTATGTATGGAAACTTACGGCCCACCCTGTATATATATATATATATATATATATATATATATAATATAATATATATATATATATATGTTATATAAGGACCACTCCTTGTATCTCGTAAATAGCAGAGGACGCCTGACCTTATAGACAACGTCCAATGCGCATGCGCGATTACTGAGACTACACAACGCTGAGACTAGGCGCGCCCAGGACTTTTCGATTGCTAAAGGTTACCCGTGCTGTACGCATATCCCGTCGCCGAAAGGCCGGTTCATTCACTCCCATTCATCACCAATAAACTTGTAGTAAGCTCTCACTCATTGCTTCATCTTTCAGGCTTACCTACTTTAGTATCAAAGCCATCCTCATACCCAGTGATATAAAAGGGCACCAAGTTACCTCCTTCAGTCAAAGAAAGTAAAGAACCCACGAGGGGTCGTCAAGTACAGCCCCAAACATCAATCATAAAACACACACACACACACACACACACACACACACACACACACACACACACACATATATATATATATATATATATAATACACACAGACAGTGCATGGAACAAGGAACTCTTCTGGGAAAATTAAATCCACTGTAGTCCGAATAAGTAATGGTAAATGACACACACTATAGTTTTTTCTTTTACATGATGTTAGCCCGACGTGAGCAATGGTCACTCGCAAAGAGGTCCCAAAAATATAGCTTCCCTCACCAGCTATCTGCAAAGCAGACAGGATCCAGCTTTGGGACAAGATCTAGGGGTATCAACAAAAATCTCAGGGGACCATTCTGAGTTCAATCCCATATATATATATATATATATATATATTATATATAATATATATATATATATATATATGTGTGTGTGTGTGTGTGTGTGTGTGTGTGTGTGTGTGTGTGTGTGTGTGTGTGTGTGTTATAATTCCATTAACGAAATGCTTCCGTACATATCGTTATAAATGTAAAACTCGATTAAAAATGAATACACACGAAATTAATCCAAGAAATCTGACCACAATCTGCTTCTTCTCCAAGCTTTGCTAACGGGAAAAAAAGGCACACATGGATTGAATGAAAATAAAGGTCTTATTTTATATATATATGTATATGTATATATATTTTTTTTTTAATTTTTTTTTCTTCATACTGAACTCAAATGGTAACTCGACATCTGAAGTAGTACTTAACTACACCCAAATACTCCACTTTAACGTTAATTGAGGCATGTTTTTATACAACTGAAAATGTCTCGTGAAGAAAACACCCCAAAATGCAAAGAAATGTTTTAAGTTTGGTTTTAAATTTAGTGAGGGGAAGCGTTTTTAAAATTTACATTTTATTTTCTATTTGGAATAAAGGTACAGTGAAAAACCGCACTTATAATTTAAAGACGTTTTCTACAGTTAAAAAGGAAAAAAGGACTGTTCCCAATTATTTTACCATTATTATTATTATTATTATTCTCTTCTTCTCAGGTAATACTTTTAAACCTGAAGGATTATAGCAAACAAATACACCCTTTTCAAAAGGATTCCGTTTCCAAACTAGTTTTCTTAAAATAGGTTAATTAATCATGTCATGTTAAGTCAAAATGGCTAGATTTGGTTAGTTTAACATCTGAAGTTGCCTGACGAAGCGAGGCTTTTATTCATTCCCTGTGCGTGGAGTTGTTGCGACCGTCACGCAGATTCGGAGGCCTATATATAAAAATTGAAATAATGTGTACTAGATTACAGTGATGGCGAACCTATGGCACGCGTGCCCATTTTGGCACGCGATCAAATTTGCCTGGCACGCCTAAGCATAGAAATTGTTATCCAAAGAAATGAGTATAAAATAATAGACTTAATGTTAATAATTTGGTATAATATATATAAACTTTGGTGGACATGCGGATTTTTTTTTTTATGGTTTACATGGTTTGTTTGGTACGCGACTGTAAAAAGGTTCGCCACCCCTGTACTACAACAACTGGTGCCAAAATGTACCCGAGAGTATGCTTCACAATGTCTCATACTAGTTTTGTCCTAGTGTTTTTTTAGCTAAATGTTTACTAAATAATGGCTCCAAATATTGCGACCGTCAACGTGGAATGACCCTCTTTGCTAATGACACGAAGATGAGTGGACAAATAAGAAACCCAGATGATATAGAATCTTTACAAACGGATACAAACACAATTTAAAGTTGGTCAGAAGGCAAAAATATGAAATTTAACAATGAGAAATTCCAACTATTGAGATACAGAAGAAGAGAGGACCTGAATCCATGGAATACTATATCTCAAATGGACAAGAATTCGGAGAAACTCTAAAGCAAAAGATTTACGAGTTATAATGACTGACGATGCGAAATTCGAAACACGAAATAAGACAGCAGTAAACAAAGCAAAATAAAATATAACTGGACAGGTACGGAGAACCTTTAAAAGAAGGGACAAGAATATAATGATTCCTCTGTTGAAAGCACTGATCATACCCTAGCTAGAGTATTGCTGTCTCAACGTTCCCATAAAAAAAAAGACATTTATCAACTAGAAGGGATTCAGAAAAACTTCGTACCTATGATGATGGATGCAAAGAACTAAATTACTGGAAAGATAACGTAAATTAAGTTTATACTCGCTGGAAAAAACGAGAGAGAGAGACCGTAATTCACACATGGAAAAAATAAATTCATTTCTAATCTCAAATTGAACCCTATAATTACTCAAACGACAGTTAAAAATAGGAAAGGAAGACCGTGTCTTGTTCCGAAACTAAAGGCTAGACAAGGAAACATCCTTAATCCTGAACGAAATAGCTTTGTGGTTAGAGGGACAAGACTATTGCACCAACTACCAAAATTCAACCTAGCTACACAAATAGTGTAGTTAGGTGAAAGTCTTCAAAAAGAACACTGGACACCTGGTTCAGAACAATTCCTGAAGAGCCGGGTGTACCTGCCTATGTAAAGTGGAGAACCCAAGAAAACAACTCTCTCCTGCACCAAGTCAACTCGAGAGATAGGGCAACGAGCCTGGTCTTCATGAAGTGAGGAATCACCACACGGAACACACATGTAAGGTGTGTGTGTGTGTGTGTGTGTGTGTGTGTGTGTAATTCAAGGATAAAAAATACTGAAACGAATTACTCTGTTTAGCCTCCGAACGAGATTTATAAATTAAAATCCGCCAGTGTTAAGGCCAAAACAGTAAACATATAAAAAATTATATACATTTCTCATTAATATATTTTTACATCTTACGCTCCATATTAACTTCAACTATATTAAATTTTACATTACAGTTCAAAAATAAAAATTATAAAAAAAAACTAATTTGGATGTAACAGTCGTCGTAAACATGCAAAATTAAATTTGCACATTTTTAGCACGAATAAGCATAAATTTTAAAAGCAAATTTCAAGCAAGAAGCGCTATTTCATCGTAGGGGAAACCGCTCATATCAAAAGACGAGAAGTTATTATATAATATGCGTCGCAAAACACTTCAAATAACCGTGAAACGCGCTGAGATTTTTATTTTTACTATGATTTATTTCCGAAGGTGGCAATCGAAGCAAAAACAGCAAATACAAAAAAGAAAAAAAAATATCCCCTCGTTCACATCCAGTTTCAAACAAGATTACAAAGCATTACCGCTCTCTTAAGATACTTTGAAGAACTTGTATTCCGCTCCGAAGATTTCATCCCCAGCAACATTTACGAAAACAAACTTAAGTTCGTGAATGAAATTCGATTCGACACGAAACGGAGCGGACTACTCTTCAAACACGAATTCAGCAACCCGGGAAAAGACGGGGGTGGGGTGGGGGGAGCAATACGCAGTCTTTACGTATACAGAGTGATCATAAAGTTACGTGAGTAAATATGATGAAGAGTAGATGCATATTCTCTCGCGTCACTTTATAAACACCCTGTGCAAAGCTCGACTTTTTGTTACGTTATTTAAAAATAGTATATGTTCAACTACGAACAGAAATCTCCCCATTCCTTTTGAAAAAAAATCTGAAAATCTAAAATCCTCAAATTATGATAAAGAAATTGGTGAAATTTTTAAAATATTTTTTCGCCAAACTTGTTTCCGCAAAATGGTAGTACGTTTACATAACCGAAAGTTGCGTGTCTTCAAATCAAAATATGCATATTTCAACTGTTTTATCATTCTTCTTTTACAACAACAACAACAACAACAACAACAACAACAACAACTACTACTACTACTACTACTACTAACTACTACTACTACTTTGTCGTTTTCAACAGCTCTAAATTCTTTTGCATTTACTCGAAAACTCTGACCAAGCAATAAATATGAAGCTATAACAATGAATCTTTTGATATTGCTTTGATTCCCTGCTCGTGCCATCCTTTTAAAATTACTAAAAACCAAATGTTCATGAAAGCTTCAATTGAAAGCATCTAAAATATCCATTGTGTAATTTCAACGTTCCGAGTAACAAAGTATAGCAAACATTAAATAATTGAATTATTATTTATTGAATAACCTTTATTGATAAAATAAATAGTTTTACAAATTTTGTTTTTGTTTTTACGTAAATAAAATAAGTGCGTAATTGAACTATTTATTTTTATTTAATTTGGTCCTTAAGCCTTCTTAGGCTTTACAGTGACTGTATAAATGACCTTTATGGTATAATTTCTTGGTATATAAGGTCAAAATAAGAGCGCCAGTAAGGTTCCGCGATGCCCAAATTTAACACTTAATTCTGAGTGGAACCTTTTCTTCATCTATTTTAGTATACAACAGGAACCGAACTGTTTAAAATTTCACGTCAAAAGAACTCTGCTAAGGAACGTAAGGAACGAACAATATTTTATATTTTTATTGTTATTACTTATCTATTCCTTCACTTATCTATTCCTTCACTTATCTATTCCTTCACTTATCTATTCCTTCACTTATCTATTCCTTCACTTATCTATTCCTTCAATTATCTATTCCTTCAATTATCTATTCATTCAATTATCTATTCCTTCAATTATCTATTCCTTCAATTATCTATTCCTTCAATTATCTATTCCTTCAATTATCTATTCCTTCAATTATCTATTTCTTCAATTATCTATTTCTTCAATTATCTATTTCTTCAATTATCTATTTCTTCAATTACCTATTTCTTCACTTATTTTCTCCTCCTTTACTTTTTATTGATCATTTTACTATCTTATATCGGATGATTTTTTAAACATCTGACACTTCAAAAAGTTTGTATTTTTTTATTACCCGAAATAAAAGCACGAAATTTGTGTACTGTACCTTCTCTACACGTGGAAAATTAGTTCCTTAGTGCAAAACTTGTTCTGTGTAATGTCCTCTCGGCATATTAACTCTTTGAACGCTTCACGAGATCACCAATCCCTTGTTTTAAGCCTGTTACGATAAAAGTACGAAACAAGTACGGGTGTCAGGAAATGATTGCCCCCCCCTGTAGAGCAAAAACTAGAAGAGATAGATAAAAACCGGCGAGACCACTTGAAAGAGCGTTAAAATCTGAATAAAAACCATTATATTCTATTCCTGTGATTTTAATTCTTACCATTTTTTTCCCCACAGAAACCATGGCATCATCTATTTTGAACGATTCAGAGAAAAAGCGAGTTCTTGACCGCATTCGAGCTGTCACATTTCGTGAAGCAAAGGAAGCTGGTGCAACTTTCATAACTCGACACTGGGTGGCTGAGAGATTAAAAAGATCAGAAGACTTTGTCAAAAGGAATTGGAATAAGAATCCTGAAGATTGTGAAACAGAATTTCGAGGAGGAAGACCGGAGAAATTATCTCAAGAATCGAAAGACATTGTGCTTGCTGCATCACGGCGCCGAAAGAAGAGCTGCTCTGAGGTAGCGAAAGAGATACTTATCCGTCGTGGTAAGATAGTCAATCGGCAACTTGTGCATCAATTTCGAGTTCGCGAAGGCTTGAGTGCTTGGCATGAAATAGCTAAGCCACGGAAGAGTGATCTTAATATTGAAGATCGGCTATGGTTTTGTGATTATCTTGAGGAATGGACGGAAGACGATTTCCTTCACTTGGTTGTCAGCGATGAATTCTTCGTTTATGTCTCCAGAAAACCAAATTTTCAGAATGATCGAGTTTAGGCAACAATTCCTGATGAAGTCCCAGACGACCAGAAGTATCGAGAAATAGTAAAAAATCCAGCATGTGTGGGTGTTTTCATTATGTTCTCTATTCGGAAGCTCATCTGGGTTATCAAACCAAAGAGGAACCAGTTGGGATGGGCCTTATTTTCGAAATGTAATTTTAGCCCAACATGTAATTCGTTTTTGAAAGACCCCGAGTGTGTTTTGGATGTTGAACAGGCAACCTTTCTTCACGACAAAGCCCCCTGTATGAAAGCACTTGCGACTCAACAACTGCTTAAGGACAATAACATTGATTTTTTCGGAAATAATGAATGGCCTGGCAATTCTCCCGATCTTAATGTCTGTGAACATGTCGGATCCATCATGAAAGATCGGGTGGAGTCCTTAATGCTGGAACAACCCATTCAGAATCGGTATTCAACAGAAATTATGACTGCAAAGATCAACGAAGTCCTTGAAGAAATGAGTCATGATACCGATCTCTTGAGACACTTCTGGGATCATACCCCCGTCGATTAATGGCCGTCAGAGCTGCAAATGGGGGCAACACCCGATATTGAAACAAGTATTTTTTATTCAAAATTAAACGCTCTTTCGCGTGGTTTTGTCTGTTTTTTTTCTATTCCTTTCAGTTTCTTCTGTACAGGGGGGGCAATCATTTCCTGACACCCTTTACATTTCTTTTTCTGGAAATTATGTCTTTTATTGCACGCAAGTTAATCTCAGTCTCTCACTCACTCAATCAATCAATCAATCAATCAATCTCAATCAATCAATCAATCTCAATCAATCAATCAATCAATCAATCAATCAATCAATCAATCAATCAATCTCTCTCTCCCGCCCATAGACTTAAGGCTTAAACTGTTAAATATTTCGCAATACATCCTAATCCTTCTAAAGTTCATATTTTAATTCCATACATTACGCAATGTAAGCGAATCATGTAACGTACACAACAAGCAAACAAGCTGGTCATTAAAGCCAATTTCGAACAGATAAACAAAAATGTCAACTTTATAAAAATAAAAACGAATAAAGAAATTACTTACAAACTACTCCATAATCCACTAAATTGGATTTTATCCGGAGATCTTCCGAGACTTGGACATTCGTGTTCTTTCATTCGATAAAATTAATATTGTTCATAGCAACACACACACACACACACACATATATATATATATCTTGTAGATATTCCGTGGGTCGATCTCATTTCACACACAGGTCAATTGCTGTCCTGAGCTCTCTCTATCTCACACAGCCAGGCACACGCTTAATCTTCTTTTAAAGATTCAATTTTGATATATGTCTACCTTTCCTATTTTCCAGTGTTGTTTGGGTGGTTATGGGGTTCAGTATGGGGTTAGGCACTAGTTTTTGTATTATTTTCCATACGTATATTACGATGTACCTCTCTTCTTCTTTCCAGCGAATAGCTGCAGCCTTTATGCGCGTAGTCATTCCTAGTAGTTGAGTTCTTTGAAGCCATCAATCTTGGCTATGAAATTTCTTTGGATTTCTTCTAGTTTATCAATTTCTTCTTTATATGGAGACGTCAAGACTGAGCACTACTATTATAATGTTATGTAATGTTATAATAATGTTTCAGACTAACAAAGACAAGGATCCACTCATGGCTGGTCTACATGTGTTCGTAATTGTGTATTATGCATGTCCTCCGTGGTGGCGGAGGGGACCTACAATTTTACGTGGGTTCCGAAACACAAAGAACATAAGAAATTTTTATAGTGGGTATACTAGCGGCCACGTCGGCCCATCGAAGTGGCTCCACTATGTAAAAATTGCCTGTACATTGGCAACAACCAATTTTTACAAAACAAAATAATTATCAATTTAAAACTAAAGATAGAATCTTGGATCCAGAGGATCAAGTCATAATAGACTACTATCCACAAATATGTTACACTCTATATCTATTTATAACCGACTGCAAATATATCAGATCCAAAGAATCCAGTCAATTTCATTACGGTATCCATCAATACCTTGCCAACCACAAATAAGTCACGGTCCATATCAATTGCGGACCAAGTCACAATTTACAACCATATACATTACAATATATATACTTAGGAGGAAAAGTGTAGGTGTAGCTGTAAAGAATGTACAGTAATGTAGAAATGTGTGTGCACTCATTATGGGTCTCCCATTTAAAGGTGTTTGTGGGGCAAGTGAAGATGATGAGTTTTTCAATACCTCACAGTACTACGGGAGGCACCGCTCGGCAGAGGAATCTCTTTAAATGGGGTGTGTAAGGACAGAGTATCCCCTAACCCAAGATGCTGCCTCCCTATATCCCACAACACTTATAAAACTATGTTTTCTTAAATTTGTTCTACATCTTGGCTTAAATAATTTCATACTATGACCTCTAGTCTGGTTATTGTGACCTTTAATGAAAAGAGAATCAAAATCTATCTTATCCAACCCTTAATTTTACTACCTTAAACTATACCCAATCTATCAACATATGCGTCTAATCGATTTTTAATCATGTTTATAGACGTGCTACTATTACTTCTACCGGCAATCTATTCCAGCTATTTACTATTCTATACGTAAAAAAGTTTTTGGCAACTGTTGTCTCGAACCTTCTACTTGTCAACTTACACCCGTTATTTCTAGTCCTATTATATTGAGATATTTCGAAAAAGCTATCTCTGTCTACGTTATCGAACCCATTCATAATTTTGAAAACCTGGATTAGATCACCCCTTCGCCTCCTAGTCTCGAGTGTAGTCAATTTTAACTCTTTAAGCCTATCCTCGTACGACTTCGACCTAAGCGACGGAATCATCTTAGTTGCTCGTCTTTGAACTCTTTCGATTTTGTCTATATCTTTGCGCATATGCGGATTCCAAAATTGGATCGCGTACTCCAAATGGGGTCTAACTAATGATTTATAAAGAGGAACTATAATATCGCGCGATTTGTACTCAAAATTCCGAGCTATAAAACCTAACACTTTGTTCACTTTATTGACCGCTGCTGTACTTTGTTTCGCTACTTTCAAATCACCAGTGACTATAACTCCTAAATCTTGTTCCTGCTCTACGCTTATCAATCTTTCCTTGACATACTATACGCAAAATTACTGTTACGCGAACCTATATGTAAAATTTTTCACTTAACGACGTTAAATCTCATTTGCCATGTGACTGACCAATCAACGATTTTATTCGGATCATTCTGGATTTTACCTCTATCTTCGTCATTAATCGCTCGACCACCCACCTTCGTGTCATCCGCAAACTTTGAAACTGTACTGACTAGGCCGACATCTAAATCGTTAATATATACAAGAAAAAGCAAGGGGCCCAATACAGAACCCTGAGGAACGCCACTCGCTACATTAGCCCAACACGACTCCGCTCCATCAACGACCACCCTCTGTTTCCTACCTCGGAACCACTCTTCTCTCCAATTTATTACTACACCCATGATTCCATGAGCCTTAGTTTTCTCAATGAGTCTTTTGTGCGGTACGGTGTCAAACGCTTTTTGAAAATCTAAATACACTACATCAACCGCCCGATGACTATCGTAAACGTCAACCACGCTTTGAAAAATTATAAAAGATTTGTTTCGCCTAAAACCGTGCTGCGTATTTCTAACTAAGTTATGCAATTCTAAGTGTTCGACTATACGATCCCTAATTATTGATTCCAGTGGCTTACCTACAACAGACGTTAAACTGATTGGCCTATAATTTCCCGCCGCACCTTTATCGCCTTTCTTAAAGATAGGTGTTACGTTTGCTAACTTGAAATTATCTGGTACGCACCCCTCAGAAATAGACGCATTAAAAATCTTTGTTAGCGGCACAACAATGCTATCTTTTAATTCTTTTAGTTGTATGGGATATATGGAATCCGGCCCCGATGATTTATGCGATATATATATATATATATATATATATATATATATATATATATCATCATCGAAGTAAAGCCGCGCCCTGGTGACACAATCATTTTTATATAATTTCATTCATTCAATAAGTCACACGCTAGTGTAGGACTAATTTCCTCCCGAACGGAAATCACACGCCAGTGACGCAGCCGGATTCTTTGATTGCACCTGGGAGACAATGGATTATGAGACATTCGCTCCTCCAGAGTTCACAGGTGACGTCAACCGCAAGCGTGGTGGCGTAGGCAAGTTCCGTTCCTTCGAATATATAAGGGGTTCAGTGCCCTTGCGGCAGATTCCGAGGAGACGGGTCTCCGGGCTGAAATAGCGGGTTTTCAGTCCGTTAACGGGAATTTGGTATCGAGATTCAGAACGGACGATAGAAAGTCTTGGAGGGATGTCCGGGCTGACGAGAGAAAGTCAGTTCGTTAGGAAATTGGGTTTTACGGTCGTGTACACGGAAATTCGGGCTTGCTCTGACTGTAGGTTAGGCAGTAGGCTCAAGCAACATTTAACGTATATCTGATTATCTTAGAATAAAGACTAAGCTATTACTGTACTCAGTAACATAAAAGAAATTTTCATATTAACTTTTTGTGTAAATAAATTTGATTCATTATAACTGATTGAAAACCTCAACTTGCTAAATAAAAACGTAACCATCGACACGTTTCTTTGGCAACCGAAGAATCTCTACACAGTGACAACAGTGTGTTTGGCGCGCTCTGTGGCAACAGTTGGACAAGACCTCAAGGTGGTCCTTTCGATCGAGGAGTACAATATCATACCCTCTTGGAGGTTTCAATGCGCTAAACTCTAGGGGTGTTTGACATATATATATATATATATATATATATATATATATATATATATATATGTATGCATATAACTACATTACACATCCTGCAATAATGATTCGCTCAAAATTGTACCACTAATTAAAATATTACTACCAACCAATTAGAGTATCCCACTTTCAGCAAGAAAAAGATTCCTCTCTCGCACAAGATAAAAAATTAAACAGAAATTTTTAATTATTTTAATTGGTCGGCTGAAAGCCAAATTAGAGTAATTTGCAAAAAAAAGTTAAAATTCTCCTCTTATTTCTGTAGCGCTTTCAATGACCCAGTGTTAGTTATGATTCAGTAACACCTCACGCATAATTGTTTAGTCTATCGCGTTACAAATGCATCTACGTTCCGTTTCGGAAAAAAGTTCGCCTAGAAATGGAAATGTGAAAACAACATGAAAAATTACTAACTGGTAACATTTTTTCCTTTGAATATTTTTTGCTTTGGTGAAAAAAAATTTCAAAAGCAAAATCCAATCACTTATCATTAGTAATTATTTTTCATGCTTTATAGAAATTTTTGGTTCTAAGTCGAACCTTTTTCCCCCAAACTCATGGATCACCTGCTAAGAAAACAATCTTAATATTTTTTCAGACAGACCACTGTCACTTTCAACTTTTCAATTAAAACGTTATATATATATATATATATATATATATATATATATATATATATATATATATATATATATAAAATTTGTGACCGTAAAAATGAATTGTTCCTTAGCCGAGGTTCTCTTTTCCTGTTGCAGAATTTATACGAGGTTGAAACGCAGACCCCGAGCTTCACTCTGTACACACTCGAACAGACCTTCATTCTTCTCTTCTACTCCAATTTCGCCGTGAACTTCCTCTTGTACTGCGTCACGGGCAGAACTTCCGACGAGCGGTGGTAGCACTGTGTAAAGAGGGTTCGAACCGTCAGCAGCCGATGCACACCCGCGCCTCCACGATGACGACGTCGCGACAGCGTCAAGCATATCCATGTCCCCGGAAGTACCCGCCTCAGACGACTCTCCCAGAACAACCGCCCAACCGCAGGTACGCCCGCAAAACCTCCATCAACCCTCTTCCTCCTTTCGTGGAACCTCACCTCCGTCCCGTGATCACTTCAGTTTGGGACAAGCCTCCATTAGTAACCTAATTTAACTTGACCTGACCTGACCTGACCTAACAACCATTCAGGTTTAAATTTTTTCCTTATCCTCATTAACTACAACCACCATCACAACACTCAACCAACCGCACACACGGCAAACCAATCCATTAATTCTCTGACCTATTTCTCTCTCTCCATCCATCATGGAACTGCCCGCCTCAAATCATAAACTAAATTAAGATTTCCAAATCTACTGTCGCGCGCGCGCGCGCGCACACACACACATACACACACCGAGATACCTTCACATCTTCAATTGCAAGCGGCAACATTTAACCTAATCTAAATAACAATTATATATATATATATATGTGTGCTACTTTAGTATGCGGTCTACCTACGATTGGTTAGGTTTAGTCATGATATTTTCGTTAAAACTAACGAAATATCATGACTAAACCTAACCAATCGTCAAGGGCGATTGACATCGGGATGTAAACAAGCAATTAGTAAACAAGATAATAAGATATAGTTAAAAGGTAGACCGCGCCGAATCGTAGGTAGACCGCATACTAAAGTAGCACCTATATATATATATATATATATATATATATATATATATATATATATATGCTCGTAACACATTCAACTAACTCATTGAAATTCGCATAAAACCATTTTTAAAATCATTTGCATCGTAATAAAAAAGAAAAATGGAGAGAGGCGCATTTTTAACGGAAAATAATAAAGGCATTTCGAATGCGATTCCCATTTTCGAGTTACCGTCATATTTTTGCAAAGCCTTTATCCATTTTCGTATTCGGAGTAATATCCCAATACATACTAACATGGTAACATCAGTAAATGAATGGACAATGTACAAACTTAACCTATTACAATCATAGGCTACTGAATTACACTTTAATTACATGATGTTGATGAGTTTTTGTCTGACAGAGCTGGCATTTGCGGCATATTTTGCGGTACTGCGGTACTACCGCAAACCGCAAACCGGAACCGCATAACGCAAAGGATCGCTGAAAGTACCGCAGTACCGCTACCGCATTCAAATTTCCGCGTACCGGTTTGGTGCCGGTTTGGTAGTTTGGTAGTACCGCAGTACCGCAAAATATGCCGCAAATGCCAAGCTCTGGACTTTTTGAAATAGATTTTCATATTTTATATACCTATATTTTTTATTTTTTTTTTATTTTCTTATTATGCCGAACTTTGGGTGAACTTCTGGCTGGCGATAATAGAGGTGAAAAAAGCAGAGCTGGGCACTTGCGGCATATTGCGGTACTGCGGTACTGCTGCACTACCAAACCGGTACGCGAAATTTGAATGCGGTAGCGGTACTGCGGTACTTTCAGCGATCCTTTGCGGTACTGCGTTATGGGGCCCGGGGTGGTAGTGCGGTGGTACCGCAAGTACCGCAAAAATATGCCGCAAATGCCCAGCTCTGGAAAAAAGTAGTTCGCTTCATAAGGTTTTCAACCATACTTCTAGTGTCGTAAGCAGAGCTGGGCACTTGCGGCATATTTTGCGGTACTGCGGTACTACCGTACTACCAAACAGAGCTGGGCATTTGCGGCATATTTTGCGGTACTGCGGTACTACCAAACTACCAAACCGGCACGCGGAAATTTGAATGCGGTAGCGGTACTGCGGTACTTTCAGCGATCCTTTGCGGTACTGCGTTATGCGGTTCCGGTTTGCGGTAGTACCGCAGTACCGCAAATATGCCGCAAATGCCCAGCTCTGCTACCAAACCGGTACGCGGAAATTTGAATGCGGTAGCGGTACTGCGGTACTTTCAGCGATCCTTGCGGTACTGCGTTATGCGGTTGCCGGTTTGGCGGTAGTACCGCAGTACCGCAAAATATGCCGCAAGTGCCCAGCTCTGGTCGTAAGGTCATTATCAGAGCTGGGCATTTGCGGCATATTTTGCGGTACTGCGGTACTGCGGTACTACCAAACTACCAAACCGGCACCAAACCGGTACGCGGAAATTTGAATGCGGTAGCGGTACTGCGGTACTTCAGCGATCCTTTGCGGTACTGCGTTATGCAGTTCCGGTTTGCGCGTTTGCGGTAGTACCGCAGTACCGCAAAATATGCCGCAAATGCCCAGCTCTGGTCATTATAAGTCCAGAGCTGGGCATTTGCGGCATATTTTGCGGTACTGCGGTACTTGCGGTACCACCGCACTACCACCCCGGGCCCCCATAACGCAGTACCGCAAAGGATCGCTGAAAGTACCGCAGTACCGCTACCGCATTCAAATTTCCGCGTACCGGTTTGGTAGTGCAGCAGTACGCAGTACCGCAATATGCCGCAAGTGCCCAGCTCTGATTATAACCCAAACCACGCGATAGAGGAAGGGTGAAAATAGTGATATCCATCAAAAACACGTTTCGCCTGTGGTGGCGCTTAGATATCTTAAGACGCACGACCCCTCATATATATATATATAACCTTTGGTTAGCTTCCGCCCGAATTGTTCATTCTGACGAAGGTCAAGCTTTTCACTCACCTTAGACCTACAAGTTTAACGTGGAATTCGAACCACGCCCATCAGCAGCCCAGCGTCTTAACCACTAGGGCCTAGGCCACCAAGGTACCCATTTATCTACCAACCACTGCGCGCCGGCTGCCATCGGGTCTCGAACCCGGGGCCGATGGATTCTTAGTCAGCGACGCTAACCACACCACCACCGAGGCGCTATATACAGGGCGTCCCAAAAAAATGTATACACACTTTAAATACTTATAAAGGCAGTTTATTAAAATACATTTCATTTCAAAATGTAATAGAATCTACAGACATTATTTAATTGTTTTGTCAACGCCTGTTTTCAAACTGACGTCCGTTCTGGTCCAGGCACTGCTGATAACGCGAAGCAATGGAATCGCAAACATCACGAAACATTTCGTTTGGTATTTGTGTGCATTCTCGTTCAATGGCTGCTCTCAATTCAGCGACTGTTGCAGGTTTTATAGCGTAGACTTTGTCTTTTAAGTATCCCCATAAAAAAAAGTCTAGTGGTGTGAGGTCTGGTGAACGCGGAGGGTATTCTACGAAACCCCTTCGTCCAATCCACATCCACATCGTGCCAAGTACCACTCGCAATACTCCACTCTTCGGTCCGGATCATCATCATCTTCATTAATAGCATGGACTAATCTTGGAATGTAACTTTTCCATTGACAGCGCTTCAAAATGCGTTGGACAGACGATTCTGAAATTCCTACCTCACGACTCGCTTGCCGCACAGATTTTCTTGGACTTTGGTGATACGTTTCCAGTACTCTTTCTTGCTTTGTGGGGCTTGTCGATGTCCGTGGTCTTCCGGAACGCTTCTTGTGGACATTCTGAACAGTTCCATCGGCTTCAAACTTATCTCTAATTCGAGTGATGGTAAGTCGCGTTGGTGGATCTGTTTGAAACTCCCTCCTAACTGTCTTTGCACTTCAACTGCGTTTTCACACTTCCAGTAGCATTTAGAATGAATTTCCTTTGTTCAAAGCTTAGTCTGACTGCCATTATTAATTCTAATGGGTTTAACTTGGAAAGAAAGAAACATCAATTGAGCTATCAGCTGTTAAAGTGTGTATACATTTTTTTGGGACGCCCTGTATATATATATATATATATATATATATATATATATATATGATAATGTGAATATATCACGAAAGCGCTCGGACTTTGTGTTTCCTTTTCCTTGTGGTTGTTTGCTTATTAATAAGGTCACGTGTTATTTTGTGATTCTAGTGCATATATATATATATATATATATATATATATATATATATATATATATATATAAACGAGGATCGGTACGAAAGTAATTCCTCTAATTTTATTTTTCGCCAAGTATAATTACAATGAAATTACAGGGAATATGCATTATAAAATATATATAAATAAAATTATTTTAATTTATTTATTTACTAATATACAGTATATACTTCCACACATTTTCGAACACAAAACAAGCAACGAAACTAAACTGACATATATATGGTATTTCCTTTATATATATATATATATATATATATATATATATATATATATATATATATATATATATTATTATATATATATATATATTATATATATATAATATATATATATATTTATATATATATTATATATATAAATTTTTTCATTATCAAATTGAAAAACAGCAATAAAAATACTCATCTTTGGAATTGATAAGTGAACAAATAAATTAATGTGACTTATTTCAACTGCATTTACCCTTCCCGAGCAATTCCCCTCATAATATAAAAACTTTTCCTGTTTGCGACATTATACAGTATATATATATACAGGGTGGGCGGAAAGTAGCTCCCTATTTTGGATTGGTAAAAAATACGTATATTATCCATTTATTTCAGAAGAAATAATATGAAAAGGTAGGCATACATGGTAGGTTTTTCTCTAAAATCCAATGTGGGCTCCAACTCTTTCCACCAGCTTCTGGAGCCGCCCAGGAATGGCGTCCACTGACTTTAGCAGGAACTCCGGCGGGATGGAGGACATGACTTCCCGAATTCGGTCCTCCAGTTCTTCCAATGTCCTCGGTTTGGTGCGGTAGACTTCTTCCTTTACCCACCCCCAAAGAAAGAAGTCGCACGGTTACCGCTGAAAAACGGCAGAATCGGTTCAGTGTAACGGTGTGTGTGTGGTATGACCTCAGATCAGGTTGTGGGCCCGTTCCTTCTGCGCAACACCATGAATGCTGAGCGGTACCTTGCTATGTTGCGAAACGAGGTCTGGCCGGTTGTCAGCACATGGGAGAACATCGACGATCTGATATTTATGCAAGATGGCGCTCCTCCGCACTTCGCTCTTGTTGTCCGTGAGTGGCTGGATGCCCACTTCCCTGGGCGTTGGATGAGTCGTCGTGGTCCACATCAATGGCCAGCCAGGAGCCCCGACTTGACACCGTGCGACTTCTTTCTTTGGGGGTGGGTAAAGGAAGAAGTTTACCGCACCAAACCGAGGACATTGGAAGAACTGGAGGACCGAATTCGGGAAGTCATGTCCTCCATCCCGCCGGAGTTCCTGCTAAAGTCAGTGGACGCCATTCCTGGGCGGCTCCAGAAGCTGGTGGAAAGAGTTGGAGCCCACATTGAATTTCAGAGAAAACCTACCATGTATGCCTACCTTTTCATATTATTTCTTCTGAAATAAATGGATAATATACGTATTTTTTTACCAATCCAAAATAGGGAGCTACTTTCCGCCCACCCTGTATATATATATATATATATATATTTTGCGCAAAACAATATACACCATTCTTTTTGGACGCCTATTGTCATCTAGAATAAAAGGGGTTTTTTAGTGAATGTTAATGAATTATTATCGTTGTTATTATTATTATTATTTTAATTATTATTTTTGAATTCATGATCAGCTTCTAATTTAAAATGTTTGAGGGACTTCTCCGAACTTCCAAAGGTTTCCTCCCCTCGATACCTCACGAGTTTATTTAAAACAATCCTTGAATAAAAATAATAAAATAATAAATACAAAATAAAATAATAAAATAATAAATTAATAAAAATAATAAAATAACACGATTGCATTACTTCATAAATCTGTTGTTACGCTTCTCCCTTACACTCCAACCATTTTCAAAGAACTAAAATATAAACCGTTAATAAATGCAAAAAAAAAAACACTTTTTTTCTACGTGAAGGTCAAAATATGATAATAAAAACCTACTCTAATAGACAGAGTTTATTTCCACAACAGTTTCGATGCCTACTGCCATCCTCTTCGGGTGGATACAGAAAAACCACCCGAAGAGGATGCCAGTGGGCATCGAAACTGTTGTGGAAATAAACTCTGTCTATTAGAGGGGTTTTTATTATCATATAAACCGTTAAATTAATAGTTACATAGAAAATATTATAATAACAATTTGTTTTTCAAATAGTTAAAAATAGTTACTAGACAAAAAAAATATATTTTTAGAAACGACGACCGCACAAAAATTTCCTTTTATGTCCAATTTTAATTAAAAATATTTAAAAAGCATGAAATTTCACTGACTTTGATATCTAATTAGTGATATTTGGTTTATGCTTTTTTATTATTAACGTTTCCAATATTGTTTTGATTGTAGAAATATTTAGTTTTAAATATTATTTGAAAATTTTGAACAATTTCATTGGTTGGTTGTCTTTTATGTTTAATTTCGAAGCGTCCATCAATTTTACTCGGTTTATATTTAGGTTGTATCGTAATATTGTGAGGCGAAGTGTATTAGTTGTACAACCTTATTATTATATAAGAGGGGTTACACATCGATCTTCCTTACATTTTGAATAAGTATACAACATTACTACTCACATTTTCAAAAGCATAAATTGAGGGGTCGCGCGTCTTACGGTACCTAAGCGCCACCACAGGCGAAAACGTGTTTTTGATGGATATCACTATTTTCACCCTTCCTCTATCGCATGGGTTTGGGCATAATAAGAAAATAAAAAAATAAAAAAAAATATATATACAGTGCCCGCGAAAAGTATCCGATCACCCTTGAAATTTGTATTTTTTACATAAAAAACAATGTTTAAATGTATACTAACCTTATATTAGTATTTTGTCATCTGTCCTTTGGTTTGGATGACTTGTTCTAGACGTTTTGGCATGGATTTAATCAAGTTTTGACAAACTTCCACTGATATTTCCTTGCACCATACCTTTTTGATGGCCTCTTGTAATTTTTCGACTGAGCCAGTGTCGTGGCATTCAACCTTATTTTTTATTATTAGCCACAGATTTTCTATCGGATTGAGATCTGGACTATTACCAGGCCAATCCAAATATCAAATTTATTGTCAGTAATCCATTTTGTCACTATTTTGGCCCTGTGACATGGTGCACCATCATGCATGTATGTTTTTGTCCTTTGGATTGCCATTGCCATTGGAAGTTTATCCTGTAGCATTGCTAAATACCGTGCACCATTCATAGTTGTGTTCTTCGGAAGAAAATATAAGTTTCCACGCCCATAGTAACCGAAACAACCCCAAACCATCACACTTGGAGGGTGTTTCATTGTCTTTAGGGTGTATTTAGGGTCCATCCTATTTGAGCCAATAGGCCGGCGAACCTTTTTTGGACAACTTCTGAATGTCAAAAATGTCGACTCATCGCTAAATAAAACCTTCTTCCAGTCATCAACAGTCCAATGAATGTATTTTTTACAAAATGCGACACGTTTTTTACGCATTTTTTCATTAATGAACGGTTTCTTAGCAGCATGGCGAGATGGTAATCCGAGTTCTTTTTGGAGCCGCTCCTGGATAGTTCGTTCAGAAACACCAGATAACAAATTATTCATATTAAATTTTATTTCTTTCGCAGTTATTGTTGGGTTTTTCAATACTAAACGTTTCATAAGTTTGTCTGTTCGCGAATTTGTTTTTCTCGGTCTGCCAGATCGTTTTTTAGGGACTGGCGTGGTTAGGCCACCATTGTTCTTAGCCCGTGAAACCCATAAATTAACGGTACTTTGGGATATGTTTAATTCCTTAGCTATCTGTCTCTGTGATTTCCCACATGCATGCAAAGCAACAATAGCACCTCGACAATCACTCTTAAGTTGTTTTTTAGCACACATTATATATAAATTTTATTTACACCACTTTCTGTAAAAAAAAAAAAAAATATCAAGAAATTTACACAAACAGTGAAATCTGACAAATTTGAGACACAGCCACCCGCAACGAAGGCTACCAGAACACTAATTTGAGAATGCGTTGGATAGCTCTCATATCAGCGAGCAACCTCAAAGTTACCAGATGTCGCTAGAACAAATAGAAAGTGAATTACGTGTCTCTGAATATCAAGGGAAAATATTGTATTTTCTTGAGTGATCGGATACTTTTCGCGGGCACTGTATATATATAAAATATGAAAATCTATTCCAAAAACTCATCAACATCTTCATTAGCATACTTAGAACTCTAATTTAGCCAAAAATGAACGTTCTAGCTCAATTAATAACAGAGATACTATTGCGAGAATATTGCTAAACTTTGGAGGCGATTTCTGGCGAATTTTAATTTTGGCGCTTAGGTACCTTAAGACGCGGGACCCCTCATATTTCCGAGATGAAAAAACATGATAATTTCTTTGGTTTGTATTAAATGCCACGTTTAAACATCACCTTAATATTTTTATAAAATTGTGTGTTTATTCGGTATAGGAATTAATATTATTTCTTCTCTTTTTCATGCCCAATATAATACCTCAATTTCATAAAAAAAAATATATATATTTCCATCATCTATTTTGATTATTTTGTTTTTAGTTTAATTAAAAAAATTTATTAATAATAATAATAATATAATAATAATATAATAATAATAATTTGAGGAAATCAATTATTATTAAATAGATTTTATTATTTTATCTTCTTTATTAAATACAGCTCAGTTGGAGGTTATTTTATACGTTCTATTTAATAAAGTTTGGATGATTGAAATGTTGGATCTGCGGAGAATATAGGATCTGTAATTTAATAAACAATCCTTTGTCTGTTGCTTTACTGATTGTAACGCATTCCTCTGAATTGAAACAATTTTCATAAAGTTTTAAATTAACATTTAAACATATATATTTTGTTCCTTTTGGACTTTTTCTTAATCAAATTGAAATTTAATTATCTTTCCTAACTCTCGAATAAAAATTTCAATATTACTTTCAATTTTAAAAACCGTAAAAGTATCATCTATCGTCTACATGTATACAAATAGGATTTAAATGTTCTTAAAATCGTATTATTATTATTATTTTCTATGCGCGATGTATAGAAGTTAGCGAAAGTTGGTCCAAAGGGGAAGGGGTGGGGTGAGAATTCATCGAAACAACATCTGTTTATTAGTACGTTTTGTTCGCAAATTCAGATGGTGTTATTGTAGTGCAAATGTATTAACAAATCTTTCATAATGCCCTTTTCCATTTCTGCAGGATATTTTCTTACACACACACACACACACACACACACACACACACACACACACACACACACACACACACACACACACACACACACACAAAATGAAAAGGTTTATTGGCAGACTATATAATCCATATGACAAATATTATTAATACAATGACAGTTCATATACTAAGGATAGAAATATATACAATTGATTAGAAATAATACTGTAATGTCAAAGTTAAGTGGAGCTACAGACAGACCACAGCTTATAGGATAAATGGCAGGACTCATGGATAGCTTGGATGATCGGGTTGGTTGATTTTTTAATTCTTTGCATTAGACTGTATTGAGCACGTCTTGTTATCTCCGGGAACGTCCGGACATTGCGGGTAGCAAACATTTGCGAAGCTGAGCATCTCGAGGGTAATTTATGTAAGTCTAAAAGACCTTGTACAGCAAATTTAGGGTTCTGCCAGAACCCTTTTTATAATTCACCCAGAGTTGCTGTCCGTATATATTACTGCAGAAAGTACGAAAGTGTGTCTCTTTAGCTTCACTTGTACAGAATCGAAAGTTCCTTATGGTCATATTCGCTTTAGCACACAGGCTTCGAGATTGTTTTCTTATATCTGAGTCATCACTCAAGGAGCTGGTAATAGTTTGACCCAAATACTTAAACTCGTGTACTTCCTTAATTACCTCACCATTCATTTTAAACCTTATATCAGCTGGCTGATTACAGCTTTTAGGATGAAATTGCATAACCTTAGTTTTTGTAACATTAAAAAGAATAATCATGTTTCTGCGAATACTCTTCGCAGACTTTTAGTAGCCGATCCAGATCTTTAACAGAGGGACTTATTAACACCATATCATCGGCATAAACTAAGTTATTTACCTTTGTGTTATCTATACAACATCCCACTGTTGCCTCGTTAAGTGAAGCAATTAACCCGTCAATATACACATTAAACAGCATTGGGGAGAGCAAGGAGCCAAAACACTCGGATAGTACATTGCCCCCACCTAACAGTGAAAGATTGGTGGAATACCAAAATTTCAATAAATTTAATATGTACATCGGAACCTGTCTTCTAGTTTTGCAAATAAAATATTGTGATTCACCCTATCATATGCCTTACTTATATCTAGGAAACAGATATAAATAGTTGAATTACTGTCAATATATTTAGATATTGTTTCTTTAAGTACATAGATACACAGGTCAGTTGAGTGGGACCTTTTAAAGTCAAACTGATTAGATGTCCATAGGAAATCATTTAACCGGAGTAACAAGTGTTTTTCTAATAGTTTCGAGAAGCAGGAAGCGACAGCAATAGGCCTGTAATTATTGCTGGACAGAATGTCTCCGTACTTATTTTTTACCAGGGCAAGATATATACCCTCATGAACTCTGCAGGGATATAGCTACGAGCAAGCATGGCTGATAGGAGCAATGATATATGCAGACATACTACGTCATTTGCATATTTTAAGTGCTCATTCGATAAGTCATCTACCCCTGACGCAGAACCAGTCTTTAACTCTTTAATTAACCTCTTTACTTCAGAAAATGATATCAAAGTATTTTCCCTTGTCCCTCCCACAATCGTTCCGCTGCAAGCTATCTTAAGATTATCCCTACTCACACTATTAAGAATGTTAGAATTGTGGTTTCTCCACAGCTTTGCAATTTTATCCTCCCCGACACCCCATCTATTGCCGGAGGGAGGAAATTTTTGACACCCGTTTGATTCTTAACAAATTTCCAAAATTTATTATCATCGTTATTTATGCGAGCTTCACAGGCTTTTGATGCTCGAATACTCTTCTTATTTACTTCGCCTTATGGCCGCCTTACACTGACCCCTACTTCTACACATATTCATGTATACTGGTCCTAATTTGGGTCTACTATGAAAGCACCGCAAATCATAGGCGTCTTTCGATTCCCTCTTCAGGAAAGCAATAAAATCATTCCATCCAGGAATAATCTTGGGTCTGTATCGAAGGAGTGACATTTCAAAGGAGTGACATAACAAAGGAGTGACAAATCGGAGATAAAATTCAAAGGAGTATAATTAAAATTTTATTTAAAAAAACAAAATTTGTTAGAATTGTTAAAATTAAGACTATTTCAAAAACTAGAAACCTAACCTAACAGTTGCAAGCCTCTCTTCCCTCTGGATTTGTTCTTTCTTCTTCTTTGTTGGTATTTTCGTGTCACTCCTTTGAATTTTATCTCCGATTTGTCACTCCTTTGAATTTTATCTCCGATTTGTCACTCCTTCGTTATGTCACTCCTTCGTTATGTCACTCCTTCGTTATGTCACTCCTTCGTTATGTCACTCCTTCGTTATGTCACTCCTTCGTTATGTCACTCCTTCGTTATGTCACTCCTTCGTTATGTCACTCCTTTGAATAGGACCGATAATCTTAGTATGATAGTTGTAGGATTTAATCAGGGGTCTTCCCGCTTCTTTTAACAGGGATATTATCTATGAGTTTACAGTGAGAATCAGTTGAGCAAGGATTATTACAGGCAAGATGCAAAATTTCTAAATTAAAAAGGTGACTTGTTCTGTCTTTGTATTCTATTCTCTGCTGCATATTAACATTGGACCAATCGACGCGATTATTCTTAGCTATTGAGTTCTTGTTAAGTCGTGTTGCGCATAAATTGGTAAAGTTAATTAATATTTCTAACAGTCTATGATCAGAAAGAAGGAAATCATGCAGAATATGAACTCCAACAATTCGATCCTTTAGATTATTACTATTAAGACAATGATCAATTCACCTGGTGGTACCACTCGTATCACGAACGTATGTAAAATTACCACTGGTTACCCCTAATACCTCTACATCACTTATACTTAAATTGGCCGACTAGCACATGTTACCCAATTCTACAAAGAATTCAGAGTTCACACGTGCGTTAAAGTCCCCCATTATTATACAGTGAGAATATTTGGGGTTATCTGATAATGAATATTTGGAGTTATCTGATAATGAATATTTGGGGTTATCTGATAATGAATATTTGGGGTTATCTGATAATGAATATTTGGGGTTATCTGATAATGAATATTTGGGGTTATCTGATAATGAATATTTGGGGTTATCTGATAATGAATATTTGGAGTTATCTGATAATGACTTAATTTTGTACAGCAAATCAATGTATTCATCTAGATTACTGCCGTTGTTATATGGTAAATAGCAGTTTACAATTAATATGCAATCATTGTTCACTTGTAATTCAATGCCTAACAACCTTACATTATCGCTTGTCAAAAATTTTATATGTTTTGACAAATGTTTCCTTATTTAGAAAGCAACACCACCAAAAGGCCTACTGTACATTAATTCATCTGACAAGTCTACTGCTGATGACGCATGGTACATAAATTTATCATGGATGGTAGAGAGGAATTTTAGCTCTTGCTTAGGTAGCCAGTGCTCCTGCAGGAGTATCAAATCTGCACTGTCGCAGATTTTATGAACATCTACAGTTGAATTCCTCACTGACCTTACATATATATACAGGGTGTCCCATAAGTCCGGCATCATAGGAGAAATTCATATTTTTCTATTTCTACAAACCATAATTCATATTACAAAGTACTCACATATGGTGCTACCTTGGTGTTAAAAAAACTGCTCGATATGTTTACCACGAACTTCTACAACCTTTTTCAGTCTAGGACGGAACTCATCTATGGCTTTATTGATTTGTTCTTGTGGTAGCTCCAGAAGAAGCTGTCATAAATGAGCGACATTTCTTACTTTGACCCGATAAATTCTCTGTGACGAATTTTCCCAAAGGCCGTAATCGACAGGATTTAAAGCAGGACTGTTTGGTGGCCAAATTTAATACCGCGACCTGGTATTCTTTTGATATCTCCTGTTTTATCGATTTTCTTAAGATGCTTGTCCAAACCTCCCGCAGTTGGGCTTACGTTAATTAAAATCTCTTTAATTATCAATTTGAACCTATAATTAGCAAGATTTTTCTGGAATATTCATCATAAATCCAATTTCTCAGCTAAAATGCTAAAAGATGGCATACAAACCATAAAATTACCTAGTACTAACATACTAAAATTTCATGGTTCTATGTACCATATTTACCGAGATATGAAGGATTTAAAAGGTCTCACTATTTTTTTGCCGACCCGACAATGCAGTAGTCGTATAAATGGAGAATTTCCAGTGGCGTAAAGAAATGTTCAATAAATCCGTAATTTTCATTAGTTTTCTTTGAAATCCGCTCACCGTATAGGAAATTTACTCAGTTGTGGGGTGTGAAAAAATATTGAAATCTGACCATAACTTTGGATTTTACAGCCAAAGTTCGAGGTCTCCCTTTTTTTTTTTTGCCCACCCGATATTTTATATATATATATATATATATATATATATATATATATATATATATATATATATATAATCTAAAATTATGTCCATGGTTTCTGCTAATGGGACATTGGTGAACAAACTTACAACATCCAGTGATGTTAACACTTCATTATCTTTCATTTTTAAATGTTCAGCTAGTTGTATAAATTCATCAATGCGCTTAACAATATATTTCTTATTAAGACAATCTCATACCATAAAAATATTGTGCGATATCACGAGTTCCAGTCATGCTCAAATCTCATTATTACAATATGATGTCAACTCTGAGATTACGACATCTAATCAACTCGAAATTCTATTGACAAGTATGATATACTGGGGGGTTAGATTAAGTTAGAAGAGGTTGGGTTAAATTAATTCTTTAATGTATTGATGCGATGGGTAAAGGTCCGTCAACTCGTATATCCTACATGTTTCTATTACGTTATAATGAGGTAAATTCCCCGTTGAGAAATGGGTGTAGCTTTTGATTATATTCAACGTCTGCCTTCAATTATTATCTCCAAAATAGGAAGAGAGCAACCCATTAATTTAAACAAAGCTCCGAGCTGCATTTCTCGAACCAAAAGAAATTCCAGATTCTCTAAATTCGACCAATTTGCATAAATTTACAATCGTTTTCACATTTTAGAATCTCTCTCTCTCTCTCTCTCTCCTCTCTCTCTCTCTCTCCTCTCTCTCTCTCCTCTCTCTCTCTCTCTCTCTCTCTCTCTCTCTCTCTCTCTCTCTCTCTCTCTCTCTCTCTCTCTCTCTCTCTCTCTCTCTCTCTCTCTCTCTCTCTCTCTCTCTCTCTCCTCTCTCTCTCTCTCTCTCTCTCTCTCTCTCTCTCTCTCTCTCTCTCTCTCTCTCCTCTCTCTCTCTCTCTCTCTCTCTCATTGGGGCCAATGTTGGGACGCCCGAAGCGATCGAGGAACTGCGTGCGGACCTAGGTAGGTAGGAGAGTGGTCCGAAAAATGGCAAATGCCGTTTAACTTGGGTAAATGCAAAGTGATGCACATTGGCTACGCCAATCCCAAGTCGGACTACTCGATGTTGGGCAGTAATATCGAGGTGACTGATTTAGAAAAGGACTTGGGTGTGCTAATTAGCAGCGACCTTAAGTTTACGAAACAGTGTGTAGAGGTGGAAAAGAAAGCCCAGAAACTATTGGGTTATATCAGAAGGCAATTTCAGTTTCGGAACAAGGAGATTGTGCTCTCACTGTACAATTCCCTTGTTCGGCCGTACCTGGAGTATGCTGTGCAGTTCTGGTCGCCCACCCTCAGGAAAGATATTGAGAGGCTGGAGCGAGTGCAGGCGAGGGCCACAAAGTTGATCCCTTCCGTTAGGCATATGGGCTACAATCGACGGTTACGCGCCCTGAATTTGTTTTCGCTTGAAACTCGGAGGCTGCGCGGTCAACTGATCGAGGTTTTCAAGCTCTTACAAGGGTTCAACGATGTCGATTTTAGAAGTATGTTTAGTTTAAATGATAACCCACTCGCAACAAGGTTGGAAGTTGGATTTGAAACGGTTTAGGACTAGTGTGTGTGGGAATTACGTTACGTATAAGATCTGTGACACATGGAACAGGTTACCTTCGGAAGTTGTGAACAGTTCCTCTGTGGATCAGTTCAAGAAAAGGTTAGACGAAATCTTGCACACTATTTGAGTGTGTAAAACATTTAGGACCTCAGTCTGCGGAAATTTCTTTTCCTATAAAATAGTTAATATCTGGAACCAACTGCAGGAGTTTTCGCTTGCTCGGTCTCTGTGAGCAAGCTAATATAGAGCTATTTATATATTCTCCACTTTCCTGTAAAATTTTCCTTGGCTACTTTTCCAGGGTCAAGGTATTTTCTTCAACCTTTTTCCGTACCTGCCTCTGGCAGGGAGGGAGCGGAGGGTGGGGAAGAGCCTTCTACTTTTCTATCCAGTTTTTTACTACTGCTAGCATAGTTTAAAGACAAAATTTTCCCTGGCACCCGTTGCCATTGGTACCACCTCCTCGGTATGGGCCGCAAGGCCTTTTGAGGTACTTCTTTTCCTTGTAACTCTCTCTCTCTCTCCTCTTCTCTCTTCTCTCTCTCTCTCTCTCTCTCTCTCTCTCTCTCTCTCTCCTCTCTCTCCGAGCCGCCAGCTGTGAGGCACGAAGGTGCTGACCTGGATAGTGTTAGATGTACCGCGACAGTCGTTGCTCATAGAATAGACAAACTGAGCGCGTTTAAGGCTCCTGGGCCAGACCAGTTTCTCCCCAGTGTTTTTGCGAGAAGTGCGCGACCAGGTGGCTCCCCACCTGGCTACAGTCTTCAACAAATCGTTGGAGATGGGCCAGGTGCCTGGTGACTGGAGAGAGCCAACGTGACCCCTACTTTAAGAAAGGGGATCACGAAGTCCAGGGAACTATCGTCCTATTAGTCTCACTTCAGTTTAGGTAAATTATTAGAAAGGATAATAGCTGATAGAATCGTTTGACCATTTGGATTCCTACAAGCTGCTTGGGGACTCCCAACATGGGTTTGACGGCATAGGTCGTGTCTCACCAACTTGCTCGAGTTTTTCCACGTCATGTTGAGTGAGTACGATAAGAGTAGGGCGATTGATATACTTTATCTCGACTTTCAGAAAGCCTTTGATAAGGTACCTCACCGCCGGCTAATGGCGAAAGTGCGCGCGCTGGGTATCGGTGGGGAATAGGTAGGTGGATTGAAAACTGGCTAAGGAATGGTCGGCAGAGGGTGGTAATTAAAGGGGCTAGTTCGGTTGGCCTCGGTCACTAGTGGGTTCCTCAGGTTCCGTTTTGGGGCCACTGTTGTTTACCATTTACATAAATGATATCGACGGTGGCATCGTCAGTCGGATCGCCAAATTTCGCTGATGACCCAAGCTTGGGGCCAATGTTGGGACGCCCGAAGCGATCGAGGAACTGCGTGCGGACCTAGGTAGGATAGGAGAGTGGTCCGAAAAATGGCAAATGCCGTTTAACTTGGGTAAATGCAAAGTGATGCACATTGGCTACGCCAATCCCAAGTCGGACTACTCGATGTTGGGCAGTAATATCGAGGTGACTGATTTAGAAAAGGACTTGGGTGTGCTAATTAGCAGCGACCTTAAGTTTACGAAACAGTGTGTAGAGATGGAAAAGAAAGCCCAGAAACTATTGGGTTATATCAGGAGGCAATTTCAGTTTCGGAACAAGGAGATTGTGCTCTCACTGTACAATTCCCTTGTTCGGCCGTACCTGGAGTATGCTGTGCAGTTCTGGTCGCCCACCCTCAGGAAAGATATTGAGAGGCTGGAGCGAGTGCAGGCGAGGGCACAAAGTTGATCCCTTCCGTTAGGCATATGGGCTACAATCGACGGTTACGCGCCCTGAACTTGTTTTCGCTTGAAACTCGGAGGCTGCGCGGTCACTGATCGAGGTTTTCAAGCTCTTACGAGGGTTCAACGATGTCGATTTTAGAAGTATGTTTAGTTTAAATGATAACCCAACTCGCAACAATGGTTGGAAGTTGGATTTGAAACGGTTTAGGACTAGTGTGTGTGGGAATTACGTTACGTATAAGATCTGTGACACATGGAACAGGTTACCTTCGGAAGTTGTGAACAGTTCCTCTGTGGATCAGTTCAAGAAAAGGTTAGACGAAATCTTGCACACTATTTGAGTGTGTAAAGACATTTAGACCTCAGTCTGCGGAAATTTCTTTTCCTGTAAAATAGTTGATATCTGGAACCAACTTCCCTCAGAGGATGTTTCCAGTCAAAGTGTAAATCTGTTTAAAAATAGGCTAGACAAAGTACAGAACACACTCATAGTTTAAGATTAAAACCTCAGAAAACTCTGCAGGAGTTCGCTTGCTCGGTGTCTCTGTGAGCAAGCTAAATATAGAGCTATTTATATATTCTCCACTTTCCTGTAAAATTTCCTTGGCTACTTTTCCAGGGTCAAGGTATTTTCTTCAACCTTTTTCCGTACCTGCCTCTGGCAGGGAGGGAGCGGAGGGTGGGGAGAGAGCCTTCTACTTTTCTATCCAGTTTTCTACTACTGCTAGCATAGTTTGAAAGACAAAATTTTCCCTGGCACCCGTTGCCATTGGTACCTCCTCGGTATGGGCCGCAAGGCCTTTTGAGGTACTTCTTTTCCTTGTAACTCCTTGTAACTCTCTCTCTCTCTCTCTCTCTCTCTCTCTCTCTCTCTCTCTATATATATATATATATATATATATATATATATATATATATAATATTATATATATATATATATATATATATATATATATATGGTGTCCCACAAGTTGTGTCTCATAGGAAAATTTATTTTAAATTAAATTTACAAAAGTAATACATCAGAACTAAAACAAATGTTCAAATTGACGTCTTGTTTTGGGACCTTTGTTTTGTTGCAGGTAAAATAACACGTAATTGCTAATATGGAAGCAATTACACTCCTGAAGAAAAGGCGGAGGCCTTTTCCACATGAGTAACTCGCTGAGTTACATTTGTTTTACTTTTAATACATTACTATTGTAAATTTAATTTAAAATAAATTTTCCTATGAGACGGGACTTACGGGCTACACTGTATATACAGAACATTGGAGATTATATATATATATATATATATATATATATATATATATATATATATATATATATATATATATATATATATTAATCTGTGCAGAGCGCAAAGAGACTTCATGATAAAGATATTAACAAAGAAATAATTAATTTTGAACGAGCTGAATACAGAATATATATATATATATATATAATTTCCACAACATGTATATAAGGGCGCGTTTTCGTGGTAGCGCTGACACCGACAGCATTTTCACTCATTAAATACAACTCTCCCGCTTTCCTCCTTCAAAGAAGAACTCCTCACCTTCGGTATAAAGTCCCGCCGTCAGAGATCGTGTAAGGCGTTGAAGCACTCATAATTAAATTCGATACGGGGATTCTTTGAAGTTACATCCTCTCTCTCTCTTCTCTTTTGATATCGAAGGAATAATTAGGTTTTTGTCTCGAACGCGTTCTACGAAGTAGCTCGATTCTTACATCGAATTTTATTCCACGTTTTTCTTCGTTCCCTTCCAATTCCAACTTCGCATTCGCTCTTTATTATGAATTTTCATTCCCTTCCTTCCCATTCCCAGTATCTACGACTCCCTTGCATCCTATCGTCAAAGGAGATAAGAATCTGATCAAAGACCGTATAAGTAACAAACTAGTATCCTATTAGATTTGTATCAGTTCATTCGTTATTTCAGAAATAATGTTTTTAATTATTATTTCTAATAATAATTTAATCCACATTTCTTATTAAATATTATATACAAGATATTATTATTATTAGTTATTATTATTAGTAACATTATTATTATTTATTATTAATTATTATTATTGTGTGTGTGTGTGTGTGTGTGTGTGTGTGTGTGTGTAGGCAACTGGTGTGATATTGTGTGTGTGTGTGTGTGTGTGTGTGTGTGTGTGTAGGCAACTGGGCATAAGAGTGAATTTGAGTGTGTGATAATTCACAGGTGTAGTGGAGTAATTTATTTTTGTATGGTAACACTTTTGGTACCTCGGAACAATAAAACATTAACAAAAAAAATCTAGAAAAATTTTCACTATCGGAAAAAAGATTAGTCCTGATGAGGTTGGTTAGGATAGTTAGGCTAGATTGGCGAGTACCTCACTATTTAATGACTTAACAGAAGACAACCTTTAGGCCCTTTTGAGTTTTATGGCACGAAGATTCACCGAGACTAGAATTTTCATGGAGATTATAAACGGTCAGTCATCAAAACAATCCTGATGATTAATTTCTATTTAAAATCATGAACAGTGACTCATGATGGACTCTTGATGATTCGCCTTTCATTATACAAATGTATTTGCTCCTCCCACAATTTTTATTTCTATACTTACTATATATATATGCTGCAACTCTCCTTTTACTTCAGTGTTCCTGAGGATGTCATTAGACGAAAGCGCTTGAGCAGCACTTTGTGTTTCTTTTCCCTTCGTGGTTTTATTCATATATATATATATATATATATATAACAGTATACGCATTAAAATATGCATATTGAGGCCAATGAGAAAGGGTATGTATACAAAATTCTCTCAATAAATCTTAACGTCTCATGGCCGAGAGTAGCGTGGCGGCTCGCAAAATTCAAATATTTAGTGGCATCGGTTCAAATCCCACTGAGGTACGATAAATTTATTTCTAATGTCTATAATCCTAAAACTTAAGGTGTTATTGGTATGGTTTTTTTATTAACAAAATTGATATGTATGTAATTACACTCTGTTAATGAAAATAAACTGAGAAGGAATTCAATTGATATTTACTCCAACAGATGGCGCCACCCCACCTTTATTAAATATTTTCAAGGAATCAGTTCCACGAAAAGTATTTCATCAAACATCGAAGTTTGATGAAAATACTACCACCACCTGAGGGTACTCATTCGACAAAAGAATTTCCAACATCTTTATAAAAATTCCAAACTCACTGTTAAGTTAGGTTAAATTTAGGTTTGGTTAATTATTTATTTAGATATACGGTTTTACACAAAGTTGATACGTCACTTATGCGGAGATGCGCACATGTGTGTGTGTGTGTGTGTGTGTGTGTGTGTGTGTGTGTGTGTGTGTTTGTTTTACCCTGCACACGAAGAATGTGCCGTTGTGTGTATTCGACTTTCTTATTTTGCCAATTTATTGTTCACTGGACAAGTTTTGCGTTTAATTTGGCATGTCTTTCTTTTCAGCGATATTCCCAGAAGCAACAAACGCACACACTTTGTAAAAAGTTCACGAAACATTTCTCCATCCGCGTTATCTCGGCTTATCTCCGTTGAATCCAATCTTCGAATTCAATCGAATCCATTTAACGAGAGCATTTATACGATTTTGGTCTCGTGTTTGGCCTTTTAATCAGCTTTCGATCACACTCGATCACTGCATGTACGAACGGCTCCTCTGAAGCGAAGCGCCTTTTCGACTCACCGATACAATAAACCAATACGAAACGAGACCCTGATAATTAATCTGACACTCCTAAAATAAATCTCATCTTGTCTCTCATCTTCAGATTATATATATATATATATATATATATATATATAATATATATATATTAATATATTATATATATATATTAGGGCGGTTCATGTAATACTGGTGAAAAATTATATTGCAAGTAAGTCACTCAGCATGTGAATTTTTTAATTCTACTTGTTTACAAAAACCTTCATGGCAAATTTCTACGTGGTAGCAAAACTTTTAGTGGGTGCTCAAGCTCATGTTCGATTACTCCTAGATTGCTGATTTGTCGTATGACAGGAGAAACGGAGTTCCAGCATTCCCTGTCTCCTGCCTAACGTCACTCCCGGAGTACTTCCCTGGTCGACTGGTGTCTACAATCTCCTCCTGGTTTGGCTTTGTTTCGTTTGAAACCTTGTCGGAAAACAAAGATGAAAATGGTTGAGGCAGCAAATTTATTAGAGAGAGGAACACTAAAGAAGGAGCGGAGAAAATACAAAGGAAACATTTCAGTAGAGAGGATGGATCTCTCAGACTTTGTCGATTCAGCGTCATTCAAGTTATTTGATACTTTCAAGATCAGCCGAGGGTTCTTATGACATCTCCTGATGAGTGGAAAAATCACGAAGATGATAGACGATCCCTCCTATCCATGTAAAGATTCAATGTTATCAAAGACAGTGCTGAAAGGGGCGTGTCCATGATAAAGAATTTCAATGCAACCATCACCAAAGCCGAGACTCAAAAGCAGTTCCGCTTACACGTAGTGGAAAAGCACCGGCACTAATTTCCTGACCAGAATAAGTCGACATTAGCCACCGGTAAATGTTCAGGCGACTAGATTTCATGTATGATATTAAGGTGATATCAATGCATTTGTGCCATCACTGAACGTTATATTGTGCGAATTCATTGGTTATCTAAATGTTATTTATCCAATTCACCCGCTGTACATATTCTAATGCTTGAGCACCAAGTAAATACTCTCGGATTCCACTCAAATTCGTCTCAGTTTTTTATGTTCTTAAGTCTAATAAAAAAAAAGTACATACTTGCTTGAATTTTTAATTTTCATTTATTTGAACCGCTCTAATATATATAACCTTTGGTTAGCTTCCGCCCGAATTGTTCATTCTGACGAAGGTCAAGCTTTTCACTCCACCTTAGACCTACAGTTTAACGTGGAATCCGAACCACGCCCCATCAGCAGCCCAGCGTCGTAACCACTAGGCCACCTAGGATACCCATTTATCTACCAACCACTTCCTTTAGTGTGTGGAAGGATGAACAGCTAGGTTTTGCTGAGCGCCGGCTGCCGTCGGGTCTCGAACCCGGGGCCGATGGATTCTTCATATTCAGCGTGTGTGTGTATGATACACACAGAGAGTACATGGAACAAGGAACTCTTCTGGGAAAATTAAATCCACCGTAGTCCGAATAAGTAATGGTAAATGACAAACACTATAGTTTTTTCTTTTTGATGATGTTAGCCCGACGTGGCAACGGGTCACTCTTTGCGAGTGACCCGTTGCCCACGTCATGCTATCATCATCAAAAAGAAAAAACTATAGTGTTTGCCATTTACCATTATTTATTCGGACTATAGTGGTTTTAATTTTCTCAGAAAAGTTCCTTGTTCCATGCACGGTCTGTGTGTATCATGAAAAAACCTCAGGGGGACCATTCTGAGTTCAATCCCATATATATATATATATATATATATATATATATATATACACATTATAACTTCAAACACGCAGTATAATTAACGTAAAGAACGACGCTTTGTATAGGAGAATATATATATATATATATATATATATATATATATATATATATATATATATATATATGTGTGTGTGTGTGTGTGTGTGTGTGTGTGTGTGTGTGTGTGTGTGTGTGTGTGTGTTACAGGGAATTTGTGTAACTATGAATTTCATGAAATCCCTAAAATCTTCAGGGATTTCGTGTAAGGTTAAGTCGTGATATTTTCGTTAGTTTTAACAAAAATATTACGACTTAACCTACTCAATCGTCAAGAGCGTACAGTTGACCTAACCGGGCAATCAATTAACAAAACCGGGCATTCAATAATTTTCCCATAGGTTTAACGAAAATATCACGGCTTAACCTTACATGAAATCCCTAAACATTTTAGGGATTTCATAAAATTTCTAGTTACACATATTCCCTGTAACATATATATATATAAGCACACCGGACAAAAAATTAGTCACCCCTCTCAGAATGTACCTAATAACGTGTGACGGCGCCTCTGGCCTTCATAACCGCACGAATCCGGCGAGGCAGAGACTCTACGAGGTTGTGCATGTACTGAACATCGATTTGCTGCCACTCGTTCATCAGCCGGTCCCGAAGTTCCGCCAGAGTCCGTGGGTGTCTATTCCTGCGCTTCACTTTCTGTTTCCAGCCTGAACAACACCTTCGACGCACTCAGGATTAAAGGCTTCATTGGACCTGCGATGTACTCGTCGCCTCCCCTCATTGGAGAACAAACAAAAACGGGACTCATCGGACCAAATTACACGTTTCCAATCTGCCGCAGTCCAGTTTTTGTGCCTCTGAGCCCATTTATAACGTGCCAATTTGTGACTTGCTGTTAACAGCGGTCTCTTCCGTGGTACCCTGCTCCAGATGTCCATCGCATGCAGTTCTCGTCGCAATGTCCGTTCGGAAATTGGTCGCTGGAGAACCTCATTGGTTTCTTGGAGCAATTGTTCTCTGGTTTGAAAACGATTTGCAGTTACTAGACGAGAAACATGGCGGCGGCCCCTATTGTCGAGAATTGTTTTCCGGCCACAGTTACGCCGTCGATTGTCAGTTGATTACGAACTACACCACTCTTTGTAAACTCGCTGGACAGTACGCGTTGACACACCAACAAATTGGGCTACTTCAGACATTTTGTGTCCGTGGGCTCTGCCAAACACGATGGCTCCTTTTTGCCACTGAGTAACGTCTGCCTCACGACCCATTTTGCAGACTATATCCAACACACACTTTGTTCTTCACCACCTCACGAAACAGATCTGATCCTGTGTGCTACGTCACCACTACTTGTCACTTACCAATGCTACATCAGCGCCCTCTGTGTGACCTTGAACTTCCTACTATCGGTGCTATTAGGGGTGACTAATTTTTTGTCCGGTGTGCTTATATATATATATATACAGTATATATATATACAGTATATATATATATATATATATATATATATATATATATATATTTTATAATATTATATATATATAATATATTATATATATATATATATATATATATATATATATAATATATATATATATATATATATATATATTATATATATATATATATATATTATATATATATATATATATATATATATATATATAATATATAAATATATATATATATAAAACAAGATTTACAATATCTCTTAATCCTGTGCTGGTTTGGTATGAAGCTTCTACTTTTTGCAGGAGATATTTCTTCTAAATTTCATACAAGCCACTTTGCTCCAACGGAAGTGCGCTACATGAACCAAACATAAATCTCAATTCAGGTGAATTTCCGTCAAATGAAGTTATATTAAATTTGACACGTCAAAATTGAAGACGACGTCAAACTTTAAATTAATAATAAACAATTCCTTAAATTAATTTATTGTTGAAGGTTTTATTCTTTGAACAATGTCTCGATACCAATCATTCAATAATATGAATTTCAAGTTTGATCGTGGCGTTATGCAAACTTCAAATTAATTGTTGACTAATGAATATTTGATATTTTTTATTTCCACGCGGGAAGCAGGGTCCAAGGGCGAATGACCAGAAAAATGCGCCTCCCACCCACAAAGGAGGAGGAGATGGCCAAAATCAAAGTCCAAGTACCTGTTGAGTTTCACGACTATGGTTCTTGGTTTCGCAGCCCTTGCTTGCGTGTTATGACTTATAATGTTTCAGACCAACAAAGACCCTAGGATCCACTCATGGCTGGTCTACCTAACTGTGTTCGTAATTGTGTATTGTGCGTTTTAAAGCTCACTGTATGTTTTCAAATTCTTATATATTCGTATATCTATTTATTTGGTTACACTATTTTGCATCCAATCACTTATCACCAGGAATGTGTAGTTGTTACCATCGCTGACTACGAATCCATCGACCGCGGGTTCGATTCTCGACGCGGTCATGCCCTCAAATGAAGTGAAATACTGCAGAATAGAACACAGGTCAACCTGGAGCACCTGTTCAAAACCCAATTATATATATATATATATATATATATATATATATATATATATATATATATATATATATAGGCATAAATGCCCAAGTTGATCGAACATGTCTAAATTTTCGTCCGAGACCATTTTATACCCAGTAGGTTGAACAGATGGTATATACAGGGTGGCGCAAAAGTCGCGCATCATATGAATTTTCAGTGTTGATTATATTATTTTTGTTTTAGGTAGGGGATGGCTAGGAAATTAACAATAGACGAGAGGGAGAGCTTGGTTTTAATGCATGGAATAACCAGGTACTACAAATCGATGAATCGGTACAGAATTTACCTGATATTCCATACATTAAAACCAAGCTCACCCTCTCGTCTATTGTTAATTTCGCAGCCATCTCCTACCTAAAAGAAAAAAATAATATATTAGTCAACACTGAAAATTCCTATGATGCGCGACTTTTGCGCTACCCTGTATACTTTTTTCTTTTATTTTCAAATATTTAATCACTTCTGCTTGTGTTAAAACAGGGGGGCTTTTCTGTTCTATGGGCACCAACGAGGTTAGGTTAGGTCAGGTTAAGCTAGGTTAGGTTACGTATGACCAATAATAATGATAATGTAATATAATAAATCGTAAAATTTTTGAAGAAACGACAAATATTTTTTGTTTTTATTTATGTTCAAAGCTGTTAAATTAAATAAATTAAATTTCTCCTATTCAAAATGTAATAATTATTAACAAAAAGTTAAAATAAGTTTAAAAAATATTAATTTCTCTCATTTCAATGGTGCCCATAGAACGGAAAAGGTCCAAATAGGGTGTGCGGGTTCCATAAGAAAGTTTAGAGAAAAGGTTTCTTTTATAATCATTATTTTTCAGATTTTTACTCCCGTTAAAATTTAAAGTAAAAAACTTAGTCAAGTACGCCGTCCTTTTTTGCTACCTCAGCCTTTACACACTCAGCGGTTTGTTTTAGGTTGGGTTTGGTTAAGTTAACCCGAGTTAACCTAAACTAAACTCGCCTAACCTAACGTAAAAAATGTAGGTCGTACAAGAAAACCCGACTTATTTACAAAATCCGACTAAATTAGTAAAAAAGTGGCTTACTATTAGCACTACTTGTGAACTTAGGTGTGTAAAAAAAAAAATATATATATATATGTGTGTGTGTGTGTGTGTGTCAGGGCCGGATTAACCATTAAGCAAAATAAGCCCGTGCTTAGGGCATCAAGGGAAGGGGGGCACCACAGAAATTTTCCATTGTCGGATTTACCATGGATTTATTATACTATTATAATCGCGGCTTATAGCCTATAAGCTGTTGAAAACTGAATTATATATATTCATATATAGTATTTATTTTTTTTCATTGTTTGAATTTGTAGTGAACAACAACCCTTTTGAGAGAATAAATATATTTCGTTGTAATCACACACTTTACGCTTTGCGTTATTATTTTGTTTATATCAAATCTTTGAGCGCCATATTAAAAATACATATAGATTAAATATTTTCGTGTGCTATAGTAAATGTAAAAACAAGATGCAGTCATAAATGCAAAAAACTTCACTTTTTTACGTGAAGGTCAAAATATGAGAATAAAAACCCACTCTAATAGACAGAGTTTATTTCCACGACAGTTTCGACGCCCACTGGCATCCTCCTCGGGTGGATACAGAAACACAAATGAAACAAAACAAGAGGGAAAAACAGTTCAGGGATCGACCGTTAAGAAATTCGCACCTAGGTTGGATTCCATTCTCTCGAGACAGGAGGGGCATTTTCATTAAGTACATTCGCACAAATTTTAAAACTATCTTCCTGTTCTAAACATACAGATTCTATTATTTTTACATAATTATTACATTTATAATTAAATTTATTACATTTAATATTGCATAATTATTAATTACAGAAATTATAAATTTATTATTACATTGGTTATTACATTGTTGTTTATTATACAGAAATTATAAACCGAAAAAACGAATGAAAAAAGGCGATTAGGAAATAATCCAGAGACCATTGAGAAATTCGCACCTAGGTTAGATATCGTTCTCCCGAAACCAGAAGGGCATTTTATTACAGGGTCAGCTTATAACTACATTTCCACAAATTAAAAATATCTTCTTGTTCTATACATACAGATCCTAATGTTTGACATAATTACTGCATATATTTATTTCCACATTAATTACTTCCATTATTACATTTACTAAAAGCGAGTAAGGAAACATTCCAATCCAGAGACATTTAAGAAATTCACACTTAGGTTCGAACACGTTCCCACGACTCCGTAAGGGATTTATTGACCAAGAATCTCATTAAAGGGTCTAACTTATAAGTAGAAGATATTTTTAATTTGTGGAAATGTAGTTATAAGCTGACCCTGTAATAAAATGCCCTTCTGGTTTCGGGAGAACGATATCTAACCTAGGTGCGAATTTCTCAATGGTCTCTGGATTATTTCCTAATCGCCTTTTTCATTCGTTTTTCGGTTTATAATTTCTGTATAATAAACAACAATGTAATAACCAATGTAATAATAAATTTATAATTTCTGTAATTAATAATTATGCAATATTAAATGTAATAAATTTAATTATAAATGTAATAATTATGTAAAATAATAGAATCTGTATGTTTAGAACAGGAAGATAGTTTTAAAATTTGTGCGAATGTACTTAATGAAAATGCCCCTCCTGTCTCGAGAGAATGGAATCCAACCTAGGTGCGAATTTCTTAACGGTCGATCCCTGAACTGTTTTTCCCTCTTGTTTTGTTTCATTTGTGTTTCTGTATCCACCCGAGGAGGATGCCAGTGGGCGTCGAAACTGTCGTGGAAATAAACTCTGTCTATTAGAGTGGGTTTTTATTCTCATAAGATGCAGTCATGCTGAACTTTATAAAATAATTGTAGAAGACAATATTGAGTGTGCCTTCCCAAATGTAGAAATTGCCTTTCGTATATTTTTAACATTAATGGTCACAAATTGCTCAGCTGAGCGTTCATTTTCTCAGTTGAAGTATATTAAAAATACCAACAGAACAACTATGCAACAAGGCAGGCTGGATGCCTTATCTCTACTAAGTATAGAAGCAGATGTGTTACGTAAGATTAGTTTTGAGGATCTGATCAAAGACTTTGCAATTAAAAAAAGTAGGAGAAAACTTTTCAAATATAAATGAAGTGGAAGTATACAAAAATAAACATTATTTTCCATCTTACTGTAAGTTTTGTTTCATTTCAAAAAATAAAATTTTATTTTATGGTTTATTTTTGTTTATATTTTGAATTACATATATATGGGGCACCAAAATCTTTTAAGTGCTTAGGGCCTCTAAAGGTCTTAATCCGGCCCTGGTGTGTGTGTGTGTGTGTGTGTGTGGTGTGTGTGTGTGTGTGTGTGTGTGTGTTTTAAGTAAACTTTATGATGAAATAAAACAAATATATTACATTTGAAGAATACAATATTAGAAATAAAAGTCTCGAAACCCCGTTTGCAAATGTTTTCAACTTGGAGAAAACGTCTTAATTGTAATGTTTCTTCTCCTTTCATATTTTCATCGACACGAAAACAAAGGAAAGTCTCCCAACATCAAACAGTTTCTTCAATAAATATACGAGATACGATATATACATGTATATACAGGGTGTCCCCATATGTCCGGTCTCGTAAGAAAATTTATTTTAAGTTAAATTTACGAAAGTAATATATAACTAAAACGAATGTTCGCATTGGCGTCTTATTTTGGTTGCAGGTAGAATAACACGCAATAGCTAATATGGTCTCCGGAGGTCTTTTCCTCAGGAGTGTAACTCGTTCGAACCATATTAGCCATTGTTATTCTACCCGCAACAAAAAAAAAAAGGTCCCCAAACAAGACATCAATTTGAGCATTTGTTTTAGTTCTAATGTATTACTTTTGTAAATTTAATTAAAATCATTTTTTTCCCACGAGACTGTTCTTATGGGACACCGTGTGTGTGTGTGTGTGTTGTATTATACCCTACACAGGGTAGGGTGACAATAAAAATCGAAAGTTGGAGTTTTTTATTGGCCATTTGTTCAATGCAGCTACTACATGAGGAAACAATGTACTGTAAATATTAGGTCATTCAGATAATATTTAAGGGTGTCTCAAGTGAGGTAAATAATTCTCCTTATTCATTAATATTTTTTTTAATTACTTATTACGATTGGAGTACGCCTGCACTTAAACTTTATGAACTAAAACTAACGTTTATTTACATTAATTAAAAAAATATTAATTTATTTTTACTAGGTAATGAACAATTAATTTGGGTTATAAGGAGAATTATTTACCTCACTTGAGACACCCTTAAATATTATCTGAATGACCTAATATTTACAATACATTGTTTCCTCATGCAGTAGCTGCATTGAACAAATGGCCAATAAAAAACTCCAACTTTCGACTTTTATTGTCACCCTAACACAGGGTGTCCCATAAGAACAGTCTCGTGGGAAAAAAATTATATATATTACAGTATATATATATATATATATTAGTGATGTAGGTCACATCCGCATCCGCATCCGCATCTGCGGAACATCCGCACATTTTCTCGCATCCGCACCCGCATCCGCACCTTGGACTGCGGATGTCGTGCGGATGTGGACCGTTGAGATAAAATGTCATTAATAAGCGGAAATTATCAAATTCTACTATATTAATAGAACTAGTTCATTGTGCGCAAAAGTGATGCAAGCGACAAGACGAGAGGCTGTTCTTGTATGAAGTTACTCTCTTGCAACCTACTTAGATCCACGTTACAAAGCTAAGTTATTTTCACCTAGTACATTAGAACGAGTTAAATCATCACTTGGCAAAGCAGTTGAAGAGCTTCAATCTCTTGAATCTGTCGCTTCGCCACCCACCAAAAGAATAAAAGTTTCAGTGACAGAACCAACACCTTCAACAAGCAAATCTATCACAGAATCTGTCTCTCAGTTTCTTGAGTCAAGCAGCAATGACGAGACCTACGCGATGTCAAAAGATGTAGTAAAAATGATCGAGAGCTATCACCAAGAAAAAACGCCTGGCTGCATGTGACAATCCTATTAGTTGGTGGAAAAATACGCAGAATATCTATCCATACTTGAGTAAACTTGCAAGGAAACATTTAGCCTGTCCTCCAACAAACGTACCAAGCGAGAGATTATTTAGCAGTGCTGGATTAATATATGATGAAAAGAGAAACAGACTGGCAGCAGAAAAGGCAGAAAAATTAATGTTCCTTAAGCATAACCTTCCTATAATTAAGTTTGAACATTAAACGATGAACATCTTAGTTTACTTTATTTTTAATTACTCATTTATAAATATGCCTAATAAAACTTTAAACTTAATATAAATAGTTATCAAGCTAATTAAAGATCTCTTTCTATAAGGTGGAGGTTGGGGGGAAAGAGGTCGGTGGGGTGCATTTGAGTTGGGTTCACGTCGCGCATCCTGGTAACACAATTATGGTTTCTAATTGTGGCTGAAACTCAACAAAATATAACGAATTTATTTGCAGACGAATTCACTAATTGATTTCTATATTAGTTAGATGCTTGCTATTATTTTATATGTTCAGGGAAAAGTACAGCAATTATTGTACAATTAATCAATTATACTACATTATAGCTACAGCTCTCTCTATATAATAACTTATTATATACGTTAAACACAACACATCTCGAATATATCCTAAAAAATAACGAAAATGTAGACATCCGCATCCGCGGATGTTGAAATCAAACATCCTCATCCGCATCCGCGGATGTGAAAAAAATGACATCCGCTACATCACTAATATATATATATATATATATATATATATTATATATATATATATGTATATATATGTATATATATATATATATATATATATATATATATGTATATATATATATTATATATATATTACATATATATGTGTATATATATATATATATATATATATATATATATATATATATATATATATATATATATATTATATATATATTATATATATATATATATATATATATACAGTATATACCTGCATTTAAAAATAAAAAATGTAAACAATTTAAAAAATACAAAAGTGAATAATGACGAGATCTAAAACGGGAAAATCTCTCTCTTTGAACTCTTAATTTTTTTTTCCCAAGATTTCAATTTGAGCGCAAAAATCCTGTCGTCACATACGAATTATCTCCACAAACGTCCTTTATATATATATAATATTAGAAATAAAATTTACAAAGGCTAACGAAGTTAGTTTAATCATGAACCAAATGAAAAGACAACAACAAAAAATAGGAAGTAGGTTTTTATGTATATTTGTCGTTACCTGCATCGATACAATAGAACAATACCTACATAAATAAAAATTATTAAATATTCTAAATAAAATGAAATGAAATGTATTTATACGCTTTACAAAGCGAAACAACAACAACACCAACACCAACAACAACACCAACAAACTGACAGATAAAATGGAAAAAGTTTAAGAGCCCTGTGAAGTCTAAAGCTTAAGGGCCAAATTAAATTAAATAAATAGTGGAGCTTCAAAATTATTCATGTCATTGTAAATTGAAACGATTGTATTTATATTTTATTATTAATAAAGGTTATTCAATTCCATACTATAGCGCTGAATGAAACCTTACAGAGGCCAAAACGCTTCTCTGTTCAACGAAACACACACACACACACACAAAGATGTGCACTACACATAAATATGATGCTTAAAAGACGGAGAAGTGAAAGACCTCGTTAAGAGCGAGAATCCTCTGGTTATGAAGAGAGGCAAAATTAATATTTCGGATATTCACCAACAATTTCATTTGATATATATATATATATATATATATATATATATATATATATATATATATATATATATATATATATATATATATATATATTTCACATTCTATAAGGTATTACAAACCGAGTTCAGGCATAGAACCGTAATTGAAACAAAACATTTGTGTAAATGGATGCTATCATGTATGATGTTCGCGTCTAATTAAAAAAAAAGGAAAGGTTATTTACTTTTGAAAGTCTGATCGACTTCGCATCATCGAATTATAAACTTAATTAACTGAATGTTTTGAAAGCCTCTCTCAAACTTCAGCGAGATTACGTAAGCGAGGCTCCTCTTTACCGGACGAGAATGCCAAAATGGCTGTATTTCGTATTGAGACTGCGCTACGACTATGTCTCTACATAAATATTTAGCTCAGAGAAATGAGGAAATCGTTTTCAATTACGTATTCAGAACAAAACCAAATATTTAAGTCTTTACTTCATATTTTAGCTTTTTTGTTATCTTTTTCTCTCAGGTTTTTTAACCCACACCGAAAAATACTGTTACAAATACATGGATAAACCATTTACCAACTGATTTAAATGGTTTATCCAGTCATGCTCCGCTTGTAGCAACCATGTCACCAGGAAAATAAACATGGTTAGTGGAATCATAGCATAGTTCGAATAATCATTTGGATTGGTTAGCAAATAGTCAACCATGCAAGATTGTCGTGTTAATACCACTTGCCCCCGTCTTGAACTGATTTAGTTCACATACGTTTGCAGTCCATTCCATCAATATCAGGATGAAGGAAAGAACAATGCTTTCTTCCCACTCCGCGCGAAACTCTCCCAAAGGAGGCAAATCTCAAATAGATCCAATCTTATCCCCGTTGTTCGATATCTAACGATTAAAAAAAAAAGTTTTTATGGAAAATATTCCTCGAGACCGCAATTACGTCACTTTTTTTTTTTTATCCATTTCCAAACCAGAAAATTTTCCTCAAATTTAGAGTTCATTTCGAGCATCCTCACTCGCGTACCGCGAACGGGAATGAAAATAGCATTGAGCGGGAGCTTATCAAGAACTGCAAATCGGGTTTTTCTTCGAAAAAGGTTGCGTAAATGGATTGAACGAGGCAATAAACCGTCAATATATAAGCCCACAACAGAACAGTTGTACATTAATGTTATTGAACAGTTGTACATTAATGTTATTGAAACCCAATAATAACATTTTCGAGTTTTTCTCGTACTCCATTTAAATAATGGAACTTTTTATTTCTACTTAATCGTCAGTCTTAAACACTTTGGAGGCGGAGATTTGTAGACACCAGTGAACCAGGAAAGTACTCGGGGGGGGGGGGGGCATTAAGCGGGAGACAGGAAGTGCTGGGACTCCCGTTTCTCCCGTTATTGTCCTCTTTAGCTGATCTTTTTCCGTGTCTCATCTACCCTGTGAGCAGTCAAACATGCTCTCAAACACACACACCTCTCTATTCTCCACTACACACGCATGCATTTTACACACTACACAATCTTTTCAAAATTTATTAAAAAAACAATAACAACAATACTAAATTGCCATTGTGGGCCTCAGAGACCTTGATTTTGGCTCTCTCCTTCTTATAGAGAGGGGGGGGGGGAAGGATTTATGCGGGCGCTCGCCCCTGCCCCCTCCTTCCTACATATATTTATATATACTGTGTGTATATATATATCAGAGATGTACCGACTGCGAATTGTGGCCGACTATAAGAACCAGGACCGTGCAGAGAGGGGGTCCACAGGAGCTTGAGCCCCTGCCCTTTTCCCTCCATGACTCAGAAGTGCCCTTCTTTCAGTAACTTTTTATGTATATGAATACAGTAAACTTCTTTATCCTGCCTTAGTATGGTGAAAAAAGAAATGAGACTTTCCTGTCAAGAGGGTCACACTTTTTTATCAGCTATTAATTAAGTTATTGAGTCCGAAAATTTGCCACAAGGAACGCATCCCCCATCATAACACTATGTATGTGTATGGGAAAAATGTGTCCCATTTACAACACTTAAGTACTTATAAACACAACATATTAGAATTTTCATGTTGTTTTTTTTATGTACACTTAAAATTTAAGTACCACATGACTGTGAAATTATTCTGGACCCCCAAAGAGGTGCTCTTTTTTGGCCTTGAGCACCTACCGTTTAAATGTTCTCTGTACGGCATTGATAAGAATTCATGCTTACTTCGGTAAGTATTTTAATACAACTACAAATTTTAATACAAAAGTATTTTAATTTCATGGCTACTACACACTTATTAATTTCTATTTAAATACACAAGGCGTCCGGAGTAGGAGTGACGAAGCCGCTCTGTACAGAAAACAGATTTTCGCGCATATGGCGGCTTCGTCACTCCTACTCCGGACGCCTCATATCTGTAATGTAAATGTAATTTAGAGCTCTTGGTAGGTTTCATATAAATTTAATGCATACCTCAATGGCGACAACAGTTATTTCACCATTATCGAGTATTATTTGTCGCAGTGTTTCACTATGACTACGGTAATGAATAAAGTTGAACTACTTTAGTCTGAAATGGTATGCATAATTATTTCAAACTAAAGTCCTGATAGAGGACTTAGCTATAGGACCTATCCTGAAATGAAATATTTCAAATTCAATTTATAATTCATCGTTTTATATAACCTTGGCTATTATTTTAATAGATCTGGAAAGAACAAAAGGGTGTTATAAAATTTGTTAATACATGAAAGTTAATGCAAATTCCTAAAATAATATACGTTAGAGGATTATATATGTTAAAGGTTTAAGGGAAGCTTAAGAATTTAAAGGTGTAAGGGAAGCTTAAGAATTTAAAGCTTGGCTAACTTGACCTAATTCGGACTTAAAGTTGAAAATATTTGTATTTGTAGCTCATATTAGATGTATATTTCTCATTTGCAAAATAAATATATATATATATATATATATATATATATATATATATATATATATATATATATTACTTGTAAGAGAACAGCTAATAAATTTGAGTTATTGGGTATGTGCAATTATCGACATATGCAAGCCAAAAATGAGCAACCAATAAATAATGGGTTATGTTTTATATTTATTATTATTATAATAATAATAATAATAATAATAATAATAATAATAATAATAATAATAATAATAATAATATAACATAATATAATAATAAATTAGATATTTAGTAAACATTTAGCAATTAAGCCAGTTAGTCGGCAAATAATAGCCGGCAGAAGAGGCCGACTAGTCAGTACATCTCTAATATATATATATATATATATATATATATATATATATAATATATATATATATATATATATATATATATATGCACTAAAATCACAAAATAACACGCGTCCCTGTGGTTGTTTGCTTATATATATATATATATATGTTAAACACAGACCGTGCATGGAACAAGGAACTCTTCTGGGAAAATTAAATCCACTATAGTCCGACTATAGTGGATTTAATTTTCCCAGAAGAGTTCCTTGTTCCATGCACGGTCTGTGTTTAACATATAATGTTCTCAGGGAACCATTCTGAGTTTGTGTATATATATATATATATATGCACTAAAATCACAAAATAACACGTGATCTTATTAATAAGCAAACAACCACAGGGAAAAGGAAACACAAAGTCCGAGCGCTTTCGTGATATATTCACATTATCAAGGAGGAACAGAAATATTTTCTGTTCCTCCTTGATAATGTGAATATATCACGAAAGCGCTCGGACTTTGTGTTTCCTTTTCCCCGTGGTTGTTTGCTTACAGACACAAAGACGGTACGTAAAACATTGGACTTTATTAACTTCAACTAAAGAACATTTTCAGTGTCATTACCATTTCTTTTCTAACAATATTCAACTTGCACAAATGTTTGACATAATTTTTGGACATAACTCAGCTGGGACGTTGTTGATTATCTCATGGACTTCGGTCTTAGGTCTTCAAATGCCTCAGGAGTGGTATAATAGATGTCTTTTATCTAACCACGCAAAAGTTGAAAGTTTCACAAGCAGTGTGTGGAGGTGTGGGTCCATTCCGCTGAAGACTAAAGGCTCGGCTTTCCTTAAAGACTGGTAACAGTAATTGGTAACCATCATTTTTTGAAAAATTATTTCTCTAAGTACGAAATCGTGAAAGAAGGTTTTAATATACAATATTTATTAGTTAAGTAATGAAAGATTGGAAATGTATAGGTATATGCGGAATAAAATCTCCAACCTGTTACCTTTCTGAACAAGAAACCTCGATTAACGAGCAAATAAAAATTAGGGGCAATTTTTGGAAACACCTTATATATATATATATATATATATATATATATATATATATATATATATATATATATATATATATATATATATATATATATTTTTTACTTATATATATATATACATATATATATATATATATATATATATATATATATAATCAAAGAAAGCTTCAAAAAGGTTTCCTCTTCAAGCAATCTAATATATCCGAACATGATTTGATTAAAAAAAAAAAGTTCAATTTGAAATAAAAATTAGAATCTTTGTGGAGATTGTACCCAACCAAAGAAAAGTTCCCTCCCCAAATTGAGTAAATCTACACTAAAAAAGCTTTCGTTTACAAACTATCAAAGAATAAACAAACTTTCACATATTTTTCAATATTGGTTCAGTATTTTAGGGCGCCCCGCGCGCGCGCGCGCACGCGCACACACACACACACACACACACCACACACACACACACACACACACACACACACACACACACAGGTGCGCATCTCCGCCAAAGCGAGGTAGCTACTTAATATTTTTTAAATCCATATTAACCAAACCTAATTTAACCTAATCTATCCTTAGTGCCATGGAACCGAGAGGGGCGCAATTACCTCTCAAAATTTTTTTACCCCACTAGATCTTTGTATTATCATACACCTGACTTCAATTATGCCCACTTGCGCGCACACACTTATTTAACTGCATTTTGAGTTAATGTAATATTCTTAACTGAAACGCCTCGTCCAGTTCTTCAAATACTTGCATCTCATATAACAATATTATGAAATATTTGTAAACCATTAAAAACGTCTTTCCTTAATGCAAAGCGATACTAATTCCTATTAATATATTAAAAAATTATTATTTAACGTAAATAACTACAAAAAAAAATCATTTCCTTCCCCCAATAAAAACAATAACCCATTTGCCATGACAACAAAATCCCATTTCTCCCCTCTGAATTGGGGGAATGAGACTTGTTTTTCAGCAATGTTTTACGAGGATATTTAGTGGCGGAAAATCAGTTATTATCCGCTTTGGAGCTTCGTCTCTTTTATTGTCGTCTTTATTTTACCTTTCCTCCACTTTTTACCGCGAACTCGACGGAGCGATTCATGCGTTATGATCCCGTTTCATGGGCTACGGTATGATACACACGTGCGCACGAACATATTAATTGTACGTACGTATGTACAGTTTATATACGTATATACGTGTAACACACACATACATACATATATATATATACACACACACACACACACTATCTATATATCTATATATATATAGATAAATAAAAGAGCTTACACGTAAATGTCTACCTTGTTTCTCTCGTTCTTGTTAAGCGTGAGACACAGCTGGCATCAGAGTCCTTATAAGCCTTCATTACACAAATTCCATGAATAGCAATGTCACAAATGATTAAAACCGTTATTGCACTGTCTACCCTACTGTTTTTCTGTTTCACAGAGAGATAAAGACAATCTGTTAATAATAATAATAATAATAATACTGTTATTATTGTTATTATTGTTATTATTATTATTGTTATTGAGGGACTTCAAGTGTTACTTATTTATCCTCCTTCCTCTTCCGTAGTTTCTCTCTTAACTCATTTGCAAGATCAGAGATTTTAGATGAAAACATCCTGCATGAGACTCTTCCGATGAAGGGCTAACTATTGGATCTTAATTACAATCGCGCAAATTTGCATAAAATTTGTAGGATAGATTTTGAGGACAAAGTTATGGACATGACATTCCAGGAATCGACCTAATCCTAAAGGATTTGAAAGTTGTAGGAAGATAAGTTTTAAGAATTCGGGCCTCGTCCTGAACTGAATTTCGTCAAATTCGCGGGACATTTCCATATTTAGGCGTAGTTCTTGGCACCATGGGAGATTCTCTTAATTCGACTTTTATAGACACGCGGAACAAAATGACATTTGCATCACTAATTATAACACAAAAACTTATTCCGAATATTCCCGGAGGAAGGTAATTAAGGAGTTTGTACTACTTTACGATAGAAGATTCCTATTTCAGCCAATTTAGCCCAAATCTTTAGCGTAAGACTAGGAAAAGAATTTGGGGTTCATATACTACCAACTCGCACGACTGCCCGAATTATATTATTTCCGATGGACTAAAAACTATTTAAAATTCTTTAGCTGCAGAATCAATAATGTTGCATAAAAATTTACCCGCTCCTGAGGAAGATGTACCTCCTCTTATTATTGTTGTTACGCAAATACTCGTACTTCACATAAAAAATGGTTTAAACAGAACCAAAATTCACAGGCAATTTAAAGTTGAACAGACCAGACACAATCGGTACCTTAGAAAACTCAATTCTTTTCAAAACATTCTTCTAAAAGCAGAACTTGTTTAATAAAAAATAAGAAAATCGATGTCAAATATAATGAAAATAGCGTTCGTTTTTATACATTTTTGTATTCATCGTGTACTTTAAGAAAGATCATCTTTGATAAGATACCATATAAGGTTTGTTACCGAGAATTGGCCATTCATTACAGCGCCCTTATAAAGTTTTTGCATTTTAAAAAAAACTTCCGCATTTATCATATAACTTCACATAAATAATTCTTTATTTTTAAGGTTAAAACCTTTGGAATACATTTCTAAAGCCAGTGTGTGATTTTTTTTTTTTTTTTTTAATCATTCATTAAAATCTAAGTAAAACTGTGAGACTTAGAAAAAAAAGGCTTTCACACGTTATAGGAAATTAGAAATCGATAATAATCATCATTATCATTATTACATGCACCCGAAACTATTTTGTTTTTACTGAATTCGCCTCCTTTTCCATCCGTAATCCTTTATAATAATTATAATAATAATAATAATAATAATAATAATAAATAATAATAATTTAAGAAACTATATAGAAATTTAAAAGATAAAAAAAAAAGGCAAAAAATATAAAAGCACTAAAAATCTTTAATTTAAATCATGGAAATTTACCCTCTAATTTTACGAATGAATTTGCAAAAAGTCTTTTAACCCATTAGTGCCCAGTGGTAGAATTTCCTACCGACAAAATTGTTTGTCATCATTGCATTACTTTCTCTTGTATTCACGCGATCTTCGGTATGAGTCATCTAAAAGACTGCGTCATATCAATGACTCGTACCGAAGATCACGTGAATACGAGAAAAAGTGATGCAATAATGACGAACAATTTTGGCTGTAGGAAATTCTACCAATGGGCACTAGTGGGTTAAGTTAATGTACACCATTTTAGTGTCGCTCAAGAAATCACTAAGAAAATAACCAAAACACTAAAAACATTTGCTTCGTTAATTCTCAACCTTAAAAACTTTAACTAATGGGTTCCCTTCTTTAAAACTGTATTAAAACGTAACATCAAATTAACCCATATCCCCAGGGGGTAAGGGTAAAAGGTAAGGGGCCCAACCCATGGCTCTCTTAGCCAGAGTCATTTACGGGAGTGGGGGAAAGGATGGCCAGCCCGCCGCCTCAAAGCGACGTAAGATACGGAAAAGACACCCTGCCCCCGTCAACGATGGGCAGACGGGGTTCAAACCACGACTCAAGCGGAGTCTCAGCATTGCCGAGCGGCGGTCCAACTGATCGAACCGAGAGACGCTCAAAGTTAGTACATACGGGGCTTTTTTTCTGGCGAAACGCCGTTACGGTACCTTTTATTTTCAACATGCGGAAGAAAATTGAATGCTTTTGTTTTCATTCCGATTTTTCTTTTTAGGAGAGGGGGGCGGGGGAGGAGGAATACATAAAATTTTAGGAATAGGAAGGACGCTTTTCTTTATTTCTTTATTGGGATGGTCACGGGGTGCGATGGAATAACAAATGGAAAAGGTTATAGAAATTTTAGCACAGTTCCGGAACCTTTCTCTCCAGAATATAATATATATATATATATATATATATATATTATATATATATAATATATATACAGGGTGAGTCAAAAGTAGCGCCCGATTTCTGTCAGTTGATTGTTTGTTTGCCATTTGTATTACAGTGTACAAGAAGGTAGAAATAAATGAACATGTTTATCTAACCATTTATTCGGGGGAAAATTATTACGGAACTGTACCAAGCTGTTTTACTTGCAATTTTCAAAGTGCCCTCCCTCGTGATCGATGCACAATTGCAGCCGAGCAGGCACAGAGTGGCACACACGCCTGCAGAGTTCGATATCAATTTCCTCAAACTTTGCAGTGATTTGAGCCTTCAATTCCTGAATGGTACGAGGCTTTTCACGATAAACAAGGTCTTTCATGAGCCCCCAAAGAAAGAAATCTGGAGGTGTAAGGTCTGGGGAGCGTGCCGGCCACTCGATCGGACCGCGGCGGCCGATCCACTTTCCGGGAAAGTTTTCATCAAGCCACTGACGAACATGACGTCCATAATGAGGTGGAGCTCCATCTTGCTGGAAATAACAGTCTTGATCTTGTACCCTGGGCCAAAAGAAGGTTTGCAGCATATCCAGGTAAATTTCTGCAGTGACAGATCCCTCAAAGAAAAAGGGTCCAATTATCCCTAATGGAGATATGGCTGCCCAAACTGTCACGCCAGGTAAATTACCTCTTCAACTGTCACTCTTGGGTTCTCCGCAGCCCAGTAGACACAATTGTGTCTGTTAATTGTGCCGTTAAGCTTAAAATATGCCTCATCTGACCACCAGATGTTGTCTAGCATTGTGTCCTCTTCGTCAAGTTTAGCTAAGAACTCTTCGCAAAATTGAAGACGGCGGTCGTCATCTCCATCATGAAGGGCATGCAGTAAGCGTGGAATGTAAGGTTTCCATTTTTTCTGGTGAAGGATACGGATAACACTTGATTGGCTCACTTCCAACTCTGCAGATAAACGGCGAGTTGACTTTTGCGGATGTTGTTCCAGTCTCCTGATGGCTTCTTCAGCCTTAGCTACATTCGTTGCGTTTTCGGACGACCGGACTTCTTTGCAGTGGCTACCGACCCTGTTGCTTCAAATTTCTCGACAATCAATCGTATGTTTCTTCCTGGGGGGGTTAATATCGAATTCCTGTGCCAAACGGCGTGCCGCCATCGTTGGTTGTTCATTACATTTGTAGTAATGTTTCAAGGCCGCAATGCGTTGATTCATTGAAAGGTAATTCATGGTTCAATTTGGTGCAAATTCAGTAACTTTCCAAACTCTCAGCAATAACCTGCAAAACAAAAACAAAAATAAATAAACTAAGAAAATTAATAATCTGCAAGACAATTATTAACAACATGACTTCCCAGAAAGAATCTGACAGCCGAAAAAACAGAAATCGGGCGCTACTTTTGACTCACCCTGTATATGTATGTGTATATATATATATATATTTTTTTTTTTTTTTTTTTTTTTTTTTTTTTAGGAAGAACCGATTCGCCTCTATTTAAAGGGCATATCTCAGCGGAAAAACAAAGAAAAAGTGAGAGGAAAGACAGAGGAAAAAGAAAGGGTGGAGGGGACAGTCGAAGTGGAAAAAGACCAAGGATGACAAGGACTGCAGGGTCGAGCCCCATCATCCTTGGGTGCTAGGGCCGGGAGGGCGCACGTGAAACCTCCAGGAACAAGCACGTACAAACGAGCACAAAGAGCACTCAAGAGCACGAGCTTAGAACCCCCTTGCGGGGGTATATTATATATATATATATATATATATATATATATATATATATATATATATATATGATGCAAATCACACACGGAAAAATGATACTAATGGACTTTCGTGTATTTAGCAGTACACCTTGTTAGGGAATGATGGGAAATGGCAAGAAATCGATTACAAATACAGTACCTCTGTACACCGTTAACAAAATAGTTAGGAGGGATTAAAATAAAATTAACACGTAGTGATTAAAGGAAAAGGGTATTTTAACAAGATAGGGTCCATTTTGTACGTTCCCAAACTGTTATTAAAATTATTTTACGAAATATATTAACATACTTTCCAGAACGTTCCTTCCAGCTATGTCCATTTTTCACTAGAATTTTAAAACCTTCCCAGTTAATACTATGATTATAACTATATTCTATACATATGGTTAAACAATGCACTAGATTTTACAAGCGCACTTATGTCGTTTTATTCTGACATCTGAAGATTTTCCCCGTCGTACGACAAACAAACATTCACTGTATATTGCAATTAAAAAGCACGGACGCAAATACCATCGACTTACAATCTATTATTTTGTTGTGTTTTCAACAGAAACAATTACCGATTCTTCGCTTCCGGAAACGGATACAAACCCAACAACCGATAAAAAATAAGCGAGAGAGTTCAGCTCGAGGAAAAAAATCAAATCGTTTCAAAGGAATTCTCGTTTGAATTGTAATTAAGTAAATTTCTTCGTCCGATTCGATGTTTCCTCCAGCGACTGATAATTACATCCTTCATCCGGAAAGAGGTCCAAAGCCAAGGACGGCAGACGGGGTTGAAAGAAGCGACAATATTCTTGCTTTCTCAAATGCGAAGGAGGGAGGAGAAAGAGGAGGAGGAGAGAGGAGGAGAAAGTAAATAAAAAACAGCAGGATAGCATAGGCTTCTAAAAGAGAAAATGCAACACTACTACGAGTAACGCGTGATAATCCCCGCACGTACCGGGCCTCCCCAAGAGATGCATTCTTTAACCATTCCAGTCTAAGATAAGAACATTCAAAAGAAAAGCTATATTTATATTTGTTGACGAGAGAGAGAATTTTTTAATACCAATAAAATTAAAACAGAAAATATAGCGCAACAGGGACCCTTTTTATTTGAAAATAAAAAATTTCTGTCTTCATTATATGAACTTTATGTCAAAGATAAAACACACACAGAATTACTGAGACTGCACTTCTACAGGGCGTCCCATAAATCCATTTACCCTGAACTTTATATATATATATATATATATATATATATATATATATATATATATATATATATATATATATATATATATATATATATACTGTTTCAAAACACTTTATCTTATTACCGTAAGCATTATCCTAAAATATTATTATTGTAACCATAATGATTAATAAACAAAGTTAATATAACCTTATAGAATAGTTTAATAAATTAACAAAAATGTCTATACTTTATCGATATTAGAGAACGTACAAACACGTAATACAGTTTGGTATAGCGTTTTGGACATCGTATAAAACATTTCGATCCATTTAGTTTAACATCTTTCCAGGACGAAGGAAATCTAAAAAAGAGAAGTACCGTAATGTAATCTCGTTAATTACGAGTATAAACAAAGTTACCAAAATAATACATATATTTGTTAATAATTAATAATGTATTCTTCCGTAAACAGCGAAGGAAATATAATTAAAAATTTAATTAGCAATATTAGCTACTATTTCATACAGTTAAGTCACAGACTGTACCACACGTATTCGCGCGTTATTGTAACACATTCAAATAAGCAAACAGTTTAGCTAAATTTCACACGACTGTATATATTTGCAAAACTTTAAGAGTGGTGCGCAGTGATCCGGACAAGTCCGGATCACCCTTTTCGAAGCCAGGTCCGAATGGGTCCGGTTGCAGCATTAATAAATACCGTATCGACTCTATGATGAGAAAATAATACTCAGTGTAACAAATTAGAACGATTATACCTTCATTCTATAAAGGTATTTACCAATCGAATATTTTACGATTTGATTAATTTGAAGATTGGCTGTCGCTAATAATAATCGTTGTGGCATAGCAAACTACTATAAAAAATAACTTTTGACCGTATACACTTAAATGTCGCCCATTGTATAAACACGCTATCCACAATCCGACTGATAACTTTCACCTTTATCATCATTACGAGAACCTAAAAGACAATTTAGGTACAATATATAATATTCCAACCTCTTTAGTATGAATGCGGGGTTTTTTTAATACACAATTTTCACCAAAATGCGCTTTGAAAGTTATCACCAAATAACTTTTTAAAAACTTTTGTAAATAAAAGAAGAAATAACAGTTGAAATAACAATGACAAAAAATGCGTTCATATATTTTTCATTTCACTTTGTATATTCTTTTAGGAAGCTTTTTCGAGCTGGAAAGAGCCAAGGATTGGACCTTAGTGCACGCAATGAGGGATCGTTGCAAGAAACTCTCTCCAGATTACAGAATTGTTATTATGATTTATTTTTTAACTTCTTTACAAAGTTGAAAATGCATCAAAGCAATTTTTTCTGCTCTATTCAACATTTTCATCTCTTTCCAAATACAATTAATAGCATTTTTTCATTTCGAAAACTATATTAACTCTCACATATGTGAATTAATCCCTTTTTAAAACACACACACGTGTGTGTGTGCGCGTATATATATATATATATATATATATATATATATATATATATAATATATATATATAATATATATATGCTCGTATAAAGACAAAGGCGGCACATTGTAATTTTTAGGGTTGAAATAACGAAACCGGTGATTATAAACTTAGAAGAAAAAAAGTGTTAAAAAAATGTGAAGGGGGGGAAGAGAAGGAGAAATTTAAGAAGAAAAAAAAGTTAAAAACAAAAAGGGGGGAAATTTGCAGAGATGATAAGCAAAAAATGTTTAAAAAGAGAAGGACAATGGCTGCAAAATTGAATGGCAAAGACAATAATACCAGAAAAGTGATCCTTCAAAAACACGAAAGTATTGACGGTGACATAGGAGATCTAATTGAAAAACAGGTATTGAGAAGAGAAACAGGCTATTGAAGCGATCGAAGAAAACTCAAAATATTTTTATAACTTCGCAAAAACGGAAACAAAATCACGCGACTATCGTACCTCTAAGGAAAGAAAATAACGCGCAACCGTTAATCTAAAAGGGGACACCTGAACTATTAAGAACTATGAAGCGGTTTTAAAATATTCGAAAAAATAGTTATAGAAAAATCTACAACTTTTGGAAGCGCAAGAAAGACTCAATAACAACCAACATGGTTTCCGATCATGATGCTTATTCACAAGTAATAGAACATAATAACAATATCAATCCCGATATACACAGCCTTCGAAAAGGCACTGGACAAGCGTGGTCAAGGAAGAATTGCACGTAAAATGAATATATGGGAATAGTATGCCAAGTTGATAAATGGATACACAACTTTCTTAGTAAACTTCAGCAAGTTATTACAGTCCAAGGAATATTGACAGAATCGTAATATGGAGGCTGCTGTACTTAGTGTGTGTGTGTGTGTGTGTGTGTGTGTTGGGGGGGGGGGGGGGTAGCGTTTTTGGCCACAACTTGTTGGTCAAGTTGCGACGAGTGAGATGGCGCATTGTCGTGATGAAGCATCCAGTCTCTGGACTCCCACTTCTGCGGCCGTTTCCTCCAAACTGCTTCACGTGGACATCTCAAAATTTCAATGTAAAATTCCATATTCGCCGGATTTGGCTCCATGCGACTTTTTTTTTGTTTCCAAAGCTCAAACAAATCTTGAAAGGACATCGATTGATGATGTTGAGACCATTAAAAGAAATTCGACGGAGCAGCTTTTGGCCATTCCGAGAAGTGCTTTCGAAAAATGTTTTCAACAATGGCAGGATCGTTGGGCCAAGTGGGTGGCTTCAGAAGGAGCATACTTTGAGGGAAGATTAAGCTCCAAACCCTACAAGTACCATATTCTGTCTATAATCGCATCATTCCGGATACGTTTTGAACAATCGTATATACAGTATATTCCCTGACGAGGTATACTGCTGAATACACGAAAAACCTTGAAATTATTTTTCCTTTTTCCTTGTGGGTTTGATTCATTCATTCATTCATTCATTCCACGTGTTTAATTGTGAAATTCATCATATACATATATATATATATATATATATATATATATATATATATATATATATATATATATATATATGATGAATACTGTACTTAGTTTATTGTGTAATAAAAGCACTAAAAAGGCGAATTGCAGTTCTATAAACGGATATAGAAATTAATTTTACACACAGAGGGCAAAAAGAATGATTCCAAATGTCGTAGTTAAATCACGTATAAAGGCTTACAAGCAAAAATGTCAGTCCAATTTTTAAGCCTGAGAGCTGACGAGCCTAATTAGAAAATTAATTATTCAAAAGACGCCACACTCGCAACGGTTTCTCTGAAAACTGATTTTATTTTTCAGAAAATGTATGCCAAATTATAAAAGAAAATTTAAATAAATAAATAAATATAAATAAATAAATAAATAAAGTTGTCCAAATTATAAAAAGGGAAATTGCACATTTCTCTATGTTTCTCCTTTATGAGAAAAGTATCGTAAAATAAAACTTTTCTCGGTTACATAACGTCACAATTGTTATTAGCTTCTCTCGAGTATTATGAACGAGGAGGAAAGTTTCGGTGAAAAATACAGGCCATAAATTTCAATTTCTTTCAATTATGGGGACCATTCGCTGCATAACGATAAAGTTCACGTAATGGGGAAGGCTTTTTTAATGGGTTTAAGCCAAAATTCATATTATCTTCGCTTCCTTTTCGAAACGTAAAGAAATATTACACCAACAAAAGTACTATTGATAACCATATTCCCTTCCTTCGACAAACAACTACTTACGTACCGGGTAGACAGTAAATTTTGAAACAAAACAGTTCCTAATTGTAATCCGGAGCAGCATATGCGCGATAAAATAATTAAACCACAATACATAACGGTCGCGCTTATTATATATATATATATATATATATATATATATATATATATATATATATATATATATACTATAAAAAAAAATATATATATATATATATATATATATATATATACTATAAAAATACTGTACTGAACGCCATATGATCGAAATTCATTGAGAGGAACCCTTATTTGAGAATTTAAATGAAACTTGAAAGTATAAAATAAGGTCACTTAAAATGGAGACGAGGAAGGGATATGAGGGGTCGCGCGTCTTAAGATACCTAAGTGCCACCACAGGCGAAAACGTGTTTTTGATGGATATCACTATTTTCACCCCTCTATCGCGTGGTTTAGGTTATAATGACCTTACGACACTAGAAGTACGGTTGAAAACCTTATGAAGCGAACTACTTTTTTCACCTCTATCGCCAGCCAAAAGTTCACCCAAAGTTCGGCATAATAAGAAAATAAAAAAATAAAAAAATATATATATAAAATCTAAAATATGACAATCTATTCCAAAAACTCATCAACAACTTCATTAGCATACTTAAGTTAGCACTCTAATTTAGCCAAAAATGAACGTTCTAGCTCAATTAATAACAGAGATACTATTGCGAGAATATTGCTGAACTTTGGAGGTGATTTCTGGCGAATTTTAATTTTGGCGCTTAGGTACCGTAAGACGCGGGACCCCTCATACCTAAAAAGAAAATCTAACTTTAAAACAGGTACAGTCTTGCAACTATCTTTTTAAAACAGGTACAGTCTTGCAACTATCTTTTTAAAACAGGTACAGTCTTGCAACAATCTTTTTAAAACAGGTACAGTCTTGCAACAATCTTTTTAAAACAGGTACAGTCTTGCAACTATCTTTTTAAAACAGGTACAGTCTTGCAACTATCTTTTTAAAACAGGTACAGTCTTGCAACAATCTTTTTAAAACAGGTACAGTCTTGCAACAATCTTTTTAAAACAGGTACAGTCTTGCAACAATCTTTTTAAAACAGGTACAGTCTTGCAACAATCTTTTAAAACAGGTACAGTCTTGCAACTATTTTAAAACAGGTACAGTCTTGCAACTATCTTTTTAAAACAGGTACAGTCTCGCAACAATCTTTTTAAAACAGGTACAGTCTTGCAACTATCTCTTTTAAAACAGGTACAGTCTCGCAACTATCTTTTTAAAACAGGTACAGTCTTGCAACTATCTTGCTTCACAGAATTATTTTAGCAGGTATAAGTGTGCGCAGCGAGTAGGAGAATATGAGGTAAAAATCACAGCGTATATCCATTGCTTTCTGAATAATACATACATTTATATTATACGTATTAAAAAAAAGTTTATAATAATAATAATTTGGTGTTGCTTAGCCTCTTCCATTATGGTAACAGTTATGCGATGACGGGGAAGGACAAAGTTTTGCGTGGGTGATATCGAACCACGAGTCAGTACATCTCCGAAAGCGGAGGACGGTCCAACAAAGTGAACTGCCTAAACGAACACAACCTCGCTGATTTAACGGGAAGCGGTGTTACTTGTGGACCACGTAACCCTTTCACTAGCAGTTCTCAAACGCAAACATCAGCCGTCATATATATTTTAGTTACAGTAATCCCTCCTAATTTCGGAACTACTCCTAATTTCGGAACATTTAATGTACGTGGTTCTGAAGTCTAGTATTGAAATCTCTAATAATTCGTAATATTCCGAATGAAAGAAATATTCTGAAAAGTAACCGACTAATTCTGCTCAATTCGTAACCATTCCGAATGTTAATTCTGCAATTCGTAATGTACTATTGTTCTTTGAATTAATGAATACAAATTAAAAATAAAGAGAAATGTGCATAAAATTTAGTAAATTTATGGCGATTTATATTCCATAATCATTAAATTACATTAACATTGCGATTTTTCAAAATGGAATATGTAATTCGGGATATAAAATATTCGCAAAATTCCACCCACTTTGGAAAGGCTTGAGGCTATTATTCTGATTTGAGGAGTGATTACTGTATTGTTTGTTACCCGTCGCACGGGTTATTTCTCGGAGATTACCGTCATCAAATATCAAATGTAAAACCTTGGCTTATTTCAACATAATAACGCCTATTCATATTTATGATTAATTTCTAAAAATAAAAATATCTCGTTCGAGAAGGTTCGAGAAGATATTGATCTTCTTTGAGAGAGAGAGAGAGAGAGAGAGAGAGAGAGAGAGAGAGAGAGAGAGAGAGAGAGAGTTACAAGGAGGAGTTACAAGGAAAAGAAGTACCTCAAAAGGCCTTGCGGCCCATACCGAGGAGGTACCAATGGCAACGGGTGCCAGGAAAAATTTTGTGAAAGTTTATTTTTCTTTCAACTATCCTAGCAGTAGTAGAAAACTGGATAGAAAAGTAGAAGGCTCTCTCCCCACCCTCCGCTCCCTCCCTGCCAGAGGCAGGTACGGAAAAAGGTTGAAGAAAATACCTTGACCCTGGAAAAGTAGCCAAGGAAATTTTACAGGAAAGTGGAGAATATATAAGTAGCTCTATATTTAGCTTGCTCACAGAGACCGAGCAAGCGAACTCCTGCAGAGTTTTCTGAGGTTTTAATCTTAAACTATGAGTGTGTTCAGTACTTTGTCTAGCCTATTTTTAAACAGATTTACACTTTGACTGGAAACAACCTCTGAGGGAAGTTGGTTCCAGATATTAACTATTTTATAGGAAAAGAAATTTCCGCAGACTGAGGTCCTAAATGTCTTTACACACTCAAATAGTGTGCAAGATTTCGTCTAACCTTTTCTTGAACTGATCCACAGAGGAACTGTTCACAACTTCCGAAGGTAACCTGTTCCATGTGTCACAGATCTTATACGTAACGTAATTCCCACACACACTAGTCCTAAACCGTTTCAAATCCAACTTCCAACCATTGTTGCGAGTTGGGTTATCATTTAAACTGAACATACTTCTAAAATCGACATCGTTGAACCCTCGTAAGAGCTTGAAAACCTCGATCAGTTGACCGCGCAGCCTCCGAGTTTCAAGCGAAAACAAGTTCAGGGCGCGTAACCGTCGATTGTAGCCCATATGCCTAACGGAAGGGATCAACTTTGTGGCCCTCGCCTGCACTCGCTCCAGCCTCTCAATATCTTTCCTGAGGGTGGGCGACCAGAACTGCACAGCATACTCCAGGTACGGCCGAACAAGGGAATTGTACAGTGAGAGAGAGAGAGAGAGAGAGAGAGAGAGAGAGAGAGAGAGAGAGAGAGAGTGTGTGTGTGTGTGTGTGTGTGTGTGTGTGTGTGTGTGTGTGCGCGCGCGCACACATTACACAAGATATACATCACATCCATATAGGTCTGCACAATATTAACATTAACGTTTAATTTTGTATTTTTAGTGGCAAGTAGTTTAATTTCGATATTCTTATGTGAATCTGCCGTTGGAAAGCACGACAATTTTTCAAGCAAGTTTTCCCTCAATTTAATGAAAATGGGTTCCAAACAGAGAATAATTCCTCAATTTTTTCCGAGTAACGTACGCAAACAAATTGTAAGAGACTTTGCATTTATCAGAATACGAAATCCAATTATATATATATATATATATATTTTTTTTTTTAACGAAAAACTCGTCAAGGAAGAATACCATTTGTATTACTAATATTTTGAATATAGTTTATGTTAGTCCCAATTTATTTTTATATTAGAGCTTCATTATGTACATATGTACACATAATTCCAATAAAAAAAATTAATTCTTCATAAAAAATACAGATGAAATTAATTCGCGTGCGCGATTTTCTGCTTTTTTTTTGTATATATGAAGCCCTCCTAGGAAGAAGTGGCTAAGCGACAAAAGAAAAAGAAAAAAAAAGCTTGAAAACGCAGTTAAAGTTGTACCAAATTTCAAAGCGACATAACTTTTGTACTTTTTGAAGATAATTCGATGAAATATCTTCAAAAGTTATGACACTTTCAAATTGGTACAACTTTAACTGTTTTCTAGCGGGGTTTTTTTTTCTTACTTTTGTCGCTTAGCCACTTCTTCCTACGAGGGCCCCCCTTTAAAAATCATATTAACGCATATCTACATACATCCACACAGATACAGAGCATTTTATAATGGCGCCTAGAGGAAAAACGTACAACTGGCTATGGTACGAACGCTTTAGTACTGGTGATTTACCGATTCCAAAACTTAGCCGATGTTGATACCGATGCCAATTCTTTGTCAAGATTTTAAAAAATCAATTCCCTTCATAAATTATACTAGTCTAGTGTTTGAATCAATTTATTTAAATGGTTTTCCTTAGCTCACTCCACAATATAGAGTACCAGAATTTGCTATTCATATACCATAGCTAAAGTGATGGTAAAGAGTTTTATTTACTCGGTAAAATTATAAAATAATTCTATTTTAGCTTCATAAATTGAATGCCAATATTTAAATTGGTTTTCCTTATGTTGAACGTATTTTCTTTCTTCAACAATGTTTTTCTTTCTTCAACAATGTAAACAACAACATAATTTTTCATTAAAATTTCAAGGACCCGGTGGCCTACTTAAAAAAAATTGATATACAATTGGGTTTATAAAATTATTAAAATACTTAAAATAAAGTCAACATAATAAGATGGTTTAATATAAAACTTCTAAAGTACAATATAGAATTATTATTAACACAGGGTAGGAGGTTTCAATAGTTTATCATATTTAGAGATGAGCTAGTTCGAGAAAATGCAAATTTATGGGTAACTTAACTTATAAAGCTTTGCCTTTTTGGTGAATGTAAAAATTTTTTATATAATTACTTTAAAATTAGTGTAAATTATCATAAATAGTGTTTTTCGTCTGTTCAATTTCCTATAAATATAGATTTTGTTTTGTAAACTTAAAAATGTCAAAGAATCAGTAAGAGAAATCGGCTAAATTTGGCCGATGCCGATGCAAAAAAATTACCGATTTTGCCGATACAGATTAATCAGTACACCGCTATTTAGTACCCCAAAAAGCGTTCAATCCTTATTTTACGAAATAGGAAACTGTAAAGCACTTCTTGTCAATATTTGCCAAAGAAATTCTCGACATCAATTAACCAACCAAATCCCTCAGGTTAACCTTTTTTCAATGGCTTGGCCACTGCGAGTTCATCTCCCTTCCACAATGACAAAAGGAGTGCGCTCAAGTTTAAAAAACTTCTTTATTCCAATTTCAATTTTTTTTGCCAAATGAACAATGGTTTTGACGAAATCATTATATATATATATATATATGTAGAGGAATTACGGCATTTGAATGAGTGAGGCCCATGGTGTAATGGTTATCATATCTGACCGGCAATCGGAAGATCCCGGGTTCGATTCCCGGGTGGTTACCTCATTTTTTCATTTGTTTCGTTCTCTCTCTCTCATCTTGCGCGGAATATCTCCTATACAAGCGTCGTTCTTTACGTTAATTATACTGCGTGTTTGCAGTTTTATATATATATATATATATATATATATATATATATATATATATATATATATATATAGTGTGTGTATATATATTGCACTTTTTCACACTGTCTACATCTGTGTGTGTGTGTGTGTGTGTGTGTGTTTAAGAACTCGTCAGTTTAGTGTTCAATTACTTTTTAAGTCTGAAATACTATATCGAAATGCGAAACTCTACGGTGTTATGAACCAGAGTTTCATTTACATTTAAAGAAACTAAATCAAATGAAGAATTTTGGCAGCATGACAAAAATAAATTCGCTACTAATTTACTCCATCCAAATATAATAAAAAAAAGTTAAGCAATTATTCAATATAAAATGTTTTCATTTTTATGAAACAATTTAATTTTATATTTAATTTATTGTAACAATTTGTATCTATCTACCCATCAGGTACCCCAAGTGTAGTGTTTTTTTCAAACTGTTTTCTCGCGACCTTGTGGAAGAATAAAAACATTTATCCCCACGACTCCCCCAAATAATATCTTCTAACTAGTGTTTTCATAAAATTATAATAAAGGGCAATACATGTTAGCTTTAACCACTTCACTTCAAGTAATAAACCAAGTATGTACACAATTTTCAAATATTCGACGCCTTTCCAAATAAAATGAGGCAATTTGTTTTACGCACCAATTTCAAATAACTATTTTGTAGCAAGAATTTTGTACACCTAATGACCCACTGATTAATATTTCGCTACCATACTTTGAAAACCACTGCCCTTGTTGACTAGTAGTAAAAGCCCAGGTCTATATCTGAAGGTTCTCGGTTTGTCTCGGCTGCAACTTCAGATTTTAGTGACCAAGGTGTTTCCCTGGCCTTTCCTTGGTGAGTAGTGGTTCAGAAAGCGGAGGGTCCCCACCCCCTCTTCTCTTTAAAAGGCCTCAGATGTTACGAGAGATGTCAAACAACCCAAAACATTATTATATTATTTATTACTATTATTACTATTATCAGCAATCGATAAAACTTAGGCGGCCGGAGGCTCAGTAGCGAAGTCCGAGCGGTGTGTGGCGCTGGTTCCCTTCAGGCCGCTAGTATCGGGTGGGGTTGAGTTGGCCGATTGGCCGAGTGGCCGAGTTGGCCGACACACACACACACACACACACACACACACAGAGGAAATGATCATCTTGGATGCTACCGATAAAATTGTTTCATTTAACTCTGTTCCATTTCAGATATTAAGGAAAGGAAGATCTCCGCTGAAAGGCGATGAACACTTTAAACAAAACAAAACTTTTCCATCACGAAATAAATTGTTGAGGCGTCGAAATACAATTCGAACTCAAAGTTTCTTAACGAAATTGCAATTGCGCACCTGTCCAGGCAATCGAAAAATCTGGACCGTGATTTCAGTCCTTTCAGTCCTCCTCCTCCTCCTCCTCCTCCTCCTATAGTCGGGGAGGGGCATTTTTGCGGTAGCTCACCCTTCACCCCTCCCTTCCTGCATAAAAAATGCAACGAAGCATAAAATTACATAATTTAACCTAACCACGTTTGAGCTAATCTAACCTAATTTAACCCAACCCAGACTAACTATATTTTACTGTCATTTAGGAAGTTACAAAGACCAATACAGTATTACAAATAGGGTAGATAGAAATAGGGTACATAGAAATAGGGTAGATGATAAAACTTAAGTAAAATCTTAATCGACATTTTGAGAAAAAAAAAATCTGTTCTCGTTTTGTTCAATCGTTTAAAGCGTAATATTGTCCAATCAGGCACAACTTTTACTTCGAAAACACATTAGCTTTAATACACTGTATTTACTGTCACTGCATAATGGCAAAAGTTCGCGCGCACGTGTGTGTGTGTGTGTGTGTGTGTGTGTGTGTGTGTGTGGTGTGTGTGTGTGTGTGTGTGTTTTAATCGCGTCCCTTATTCAGTTTATTTTAGCTTTAAATATGGGTACAACAAAATAAATACATGCTGCGTTTCTCTTCGATTACATTCTATGAAATGAAACGGGCAACAATTCAAAATTGAGACTCCAACTCATCAATTGAAAAGGAAAATCGGAAGGCAAAATGTATATCGAATAAACATATTACCTATTATTATTATTAATTTCAGACTGGGTTATAATACAGAAGCAAGTTCGAGTTACTACACACACACACCACAATATCTATATATATATATATATATATATATATATATATATATATTATATATATATATATATATATATATACTAGCTGAGGTACCCGACGTTGCCTGGATAAATTTCACATCAGATCACCAGTTTAAATAAAATAAAGTTTAAGACAAAAGGCTGAATTCGAAATTTATGCCATTCTCATCCACGACTTTCCCACTTTAGTCCAGGTTAGATTAGGTTTGGTTTGGTTAATGTTAAGTTAGGTTAGGAAATATTAGCCATTCCCATTAGACGCCTTCACCACGAATACGAATTGGAATGAGTGAGTGAGAGAAGTAATCGTAAGAGAGAACAACGTGACAAAATAAATATTAAACATGAAAATATTAACACACTCATTCTTTCACACATTAGTTTTGTATATTTTTGTAGAGAGTTTAGAGAAACTTTCTTCTCTGAAAATGTTAAAAGGTTTTGAGTATTTTCATTTTAACTTTAACTTTAAAGCATCCCAGTAATTGTATATTTTCTGCAAAAGCAATCTTATAACAATAAAATAGCGAAGCTCTTCATAACGCAGTAACTGATAAAATACTTCTAAAATTATTATACAGCTCTTGATAAGATTAGTTTTATTATTATCAGTAAGTGTTAATTACTGATTAATCTTACCCTTAAACCACTTAATAATAGACTTTCATTTTTTCTTTTTAATAATACATATACACTTATTGTCAGCCATAATTTAACTCGGCGGATGTAAGCTAGGGATGGAAAATAACCGAAAAGTGTAAAACCGGTTTTCACCGTCGCTATATTCTTAAAGCCGGTTTTTACCGGTTTTCACCGATGGGATTCTGTATGCTTTTTTGGGAGGTAAATGATCAAAATATTAAACAGAAATAAGGTTTTAATTGATTCAATCAAGTATGCGTAACATTTGAATTAAAAAGTTTATTATCGAACTTAATTTTTGAAATAACACTTGAGAAAACAAAGAGCATTAAGTGTCTGATCTGACATTCTTGATCGAATCTTTGTGACGAATAAACCACCAGCAGATAAAAAAACACTCTCGGCCTGTAAGCTGGTGGCTTTTATTGTAAGCAACGCCTCGTACATTCGATCCAAATTTTCGCTTCTATTCAAAGTAGCTTCAAAATATTTGAATTCATTGTTTACGTCAAAGGTCTCGGAAGAATCTTTCTTGGGTTTCATTTTCAGTTTGTTCATCTCACACATGTAATCGTTCATAAGTTGATCGTCATTATTTACTTCACGACCTGAGCTGCATTGTGAATCTTCGAGTTTCGAAGCAATTGATTGGACTGGGTCGTCTGTTTCTGAAATCTGGCAAGCTTCTGGAAAAAGCCTCTTAAATGTATGATCCGCATACTTCTTAAGTGCTTGTCTTGAAGGAAAGAGGAACGGTGCTGATTCATTTTTCAAGACCTCGGGATTGTGGAGAAAACTCAGCAAGGCGACAGCTTCTTTTTGTCTTCTCGATGAGCAGCGATCAATGAGACACTGACGTAGCTCAAAAGCTAGAGGATTGTTTTTGCTTTCAAATTTATCAAAAATGAACTTCATGGAAGATTCAACTTTGAGCAAATTTGCATCTTCGGAACAGAGTCCCTTCAAAACAATTTCCAGTGGACGAAGCGTGTCAAAGAGGCTCTTTAGAGCATTCCTTTCTTCATCTGAAATCGTCTCTGTTGAGCGTATCACTCTGAGGGCCTTTGGAATGCAATTTTTGAATTTCAAAAATCTTTCTATCATGGCCAAAAGACTGTTCCACCTCGTTCTACAGTCACGAATAAGCTTCATTTCCTTTCCATTAAATTCATCTTTGACAAAATCCTGCAATCTCTCATTTTTCAAAGGAGACTTTCGAAATATGCGGCAGATTTTTCTCACCTTATTTATTACTTTTAAGTAATCTTCTCGAAGTTTTGGAAGAACATTTACGTCATCTATGTCGGACTCAAAAATTGTATCAGTGCATAAAATTTCACACTCATCTTCGCTTAACTCATGTGCAGTGTTCATCTTCTTCGATGGCTTCATCTTCAGGGGTAGGGTCACTTTCCCCTTCAACTGAATTTTCAACAGTTTTTGAATACAAGATATCCGAAACCGCGAGATGTATAGCATGTGCAATGCATTGCTGGTGATCAGGTACTATTTCTCTCAAATTTGACCATTACTGAGGCACTGTCGGTGGTGCAACCCACGATATGCTTATCTAGGTCCAAGCCAAAGTCTTCCAATCTTTTCCTAACGATTGCAATAGTTATGGTGCTATCGAGAGAACCATTTATTTTTATGAGACCAAGAGACCAATGAATGTTGATTTTCATCATGAACATTAATATTAATACATCTTTGGTTTTACAAAGATGTCTACTCATCCCTAGTTAATGAATAGTGGATTCCTTGTCTCACCTGATTCTTGAAGTAGTTGACCAATTCATGTTTCTTTTTCTCATAAAAACTAAGCACCATTTTTCTGACACAATTATGGGAAGTTGGATGAGGCTTGTCGTATTTAGCTTTCTTAGGCTTTCTTGAATGAATTAACGTTTAGCAATTGATTGGAAACTCAGTCCATCTACACACGCAAGTTTCGAAATTTCCTCTTCTATAGACTTTTTTTGCACAAACTCTTCCACTGTTCTTTGTTTCTTCAATGGCTGATTAATCTGGTCGATGTTTATGCCATGAATATTTTTCATGTGGGATGATAAACTTGAAGTAGAACCTCCACAACACTTTAAAACTTTGTGACATGTCATACACTCTGCTTCTTCTTTATTCTTACGAGTGAAATGATACCAAGCATTTGATTTCTTTGACATGATGGAGTATTAAATCTTAGAATCTTAACTGATCAATGTGCAATCATCCACATAACATTCAAGACTGAAGCATCAATTATTTACACTTATAAACAAACAAAAAACGAAACGAAACGATGCAAAATGTAATTACTATGTTTTTAAACGTTTGGAAACGTTTGTTTCATAGAAAATGGACCAAAGTGATCGGAGACTTGCGCAAAAATGTGAAAACCGGTTCTTACCGTCGGTTTCGCTGATGATTAAAAATTTTCATCACCGGTTAAAAACCGGTTTCCATCTCTAATGTAAGCGGAGTTGCCAATATCTCTCGTTTTTAATAAATACTGAAGACCAATCCCGCTTTAATCGTACAACAAAGAAACCAACGTATATTACTCTCTACTTTAGAATTAAATTACAACGTAATTTTATTTCAAGAAAGCAAATTTAACAAAAAACAAGTTTCATAAAAATTTTAACTTTTTAAAAGCGCATATTGCAATTTAAAAGACTTTCATTCATTGAAGTAGTTAGGCCAATCTCCTTTATTATTACTATTATATACATATACATATATATATATATACACACACATTTTAACTGCAAACACGCAGTATAATTAACGTAAAGAACGACGCTTGTATAGGAGATATTCCGCGCAAGATGAGAGAGAGAGAACGAAACAAATGAAAAAATGAGGTAACCAACCGGGAATCGAACCCGGGATCTTCCGATTGCCGGTCAGATATGATAACCATTACACCATGGGCCTCACTCATTCAAATGCCGTAATTCTTCTACATACGCGCAGAAACCAATGCCCCAAGGGGGCACCTCCCGCATGCCGTAACATTATATATGTAGAAGAATTACGGCATTTGAATGAGTGAGGCCCATGGTGTAATGGTTATCATATCTGACCGGCAATCGGAAGATCCCGGGTTCGATTCCCGGGTGGTTACCTCATTTTTTCATTTGTTTCGTTCTCTCTCTCTCTCATCTTGCGCGGAATATCTCCTATACAAGCGTCGTTCTTTACGTTAATTATACTGCGTGTTTGCAGTTAAAATGTATATAATGTTACGGCATGCGGGAGGTGCCCCCCTTGGGGCATTGGTTTCTGCGCGTATGTAGAAGAATTACGGCATTTGAATGAGTGAGGCCCATGGTGTAATGGTTATCATATCTGACCGGCAATCGGAAGATCCCGGGTGGTTACCTCATTTTTTCATTTGTTTCGTTCTCTCTCTCTCTCATCTTGCGCGGAATATCTCCTATACAAGCGTCGTTCTTTACGTTATATATATATATATATATATATATATATATATATTATATATATATATATATATATGCTTCTTTGTGGAAGAGAAAAGCTTGCTGGGTAGCTTGCTCCTAAAGATTCATGCACCTAGACTGACAATAATTGGAGGAGTCTGCACTACAAACTAACAAAAATTTCGCATAAACGAATATGGACTTTGATAGTCTTTTTAATTGTTGTAACACTGAGCAGTGTTGCTTCGAGTGATAAACTACGTACGGAGGCCTTGTCAGTACACTGACTCCCTATTTGGCAATGTTGCTGCGAGCTGCTCTTACCCTGAAATGGGCATATCGACAGAATGATGCTCGATGTGGAAAAAAAGTAAAATTTTTCACTTTACTTCCAATTAAGCTATAACAATAAGTGTCTTGGGTAATGATTGCCTTATATATATATATATATATATATATATATATATATATATATATATATATATATATATATATATATATATATATAATTTAGTAATAATTCAATATCCCCCCATTTCAAATAATTCAATAATTCTATTACTTTTTTCCAGCTTCGATAGTGCTCATGGAGTACTCAGAAGGAACAGGACCCTCTTCCAACAACCTGAGGAAGTCTTCCTGCCTCAAGAAACCCTCTGTGGTCACTACTGTTCTCGAGAGAAGTGAAGAAGACCCTGATGTGGCTCCTCAATCCTCTAACGAAGGCAATCACACCAACACCGCGGAGGGGAGCAAAAAGCTTTTGGAACTCACGAAAACGGAAGAGTAGGAAAACGACCCATGACCCAAGCTAACTATGACCCATGCGACCTATGACCGTTAATGACGGTCCTTCCACCAGTGGTTGTCTCAAAAATCAGAGCTAAAGTGATTCATTCACAACAAAGAACGGCAAGAAATAAACAAGTAGAGAATGATTGACGTATATTTAGACTAACGTACAACGTACTTAACTGTAACACACACAAACACAAACATGGTGTTAAAATGAATGTGATTGTCCCTACAAATGTTAAACGAACGCATTTCCATTGATTTATTTCCAATCATTGTAAATGAGTAAACACTTCAAACCGACAACGCTAACGAACCTATACAAATAATAATTGTTCCATGTTTATAATGTAATGTATAATATGTAATGTAATGTAATGTATATGTAATGTAATGTATAATATGTAATGTAATGTATATATATATATATATATATATATATATATATATATATATATATATATATATATATATATATATATATATATAATATATATATATTATGCTTTTATCTCGGATGTTTAAATTTTTTGTCCGTGATAATGTAACAGTCAGTAACTTGGAGGACAAATAATTTTAATTTTTCAAATTTTTAACCCTTTGACGACCAGTATACGTTTCTCTGAACTTAAATGTTTAAGTTTTATTGTTATTTACAATTAGATATTAGTAACTATAGTCACTTAAATGACCCATTTTTGGGTTAATTTTCCGACAACTAAACGATACCTGTATAAACATGTAGATGTATTTGTAGAAACGTTGCATGAATGTACAATTTATATTATTATTTCCGTGGGACAAATATGTCCCGTGGTCCTCAAAGGGTTATTAAAGCACTTACGATTTCGTTAAGGTAGTGGGGGGAGGGGGGGAAGGGGTCCTTTAAAAAAAAATAGAGGAAGCGGTTTTTTTTTTACCAGATACAATGATTATGTTTTCAAATTTCACTCGCGTTAGGTTCGGTTGTTTTTGAGGTTAACCTAAAATTAAAATCCTCAAAAAAGTAACTCGACAGGAAAATCCGGACAGTAAAAAATAAATAAATAAATATGTGTGTGTGTGTGTGTGTGTGTGTGTGTGTGCGCACCAAAACTTTCTCCCCCTAATTGTGCATCTGTATTCATATCAAAGTATACCTTCCGGCCAATCCTGAACCTTGTTCCGAAACATGCACAGGTCTATAAAAACAATTTCGGTCAATCAGACTTCGTGTACAGGATGTAAGAACAGTGGGTACTTACAATATAATCTGTCCATTTCGTGTTTCAGTAAATCGTTAGATAATTGTTAATTTGTTTTGTATAATAGGAAATGATTTCGTATTAAGATTTCGTGAAATGTTTATTCTGTAATCCTTTTAAAGATACGACTGGGAATATCCTTGGCCCGAACGAAATCGTCTGGCGTGAACCAGAATTAAATGATAGAACGGTACAATGTGTCATTTAAGGGTTTAAATGTTAATTAATTAACATCTATTTTCTTCAATATTTGTAAGTGTGTAAAGATGTGTCCAAAATTCTTTATGTTCTCAATAAAAATTTAAAATTCACATAAATTTCTTCACCACTGCAACAACACTGATACGTTCTTTTTGTGAGGTATAACACTTTTGGTACCCGGGAACATTAAAAAATTCCAGAAACACGTTTAACTCGTCGGAAATAAAATATGTTGGTCCCGGTTAGGTTAGGTTGGTTAAGGTTGGATTAGATTAAGTTAGGCTACATTAGCAAGTACCTCACTACTTACAACTATTTACTACAAAACTTTAAAAAAAAAAAAAAAATTAAGTATTTTTTAAAATTGCATCCAAACGTGCCACAATTAGAGTAACGGAAGAAACAACGAATAAAGGAACAAAACAAGAGTTTTCACCAATTACTTAACTGTACGGAAAAGGAACGTACTGGATTTCGAAATTGATTAGCGCGCGCACACACACACACACACACACACACACACACACACACACACACCACACACACACACACACACACTACATATATGCACGAGTATATATAACGGTATAAGGTACATGTAAACAGCCTCATCAATATAAGGCATTCACATATAAATGGCATTATTAGCTAATATTATATCGTAAAAGAAAAATATGACCGACAGAGAAACTTACTCTGATCTTTCCAATCCAATCTCCCTTCGACAGATGCGACACAAATAAAAAGTTATGAGACAACCAAACACAGAATTATAATCGCAAGTTAAACATACGAAATGTAAGTTGTGTTGCTACGATTACAACAGACGCAAGTAATCTGAGAAAGATTTGTATTTTTTTTAGCGTATATATATATATATATATATATATATATATATATATATATAAGCTTGTCATTCCATCTGCAGTTGAATGTGGAATCCGAACCACACCACACCCCACCAGCAGCCCAGCGTCGTAACCACTATGCTACCCATTTATCTACCAACCTATTTTTTTTTATTGTGTGGAAGGATGAACAACTGGGTTTTGTTGCGCGCAGCCTGCCGTCACCGGGTCTCGATCCCGAGGACGATGGATTCGTTGTTAGCAGATGCTAACAACTACACCACCGAGGCGCATATATATATATATATATAAAACTTTATTTAAGATAATTTGTCATGAAAATAAAATCACAGAAAAACCCCATAAACATTCGTGGATTTTTAACATTAAAAAAAAATAACCTCTACAAATAAAATAAAATAAAATAAAATAAAATAAAATAAAATAAAATAAAATAAAATAAAATAAAATTAAATAAATGCGTAAAATCAAACTGAAATAATTCCACAAATATTAAATAAAGATATGTCAAAAATTTTGGCTACAAAGTATTATCATCATTATTAATTCATCAAATTCGGACCGTACTTCGATTTTCAGTTTTACATTCGCCGATTTTCAGAATAAAAATGCAAATTACATTAAAATTTGTAAATATTTTAGTTCCTAAAAAATATTAATAAACAAATAAAATTAATAAACAAATAAAATTAATAAACAAAACTGGATAGAAGTGAAGTAGGTCAACTTTTCGAAATAAAAATGGCTTTTTCTTAACTATAATTATTCACGAAGAACATTTGGGAAATTAGGACCTATTATATAGGACAATTTGAAAAATTATACTAATGTATATAGGGGAAAATAAAATATAGGAATTATACAGACCATCTGAGACAAAGTAAGGTAACAATTACATTACTGGTAATTTCGAAATATCGGAGGTCAAATTTTATATATATATATATATACAGGGTATGCCATAAGTCCGGTCTCGTAGGAAAATTTAAATATCTATAAATAAATAAAAACTTTGCGCGGTTTTGAGCGTAGCAACAAATATCTCGTTTGCTCAGTCGCCTGTTATGATTGGCTGCCTCGCGTGAAGTGGGTGGAGCTAATGTGTCTCACTCAATCGCCCGTTAGGGTCGGATCTATCAAGATGAGCGGCGTTAAAGATCACGAAGTGATCACGAGCCCTACCCGTAGGGTGACCCCCTCCTAAAAAAAGCCTTGAGATTTGAACATCAATAACTTCAAAAATATGCAGTTCACACTTCCAAAATTTACATAACTTTTACCTCAATCTATTAATAAGCCATCATAAAAATTTCAGACCTCTATATAAAATACTTTTTCCACAGGTGAGGGAACAATGAGGTATGATGAAAAAAACGAATTTCTTAAATGTGTATAGCTGTACCTGGCAACTATTCTAAGACTTGTAGTAGTTTCCTTAGCCTAGCCTATGGATAATCTGTTAGTCTCTGAAAAACATCAGATGATATAGGCTACGCCCATCTTAAATACTGTTTTTCGAATTTACTCTTCAAATTATGGTTCTAACTAACAATGAAAAAGCGGTGATTGAAAAGTGTTTCTTGGAAAAAAGATGGACTGGGGCAAGAATTTTGAGGAAATTTCCAGGAATAACTTGTAATGTTACATCTGTGAATAGAATAATTAAAAAACTTAAAGCAACCGGTTCGACGGCACGGAAGCGTGGAAGTGGTCGGCCTAAAACAGTTTACACTCAAGACAATAGAGCAATAATCAAAATGATGAGCCTATCTCAAGAGGATCGACCTGGGTCACACTGCTCTCAGAGGAAAATTGCAAGAAATTTAGGTATCAGTCGAAGTTCCATACAAAGAATGCAGAGAACTGTAGGACTTAAAGCATTTAAAAGGATCCGTGTTTCAAGACGTGACAGCAATGTAAGAGCTAAAAGAAAAATTCGTGTAGAAAATTGCTCGATAAATTTTCGTCCAATGATGTTAAAAAAATAGTTTTTACAGATGAAAAAGATTTCACCATTGAGATTGCTCGAAACTCCCGGAACGTTGTTTATGGTCGGCGTAAGAAAGACATTCCCCCATCGAGACAAGTCTGTTTTCCAAAAAAAACATGGTATTAGCAGATGTATCGTGGAATGGAAAGACGAAAATTCATTTCAGTTCAGAAAATAAAAAAAATTAATTCAGAAACCAATGTAAATCTCCTAGAGGAGAATCTTTTGCCCGATTGTCGGCGTCTCTATTATGGAAACGATTTCATACTCCAACAAGATGGTGCTACAGCTCATACTAGCAAGTTCTCACAGGATTATCTACAACAGAATGTAGTCAACTTCATTGGAAAAAACGAATGGCCCCGGCAATCACCTGATTGCAATCCCATGAATTATTGCATATGGAACACTCTAGCAGAGAAGATTTATGAAGGCTAAACAGACAAGTTTACAGAAATGCAATTAAAGAAAAAAATACTCGAATGTTGGGACAAAATAACATTAACAGAAATCAGAAAATGTATCATGTCGTAGAAGAAAAGGTTAAGATTAGTTTGTAAGCAGGACGGCGGACATATTGATCAGACATGGGGTCATTATCATTGTAATGGTAATTAATTATAATTAATTACAAATCTCTTGTAATGATAATGTAATGACAATGTAATGATAATGAAAGAAATTTCGAGGCAATAATGATAATGGTAATGAAAGGTCTGTAATGAATCATTACACATCATTACATTTTCATTACAGTGTAATTTAAAAAAAATATATATATATATGCGGCTTCTGATTCCTCCCAGTCCCAGCCAGCACCAAAGCGGTGCAAGTTGTTCAATTTTATGGCTGCTCCAGCTTCCTTTACAGCTTCTCAGAACCCTATTGTCAGCCAGGTGGACAGCTACCTCGATCAGCCCTGCATTGATGAGGACTGCAATCCCCTGACATCGTGGAGGGACAATGCACATCTGTATCCTGACCTATCTGTTCTTGCTGCCAAGCATCTTTGCATCCCTGCCTCCAGTGCACCGGTGGAGCGCTTATTCAGTATATTCAGTATTGTAATGATCATTACAATGATAATGAAGGGCTTGTAATGATAATGAAACAAAAATGCTGTAATGGTAATGAAAAATTTCTGGTAATGGAATGATAAACCTTGTAATGACCCCATGTCTGATAATGATCATATTTGTTGATAAGATGTGAATAATAAAATTTCTTCAGTTTACGATATTCGTTTTTTTCACCATACCTCATTATTTCCTCATCTGTGGGTAAATTTTGGAGGTGTGAACTGCATATTTTTTAAGTTATTGATGTTCAAATCTCAAGGCGTTTTTTGTTGGGCCACCCGATAGATAGATAGATAGATATATTATAACTGCAAACTGCGCGCATGTAGAGGAATTACGACATTTGATTGAGTGAGGCCCGTGGTGTAATGGTTATCATATCTGACCGGCAATCGGAAGATCCCGGGTTCGATTCCCGGTGGTTACCTCATTTTTTCATTTGTTTCGTTATTTCGCTCTCATCTTGCGCGGAATATTCTCCTATACAAAGCGTCGTTCTTTACGATATATATATATATATATATATATATATATATATATATATATATATATATATATACTGACCTACCTTACTTAAAACAATTGGAATTAATCGTCTTAAGTATAAAATACTGTTAAATCTCGCCCAACGAAGAAAGTCCAGATAATTCAACTGACTCTGTCTACTCGATTGGATGTAAACAATGTGACTCAGTTTATGTCGAGCAAACTGGGAATCTTTAGACATCAGAGTAAAACAGCATAAATATGCTGTAGGACGTCAAATAATTGTAAAGCACTCTTGTTCAAAATAAAGGCATAACTGAAAGGAACATTTTGGAATAAGCATTCATATACTTTATAAATAATTTCAATAACGGTTCCGAAACGTATAAAATGGACTCCATCTTGTTAAAAGACCTTTTCCCTTTAATTAGTATTTGTTAATTTTTGGTTAATCCCTCCTAATTCTTTTGTAAACGCTGTAGAAAGTGCAGACTTGATACTCCTGCAAGAGCACTTGTTACCCAAGTAAGAGCTAAAATCTCTCTCTGGCGTTCATGACGATTTTGTATCATGGGTTCTCAGCAGTAGACTTATCAAACAAGTTATTATACGATGTGTCATCTGGTAGAGTTAACTTCTCAATAAGAAACATTTGCCAAAATATGTAAGACTTTTAACAAGCGATAATGTACCGTTGTTAGGAATAAATTTCAAGTAAACAACATATGTTAATTATAAACTTCAATAAATTGAGGGGTCCCGCGTCTTAAGGTACCTAAGCGCCAAAATTAAAATTCGCCAGAAATCGCCTCCAAAGTTCAGCAATATTCTCGCAATAGTATCTGTTATTAATTGAGCTACAACGTTCATTTTTGGCTAAATTAGAGTTCTAAGTATGCTAATGAAGATGTTGATGAGTTTTTGGAATAGATTTTCATATTTTATATATATATATATATATTTTTGATTTTCTTATTATGTCGAACTTTGGGTGAACTTTTGGCTGGCGATAGAGGTGAAAAAAAGTAGTTCGCTTCATAAGGTTTTCAACCGTACTTCTAGTGTCGTAAGGTCATTATAACCCAAACCACGCGATAGAGGAAGGTGAAAATAGTGATATCCATCAAAAACAAGTTTTCGCCTGTGGTGGCGCTTAGGTACCGTAAGACGCGCGACCACTCAATATATTTATATATTTATATATTATATATATTATATATAATATAATATATATATATATTATATTTATATATATATAAGGTAAACGTAATAGCAAATAGAGCCAGGAAGCTCATTTTTCCACAATGTGGGGATGAGTGCGCCCCACGGGTCACCTTTAACCCGAGTATTAACTGGATAAGCGGCCAACTCAACCTTACCAAGTAGCCAGCAGGCGGAGCGAACCAGCGCCTCAAATTCCGCCACCGTAACCATTGAGGCACCGGGCACCCATATTATATATGAGAGATACACCATTATTTACACTTGGAAAATAATGGAGAAACTAGTCCCTAATCTTACTCTGAACCCTGTAACTCCCCCAAACAACGGTGGAAAGTAGAAAAGGAAGACAGTGTCGTGTTTTCCAAATTAAAGCAAGACATGGAACATCCTTAACTTTGAAAAAAAATAGTTTTGTTGTGACAAAACTGTTTAATCAGCTGCTCAAAGACCGAAGGAACACGAGTGGTGTTGCAGTGGACATCTTCAAAAGAAGATTAGACGCATTACTCAGAACAATCCCCGGTGAGTCGGGTGTACCTGGCTATGTGAGGTAGAGAGTACAAGAAACCAACTCACTACTTCACCAGGCCAACTCGAGAGGAGGGGCGACAAGCTTGACCTTCGTGAAATGAGAAATCATCGCACGGAACCTTTAAAAGGTTGAAAGGAAGGTATATATATATATATATATACAGGGTGGGCCGTAAGTTTCCATACATATGAAAAATTAAACGTTTGTTTTTATGTTTCAGATACCCTAAGAATATGCGTTTGACGTAAGATCTTGTTTACTGATGAAGCAATTTTTACGTCAATGGAGAGGTTAATCGGCAAAACATACGTTATTGGAGTAATGCTAACCCTAACTGGCTGAGTCCGGCGAAGATGCAAGGTGCCGGTAAAGTGATGGTGTGGGCCGGGATATGGGGTGACAGAATTATTGGACCAATTTTTGTCAGTGGAAATCTTAATGCCGAAAGGTATCTTAACATGTTGCAAGAAGAGATTTTCCCATCCCTGCTAAACGAGGAAGGTAACTTCCCAGTTTACTTCCAGCAAGATGGAGCTCCACCTCATTATGGTCTTCACGTGCGTCGGTATTTGGATCAGCAGCAGTTTCCGGATGCTTGGATTGGTCGGCGTGGTCCTGTGGAGTGGCCTCCCAGATCCCCAGATCTCACCCCCCTTGATTTCTATCTTTGGGGGCACTTGAAGGCCATGGTGTATCAGGAAAAGGTACGAGACATAAATCATCTAAAGGAACGTATCACCAACGCCATTACAAGCATAACGTCAACTGTGCTAATGCGTGTTCATCAACAGTTGGGAACACGTATTGAAATGTGTTTTTCAAAACAATGGCAACCATGTAGAGCATATTATATAATAAAAATGGTTGTCCATAAAAAAAATTTATTTTTCCTATGTATGGAAACTTACGGCCCACCCTGTATATATATATATATACTACGTTCCAAATCATTAAGCAGATTGCATTTTCTCCAATGTTTTCAAAGGTTTTTCACCGATTTCAATGAAATTTATAGCAAATAATTACTATATATAGAAGCACTGATGGTATTTATTTCAATAAAATATTTTGATAATTAGAAAAATTACCTCTTTTTATTGAAAAATATGTAAAATATGATGTTCCGAATTATTAAGCAAGTATTCTATTTACAGATCTAAATGGTGAAAAGGGGTAAGAAGAAGGATTTAACAGCAACTGAGAAAAGAAAAATAGTCAAGTTACTCGCTGAAAATATAAAATCTATTGAAATTGCGAAGCAGTTTGGCAGGGCTTATCGAACTGTAAACATGTTTGTAGCGGAGGGTACCAAACTGAGGCAGCGAAGTGATAAAGGAGCTATAAGAAAAGTGACAAGGCGGCAGATATCTGTAATGAAGCGCAAAGTTGTAAAGCATCCATTGTCCTCAAGTAAAGAGGTTTTTGAGCAGGCTGGCATACATAATGTACCAAGAACATCTCTATGTGGAATCCTCCAAACAATTGGCAAGACATGTAAACCTACGATTCAGTCACCATTAACACCCAGGTACAAGAAGCAGCGTGTTGAATGGGCGCGTCAGTACGTAAAACAGATTTTAATACTGTGTTGTTCACCGATGAATGAAAAGCAACCCTTGAGGGACTTGATGTTTGGTCAAGAAGATGGATTGCTGAGAGCCAATTTCTACCATCGAGATTAAGACGCCAACAAAGTGGAGGTGGTGTCATGTTTTGGGCAGGATTGATAAGCAATGAAGTAGCTGTCCCATACAGAGTGCCTGATGGTGTAAAAACGAATGCCCAGTCTTACACAAACTTTCTAAAAGAAAACCTCATTCCATGGTTAGTGATGTAAAAAAACCGTTTTTTTTGTTTTTTGTTGTTTTTTTTGTCGTTTTTGTCGTTTTTTTTGTTTTTTTTTGTTTTTTTTTTTTTTGTTTTTTTTAATAATTAATATAGATATTGCCAATTTAATTATAAGGTATACTTTTGCAATGATATATATTATAAAATAAATAAATAATATAAAATAGGCCATATGGTACCAGTATAGAATGTCCTTTTCAGCCTATTTACAGAAAAAACTGGCCTCTTTCTTGCACTGAAAGTCTTGTATCTTGAGATCCATTAAACTTGCGAGAACACTGGCTGGGAGCTGACTGCCCATTGTCCAACCTTTCCAGGACTCTCCCATCCATTCCTCGGATTTTGAATCTCCCACTTAACTATCCTTTAGACCCGCGATGACATATTCCCCCCCCCCCCCACGAGACCATCCATATATATATATACATACACATACACCCATATACATATATACCAATATATACATAAACTTATATACACATTTATATCTATTGTATACCCCATACACATGCATACATCCAGAATTCCAGATACATACGCATGCATACTCACATATATACCTACACAAACTCATACACCTCTATTTCGCCCTTTCATTACCTCCGAGATCATTTAGCACATACAGTAATATCCATACAGCCAAAAGAAACCAATTAAGCACAGACAGAGCAGCAAAGCTAGTATTTATATCCCAAAATGCAAAATTCCAAGAAAGTGAAGTAAAACATGGTGCTACATTGGCTTCGTCAACATCCAAATCTGCAATAAATACCAGTACCTGTGATATTGAAACTATTTGCTTTAATCAATCTAGTGATAATGATTCTTCAATGGAAATAGAATCAGATAATGAAAGTTAAACAGCATTAGGTCAACACAAAGGTTAAAGAAAGATGAATATTTATATATTTTTTTATTTTTCTATTTGGAATATATATATATATATATATATATATATATATATATATATACACACACACTGGTATTCTTGCCAATCACAATTATATCTATTGTTTTATACAGTATTATGGATATTATACCAGTACCTGTGATATTGAAACTAGCATATATGCTCTACCCAATCTAGTGATGATTCTTCCATGGAAATGAAGGTTAACCAACATTAGGTTAACAAAAAGGTTCAAAAAAGGTGAATATTTTTTTTTTCGATCTGGAATATATATACTGGTACTCTTGCCAATCACAATTATGTATATTGTTTGAAATGAGGAAGAATGTTTTATGTTCTAGTTAAAAAATATAGGTATATACATATAAAAAATGAGGTTTGTTTTTCCTTTCTATTATATACTTTTTTGTGATTCAGTTTTTCTAAAAGATGACTATATACATATACTAGGTATAACCGTATAAGCATGGTAGTATAGTAAATTATAGGTAATACTAATATACTTATTAGATTAAAGGAAGAAAAATATGGAATAAGTTTAAAACAAAAAAAAACAAAAAAAACAAAAAAAACAGACTATCTTCGTTTTAAACAAAAAAAACGACAAAAAAAACAAAAAAAACGACACAATAAAAAACGACTCACATCACTATCCATGGTAGAGATTGACCCTTAGCAATCCATCTTCTTGACCAACCATCAGATCCCTCAAGGGCTGCTCTTCATTCATCGGTTAACAATACAGTATTAAAATCTGTTTTCACGTACTGACGCGCCCATTCAACACGCTGTTTCTTGTACCTGAGTGTTAATGGTGACTGAATCGTAGGTTTACACGTCTTGCCAATTGTTTGGAGGATTCCACATCGAGATGTTCTTGGCACATTATGTATGCCAGCCTGCTCAAAAACCTCTTTACTTGAGGACAATGGATGCTTTGCAACTTTGCGCTTGATTACAGATATCTGCCGCCTTGTCACTTTTCTTATAGCTCCTTTATCACTTCGCTGCCTCAGTTTGGTACCCTCCGCTACAAACTTGTTTACAGTTCGATATGCCCTGCCAAACTGCTTCGCAATTTCAATAGATTTTATATTTTCAGCGAGTAACTTGACTGTTTTTCTTTTCTCAGTCGGTGTTAAATCCTTCTTCTTACCCATTTTTACCATTTAGATTCGTAAATAGAATACGTGCTTAATAATTCGGAACATCATATTTTACATACAGTATTTTTCAATAAAAAGATAATTTTTTTAATTATCAAAATATTTTATCGAAATGAATACCATCAGTGCTTCTATATATAGTAATTATTTGCTATAAATTTCATTGAAATCGGTGAAAAACTTTTGAAAACATTGGAGAAAATGCAATCTGCTTAATAATTTGGAACGTAGTATATATATATTATATATATATATATATATATATATATATATATATATATATATATATATATATATATATATATATACAGGGTGGGCCGTAAGTTTCCATACATAGGAAAAATAAACATTTTTTTATGGACAACCATTTTTATTTATATAATATGCTCTACATGGTTGCCATTGTTTTGAAACACATTTCAATACGTGTTCCCAACTGTTGATGAACACGCATTAGCACAGTTGACGTTATGCTTGTAATGGCGTTGGTGATACGTTCCTTTAGATGATTTATGTCTCGTACCTTTTCCTGATACACCATGGCCTTCAAGTGCCCCCAAAGATAGAAATCAAGGGGGGTGAGATCTGGGGATCTGGGAGGCCACTCCACAGGACCACGCCGACCAATCCAAGCATCCGGAAACTGCTGCTGATCCAAATACCGACGCACGTGAAGACCATAATGAGGTGGAGCTCCATCTTGCTGGAAGTAAACTGGGAAGTTACCTTCCTCGTTTAGCAGGGATGGGAAAATCTCTTCTTGCAACATGTTAAGATACCTTTCGGCATTAAGATTTCCACTGACAAAAATTGGTCCAATAATTCTGTCACCCCTATCCCGGCCCACACCATCACTTTACCGGCACCTTGCATCTTCGTCGGACTCAGCCAGTTAGGGTTAGCATTACTCCAATAACGTATGTTTTGCCGATTAACCTCTCCATTGACGTAAAAATTTGCTTCATCAGTAAACAAGATCTTAGTTGAAAAGTTTGCATCCTCGTTCACTTTGGTTAATGCCCATTCACAGAATTCCATCCGTCTATCCGGGTCGTCTTCACTCAAATGCTGTGCCATATGCAATTTGTATGGATGCCATTTGTTTGCTTTCAAAATGCGCCTGATACTCGATCTGCTGATACCACTTTCTGCAGACAACCGTCGTGTACTTTTTCTGGGACTCCGTGTAAGCGCTGTAAGTATCGTAGCTGTTGTGTCTTCATCGGTGGCTGTACGTCTTGGACCACTTCACGGTTGATCTGCAACATTTCCAGTTTTCTGAAACTTGTTAATAAGTTTTGCCACAGTGTCGTGTGTGATGTTCGTTCCATGTTTTCTGTTAAAGTTCATTGCAACCATGCGACTGCTTCCCGACCCAGCCATCAGTATGATTTCAATTCGTTGCTCTTTCGTCAAACGCATATTCTTAGGGTATCTGAAACATAAAAACAAACGTTTAAATTTTCCTATGTATGGAAACTTACGGCCCACCCTGTGTATATATATATATATATATACAGGGTGTCCCAGAATTAACTATCTATTTCAATGAAATCGGACAAATTTTTTAAAAACACACTTTTATTTATGTTTATCATGTTTAATATGTGTTAAAAATGTATAAATTTCTAAATTTTTTTCATAATTTTATTTTCGTAATTTTTTCATTATCTGGTCCAATGAAAGACCGTCTGAAGTCATAGAATGGCAAAGAGACTCTCCAAAAGTTAACGTGTGGCTTGGAATGACCAAATCCAAAATTTATGGCCCATTCTTCTTTGCGGAAGCAACTGTAAAGGTACCGTCTACCTTGATATGCTTCAGCAGTTTCTCGAACCACAGCTTCTTGATGATGGCATTCTTGATAATGTTGTGTTTCAAACAAGATGGAGCACCATAAATTTTGGATTTGGTCATTCCAAGCCACACGTTAACTTTTGGAGAGTCTCTTTGCCATTCTATGACTTCAGACGGTCTTTCATTGCACCAGATAATGAAAAAATTATGAAATAAAATTATGAAAAAAATTTAGAAATTTATACATTTTTAACACATATTAAGCATGATAAACATAAATAAAAGTGTGTTTTTAAAAAATTTGTCCGATTTCATTGAAATAGATAGTTAATTCTGGGACACCCTGTGTGTATATATATATATATATATATATACAGGGTGGGCGGAAAGTAGCTCCCTATTTTGGATTGGTAAAAAAATACGTATATTATCCATTTATTTCAGAAGAAATAATATGAAAAGGTAGGCATACATGGTAGGTTTTCTCTAAAATTCAATGTGGGCTCCAACTCGTTCCACCAGCTTCTGGAGCCGCCCAGGAATGGCGTCCACTGACTTTAGCAGGAACTCCGGCGGGATGGAGGACATGACTTCCCGAATTCGGTCCTCCAGTTCTTCCAATGTCCTCGGTTTGGTGCGGTAGACTTCTTCCTTTACCCACCCCCAAAGAAAGAAGTCGCACGGTGTCAAGTCGGGCTCCTGGCTGGCCATTGATGTGGACCACGACGACCCTCCAACGCCCAGGGAAGTGGACATCCAGCCACTCACGGACAACAAGAGCGAAGTGCGGAGGGGCGCCATCTTGCATAAATATCAGATCGTCGATGTTCTCCCATGTAAAGGAAGAAGTCTACCGCACCAAACCGAGGAATTGGAAGAACTGGAGGACCGAATTCGGGAAGTCATATCCTCCATCCCGCCGGAGTTCCTGCTAATGTCAGTGGACGCCATTCCTGGGCGGCTCCAGAAGCTGGTGGAAAGAGTTGGAGCCCACATTGAATTTTAGAGAAAACCTACCATGTATGCCTACCTTTTTATATTATTTCTTCTGAAATAAATGGATAATATACGTATTTTTTTACCAATCCAAAATAGGGAGCTACTTTCCGCCCACCCTTAATATATATATATATATATATATATCTATATATATATATATATATGAAAATTATTTCACGAAAGTAACACGTGAAAAATATATGATAAATAAAACCACGAAGGAAAGGAGACACAGAATGGTGCTCAAGCGCTTTCGTCTAATGACATCCTCAGTTCCTGAGGATGTCATTAGACGAAAGCGCTTGAGCACCATTCTGCTTCCTTTCCTTCGTGGTTTTATTCATCATTATATATATATATATATACACACACACTGCATTGTTATGGTCATTTTTAATGAATACAAATTGCATAACGGGAAACCCTTATCTAGACGAATACATCAACAAAGTACGCGTGAACAGACCCTCGGCCTAACCGACCCATCGTTTGTGTCCCAAAGCAATGAATAAATGCCAAAAACACGTATGCAGCACGGCGCAGAATCTCAATAAAACATATAAATACCGCGCGCAATGAGGTCGTTAAGACCACTTCCTCTTATAATAACTCATACTCATAAAGGAACTAATGACGAGTAAGTAGGAAAACAAAATCGATGCGAGTCGAAAACAAAAGCATCAATCTCGCTTAAATTAATAGTCTCTCCTCGTGCAATTCACGTTTTCTTCTACTGAATTTAAACAAATAAAAATTCAAATAAAAAAAAGGCTCTCTCATCATAATTTTACGTCTGGTCTAAATAAAAAGAAATAAAAAAATAAAAAAAGTGGTACGGAATTTCAATCTTTTGGTCGTTCATTAGCGTTCAAGTGTGTAGTTTCTTCTTTTGTATACGGTCAAATATTTATATTGTACAAGGGCCTATTACACTGTATTCCCAAATTAAGGAAGAACAAGCGCTTATGTTACGATATAGAGAAAACCGCCAGCGAATATACAAGAATTCGCCAACTAGGTTTCTTGTCGTACGGTCCTTTTAAAGCAGCCTTCGAAATTCGTAACGCGTGACGAGAACAAGACGATAGAAACCCTCTCCAACAAAAATTCGAATCGAACACTCACCGAGGGAGTCGTCTACCAAAGGTGAAACAGCACCGAAGAATCGTTTGTCCAGTATCTGCAACAGCTGCAAAGCCGTCTCGTGGATGTGAGCCCTGGGGCAACCCGTGTTAAACAGGGTCACGTTCATGATAGCGGTGTAGTGGTCGCAAGGGTATTCCCTGAGGAAAAGGAGGGAAAGTATCGTATCATAAATCTCATTCAAAATGTGTGACAAAGAGAAGAACCCAAATACAGAAAGGAACAAATGCAAGAAAGCGCACGCGCGCGCGCAAACACACACACACACCACACACACACACACACACACACACACACACACACACACACCACACACACAGTATAGTTTTGCACGTGAGATGTTAATATTCTGAGCACAAATATGCTATCAATATCGAAAATACGAACACTGTAAATAAAACACAGTATATGACGCGTTCGGTGGAGAAGGGGCGAACGCAACATTTTCGAATTATGCCACAAAATGCAGTTAAAGTTTGTAAACTTTAAACCTTTGTATTTTTCCGGTTTATTGAAATGCTGTATGAATTTGAACACATATTTGAGTAAAATATTGATGTGTAATACTTATGTCGATATAATAAAACGCAAAGAAAGTTTACAATATTATTTATTGATAGCTTCTGATGTTAACTGGTGTAATCCATTATTTGGTCCTCTTCGTCGAATGTTGTATTACCTGCTTCAACTGTTTCGGTTTCTTCCAGTTCCTTTAACAATCTTGTATAATAGTTCACTGCAGTTGCAGGCATTAGGTCTGATAATTCTTTGAGATCTTTTATTTTTTTCCTTAGTTATTGGCAGCAATTGGGAATACTTTGGTTGCAGTGTCTGCTGGGCTAGATTGAATAAACTGACACTGTAGGATTTTTTCCCTTTCTGCAGTCTGACGGGATGGCTATTATCTGGGGTTGTGCGGTATGCAGTAGATATTACGTAGCCTTCTTTGTGTTGAAAGTCAAATATTAACTTTCTTGCATCTGTAAATTTAGTAGTTGTTGATTTCCTAATGACAATGCACGTTTTTAGGACGTCAAAATCGAGAAAATCAGCCTGTTTCATTTCTACAACTAGGAAGCGCTGCGAAACGGCTGTAGTTATGGCCGTAACATAATATTTTTTGGTGTAAATAATATTGCTGTAATTATTTTTTATATTTTGTTCAATTTGGCCAAATTGAGCATCACAGGGCATTGTCGAGTGACCAGAAAGTAGATAGATGTGTTCAATGTGAAGCAATGATGCGGAGTGAGTGAATTTCTCTGAGATACATTAAAACCTAAATTTTACCGTGAAAGAGTGCAGACTAACATCTAATTTTTTGCATAGGTAAAGCAAAGGTTTTAAAGGTTAATTATACGACAAAAAACTCATTTTTCGAATTTTGTGGCGTTCGCCCCTTCTCCACCGAACGCGTCATATAATATATGTCATAAACACGCACGCGATTATTTTATCACTTAACCCCTCCAAAAATAGAAATTAAAACTTAAATCTGCAGTTATAAAAAGGTACAGTTTTGCCGAAAACAACCCACTTATTACAAAATTTATATTCATTATAAAGCCTGACAATTCATATTTTTGAGGTTGCAGGGAAACTATGAAGCAATGTTCAAAACATGTTCGCAAACTTGCTTCAAACTTGCGCGTTTGTGAACTGAGAATGGCGATGCTCACCCATCCTTTTCACAAGAATCCGATATTGTATCGCGTGTCTTACGAGCATTCCCTTCCAATAATACTTTTCGAAAATAAATATTTCGTATGTCTTTTCTCGAGTGACTGAATGATTAAAAATATCACCCTATATTAACCGCACTCGTAAAAAACAAATCACACTAAGTTTGCAGTAAACTAATTATAATTTTTTAAATGTAAAGACTAATACTTTTAATGTTAAGTAAAGTCTAGCTTCGAAGAAATAAGTTTGCTTACAAACAAAATTTCTAAAATTCATAAAATAGTAATTGGTATCATTCCGTTTTTCGTTGGATATTTTATTCCTTTCGGTGACAGTAATAAAACTGCAGATACAAAACCTAATCATTACTAATTAATAATTATTTTGTATTAAGTTTATATTTGAAGGCGACATTTTTTACCAAACTGTACAATCAAGTTTTTTCCGGCATTAAACTGTAGAAAACCTTTTAATAAAACTCCGATTATTTCATTAAAATAATAATCCACAGTCAGCGCGATGTATAGCACAGCTACTAAAGAAGAACCTACCTCGCAGAGAAAATGGTGGCAAGGGCGCTAAAGCACCCATCAGCGACCTTGGGAGAGGCGGTATAACACCGGTCAACGACCCAGTCGAGAACGGCGCCCGAATCCGGGTTAAACTCCAGGAGGAGGACTATCGTTTCCTCAGCCAAATCTCGAACCTGAGAAAGAGGAGGAAGAAAAGGTGTTCATCAAAGAACGATAAATGCTACGAGAATATCACACCTCCACCCACCCATCGACACATGCTGTTATAAAATTTTTATACGTTTCCATACTTCGCTGGAAACGTATGAAAAATAGACGGTTATCTACTTGTAGGTCGGATATTATTAGTTTACTATTTAAACAAAACTATTAATTATTAATGGATTTATTTAAACAACGACACTAAGCTATGACATATTTATTGACATTCTAATCAGACAAAGGCAATATCCTAAACATCAAATACCGAGCATAAAACTAAAACTACTTGAAACATTTAAGAAATTACCCACTGGTATGAGAAAGCAATTCGTCCTTTAATTCAAACTCGATTTTGCCAACCGGAAGAGAGAAAAAAAACATGCCAACCGGAAGAGAGAAAAAAAACATGCTCACCTTTTCATTGTTGGTATTGAAGAGCATTCCCATCCATTTGTAAATGTTCCCGTCGTCAGCGACCAGCTGGGAATCGAAGCAGGACCCGCAACAAAGAACGGAGGTCGAGGCATGCAGAGCCACCAGCTCGGAGTCAGACGGATTGTCCGCCGACGATTCGCCCACCTTTGACAGAAGCGTTAAGAGACCATATTTTGTGACTACAAACATACAATGCGTCTGAGTATATTTAACCTATTTTGAAATGCCTTGTAACCAAATTGCCGAAATACTTCATCGACATTCCCATCCGTAGTTCAACCCAGCAACTGAACTGACTTGGTAGAGCACACTAACACGCAGCAAATGAGGTAATCAAGAAAGTTGATATTAATGTATTCCAACTTTCCTCGCTACTAAAATCCTTCATCGAGTTCGTGTGCAGATGGTATTCATTTTCTGAACATAAATCCTTGTGGAATACACTCCTTTCTGGCAAGAAATGGTAATAGTACTACCAATCAAATAACTACCACACATGATACGAAGAACAAAACAAGCAAAAACGAAGCCTCTTTCGGTTTCCAAAGAAACGAAAACTGCTTTAAGCAACTTTTACCCATACAAGAGAAGGCCTGTAAGAAACCGAGTCCATGAATGCTAAATTCGACTGGGGTTAAGAATAGTGTTCCAGTCACCGGAAATATAGTTTGGGGTTGTTCAACCTCGTCCATAACGAGTACGGTCAAATGACGGAGGGGACCTACAGCTTCACGTGTGATCCGAACCACCACCCTACAAAGGAGACCCACACCCAGAGAACCGCCTTAATCGCTGAAATCTGAAGACAGAGCCGAATTCGAACCTACAACCATCAGATTAATAGCCCTGCGTTTCACCACTAAGCTAACCTGGTGGGTTCCATTCGCAGGAAGTGCAGCGGACAGGTATCTGAACTTAATTATGTTCACCCTACTTCAAAGGAAAATAAGGAATGGCACGACCAAATGAGGGGTAAACTTCTCACGCTCTCACCTTATATCCGAAAGGGGACCCAAAAGCACCGCTCCAAGAAGCGAACAGGTAAAATAAGCTTTTCCTGAGAGTCCGAGGGATTAGGGACTGACGTTGTTCCACTGCACAAAAAGAAAAAATATAGTCGTTTTTTTTTATTATATAAATGTCCCTACAACTGTCAGTAATTTAAGGATGTATATATAACCCTAGCCTTGCTTCCGCCTAAATTGTTCATTTTGACGCAGATCAAGCTTGTTGCCCGACCTTAGACCTCCAGCTTAATGTGGAATCCGAACCACGACCCATTAAGGAAGTCAGAAACTACAAAGTAATCGTTCGGACTCGATTTCACAATCTTCCGATCAACAATTCAGTGCTTCCCTGGAAGGCCTTATTCCCTTTAAAGTAGGTGTGGGGAACTTGCTACCCGCGGGCATAATGTGTAATTAAATTAGTTTAATTTAATTGCCAGCGGAAAGTTTGATTATTTTAAATCATACAGTATTTACATCTTAATTATGCCCCAAACTATTTTTAAAGCCCGCCACACAATAAAGGTTCCCCACCCCTGCTTTAAAGCAATCTGTTGCTAATGAACAAAAGTTGAAGAATCGGTTAAGATTCCAAATTATATTTTGAATACAACTTGTGACTGAATAACGAACGTACCGAACTGACTCGTTAGCTACTCCGTGACTACCTACCTCGTTTATAATAAAGTGGATTACCGCAGCATTCACGTTTAAATCAACTGCAAAATTCGACCAAATAACTCCAATAAGCCACACAATTCAACATACATGTAAAACTTTCAATCAGTTTCCTGACAAAGTTGCAGAAGCTCGTTTTGATCTGGAGAAGGGTGTTGTCCTTATCTGTCTCGACTTCGAGGTAAGCTCTTGCGCCATCGATGTACTCCAAATAACGCTTCTGCAAACTTCCCGTGTCAAGGTCAATCACAGACTGACTGTAAAAATTTAATTTTATTCATGAATCATCCGAGCTCCGCAAACATCATCGTAAATTACATTACATTAGTCTGTCAAATTAAATGAAAGCTCTTTAAAGAAATGACCTAACGTTAATGAAATTTGGACAAAGTGATCGTTCATATTTTCTAAAGGGGAAAAAACGGGGTGATAATAAATGACACAAACTTAATCCGGTTTCGAAAGCATTAATTTTAGTTTACAAGAAATCGACTAACAGTGTTTATCAACCAAATTTTACATGGGAACAGAATTCCATGAAAATGAATCTATACATTACTTTTTATCATTCTATAAATAATTTCATCCGAATTAAATTTTGACAGTTTCATTCCACGTTTAAAAAGGTGCGATTAAACTGGATTAAACTAGAATTCATCTCACAAAAGTTACAAAGTACCATACAAGAAATCGGAATTCCAAAGTGTTCATCTTTCAAAACTGGCACAGAAACAGCTTTAAGAAAGTAAACATCTAAACAAAACTGATGAAAACCATTTAATTTGAATGAAATCTATGAATAATAAAGTTTCAATTTTCAAAAGGGAAATATTGTTCCCGTGCCAAGTTTATTGGCCTAAATGAGCGGTCACCTTTTCTAAAATTAAAATAAATACACTGAAAACCTGATTAACCAAACCGGCCAAACAAATAAACGAAAACGTTGTCTGCAATGATGCTTTAATCCTATATAATAATGACGTATAATTATTATAGAGAATAATCTCATAATACTGAAAACCCTTCAACTTCGAATAATCCCCAAATCCTTTAAATTCGTACCAAAGGGAGAAGGTCTGCTGTTCAGCGCACATTTCAAAGAGTTTCACCAGCTGCACCCTAAGAGCATCCCTTCTCCTGCGCCTGCGCATGTTTTCCTGCTTCCGATCGATGCTCTCTCTGATGTAAGGCAAGAGCTCCTCCATCAGGTCACTGAAAAGGACAAATCCTACTTTTAGCAAAAAACACGAACTGTTGTGATCAGTTTACCGGTTAATACTCGACCCTTCTTCTCATCACAAAGCGATGCTAAAAAATTTAGTTATGTTGTTAAAAATTCTTTGATAATCAAATTTATTTTATTTATTTTGATGGGTTGTTTAACCTCCTTCGCAACATCTAAAAACGGAAGGGACCTACAAGACAAACGTGGGATCCGAACCACGGGTCGCTACATAATCTGGAGGCAGAGGACGGGTCTCCCATCCAACTACTCTCCAGACTTAGCTTCGCTGATTGACGGTAAGCGGTGTTACAACACTGGCCACGACGTAGCCCTTAATAATTAAATTAAATGAAAAGAAATCATGAATACTGGAGCCGTTTACAGAGGTACGATATGACGAATAAACATGCGAGTACTGGACTGTACATTTTATCATTTAGGCCTAAGTCTTATCGTTTAAGCTTTCCCTTTATTGGAATAAGGATCGAATTTTAACATTACTTCAAAATCAGTTTCATATTTACTCCCTCAGTTTAGCACTTATCATAAATACTGACAATAACTATGTCGGAACGATATCAATACCCCCGCCTATATTTGTGATCTTGACCTTTAATGCAAGGACCTGATTTTTGTTCGTGACATATCGTCTTGTGATGGCACACATTTGTATGAAGTCTCATCAGTTTATGTTGAGCAGTTTAAACGCCACGACGCGGACACGAAAGTGTGACGGACGAACGGACAAGTGCAATCCAGTATGGCCACCTGCAAATTTACTTAGCGGGGTCATAAAAGGTGTCAATGGCGTCAAAATTGGTAAAAAATGTACAACAAAAATAAGAGTAAAATGTGAAAGATTTTGATACAAGATAAAACAATAATGGTTGGGGTTGTTTAAAACCTCTTCGTAAAACCAAAAGTAATACGACGGAGGGGACCTACGCGGCACGCCTTTACGCGAGATCCGAACCACGTGTCGATCATCATCATCATCTCGGTGAAGAATACGATCACCCATGCAGCTACTAAACAAACCCAACGTCGCTTCACCTCTCTGATCACATGACCTCAACATATTACTTTCGAAAAGCGGATCAATAAAACGGTGGTTAAAAAAAAAAATTCATTCTTACCCAAGTGCTAAATGGTTGATCTTTCCCATAGCCAGGGTGGCGCTGTCCCTCATATCGGGAGTGTCGCAACGCAACAGGGGAATCAGGAGCTTATAGAGGTACTGAGGGGAAATCGGAGGAGGCTTCTCACTCCCTTTATCAGCCCCCCACCACTGTCAGGAGAAGAACTGAAAGAGAATGAATGCTTTCGGACACTGAACTTGGATAAAGTCAAGTCAGAATTAAAACAAAACCAAAATAATTATTTTAATCGAATCTTAATTGGTTTTACTGCACGGTTTAATGAAACAAATGTTTAAAAATTATGTTAAAGAAACATCTCAAATTACTGGCAGGAAATACATAATCTCAAATCAACAAAACTTCGTAATTCACACGATATGAAAAAAATCTCCAATGAAGACTTAAAAATTGTACAAGTAAATATTTTTTAATAAACTTCGTATATAAATGTAGATATTCTCCGATAAACTTATAAAAATAAAAAAGCGATGATAAAAATTTGCAAAATTTCTAACCCTAAACTAATATCGGGAGAAGCACATCTCATGATCGGCGTTTTAGTGATTGCGGGAACCACTCTGCAGGCGACGACAATGTAGTTTCTCCAGAGGTTAAGGTAAACGTCCCTCTCATTCACGGGTTTCTTCATCTGGGCGGCGCTTCTTAACAAAGAAGCTCGGTTTTCATTCGGAAGTCTGGTTTAACAACGAAGGTGAAGAAAAAAAACAAGCGAGTCATAAATAAAACTCGTAAATTGCTTGGCTTGAGCTTCGTACTAACAACCAAAGGGGTTCTTATTATAAGAAAGAGAACCTAACGTGGGATCCGAACCACCGGTCTCTTATCATTTGAACCCAGAGGACGGTCACTTAACTTTGCTGACCTTACAGGAAGCGATGTAAAGACATGGCCACGACTAACCAGAAAGAATAATTGGAAAAAAGTTCGCCGAGAAACAATTTCTAAAAAGCATAAAAAAACTTAATCAATAATGACGATTTTGTTTCTGAATTTATTACGGTTACCGAAAAGAAAAAAGTATCCCAAATAAAAACTATTACCCATTAGTAATTTTTTTATACTGCCAAGAAACTTTGTTTCTAGGCAAACATTTTTTCCGAAACTGTAGATCTTCATATAACGCAACTATTGTCAGTAAACTATCAGGTCATCCCATAAGTAATGTCGTTTTTTACGATAGATTAAGTTTAACGGTATCAGAAGAGCATATCAGGCATATAATGCTTTACGAGTTCAAAACAGGGAATAGTGCTACTGAAGCAACGCGAAACATTCAGGACGTTTATGGCAACGATATTCTGCATGTGAGGAAATGTCAAAATGGTTTCAAAAGTTTAGGAATGGTGACTGCTGTTTGACAGATGCAGCACGCTCTGGACGCCCTGCTGAGTTTGATGATGACCTGCTGTTAGCCGCACTTGAAGAAGACTCTTCAACAACTGTCGAAGAATTGACCCAGAAACTCAATTCATCCCCGTCCACCATCCATCGATATTTGCAACAACTCGGGAAAGTGCCTAAGTTAGGAAAATGGGTGCCACATGAATTGTCGGTCGACAATCTGAGGGTGCGGGTAAACATTAGCACAGCTATTCATTCCCGTGAACTCCAAGATCCGTTTTTGCACCGTTTAGTGACTGGTGATGAAAAGTGGATATTGTACCAGAATGTTAAGCGCCGTCGACAGTGGGTTTGTGCCGGAGAACCAGCGACACCACAGCCAAAACCAAATCTTAAACCTCGGAAGGTGTTGCTTAGTGTTTGGTGGGATAAAGGTGTAATACACTTTAAAACCTTACCACACAACCAAACAATCACCGCTCAAGTCTACTGTCAACAACTGGATCGATTGAAATACTGCACTAAAAGAAGAGAGACCACCTTTGGTTAATCGGAAAGGAATCGTGTTCCACCACGACAACGCACGTCCTCATACCGCTTGGGTGGGAAAAACTTCCACATCCTTCATATTATCGTCTCTTCAGGAGTCTGCAAAACTATCTTGACGAGAAACAGTATACTTCTTTAGATGACCTGCACACCAGTCTTTGTACGTTTTTTGCATCAAAACCGCCTGAATTTTATAAACATGGCATTGAAAAGCTTGTAGGACGTTGAAAGAGTGTCATTGATTCCGATGGAAAATATACTAGATTAAAAAGTTTCAGTTGAGTTTTTTTTTGTCCCTCAAATTCCGATCTAAAAAACGACATCATTTATGGGATGACCTGATATAAAGTGTTAATGGTAAAACTAATTTTTTTAAGCCCCTCGCGTTTTCCAATTAAACTCCAAATTAAGTCATACAAAAATAACAACAAAAGAATGGATACCAGTAAACTACGATTCTACATTAATTTCATCGATGTTAATATACGACACAGAGGCTTATTGTAAATCCGTGTAAATTAACACTATATACAAATTACCCATTATAAAAATTTTATATTAGTTTAGCGTCAAATTTCTTGAAACTTTTATTGCGACGAACCAAAGGATCAGTGCCAAGAGTGAAAGCCAGAATTACGTTTAGAGATAATTAATAACCGCCTTAAACTATAAGGAACATATTCTGCTAGTGAAACACTAAGAGTAGTAACGTTTCGCATCCAATCTCTATAAAACAGATTCTTCAGACCACTATTCTTAACAGCCTAAAGAAGTCCCAGAGATTGCTTGCGAAACGTCGCTATACTCCCGACATTTCATTATCCTGCGTGCTTCCTGCGTACATCACGAAAGATGAATAACCTCTAATTTTCTGATAAGGAATATACTTACAAAGGATCTACGATGGAGTAGAGTGAATTTATCCTGGTGTAAACAATGTGCCACATTTGGGCAACTGCCCGAGGGCAAGAAGTCAGCACTCTGCCCTCGTGCAAAAACCCGACCAGAACCAAAGGCCAAACCTCTTCAGTGCCCGCCAAATGCTGCACACTCACGCTTTTCACCTGGGTATCATCCTGGAAACCTTTCAACATTTATTTGCTATTAATACCAATTCATTCACCGCAAAATTTATTTGTATTAATTTGCTTTTTCTTTATACACACACCTAATTCAACGTATACTACTTTTAATTTAGTTCTACTGGAAATAATTATTACATTTTCTATTATTTGAACTTAAACTAAAAAGAAATTGATTCCAGTCTTCTAATTTCATGAACTCTCGAACCCTTTTAACACTAAAACAAAACCTTCAAACTGAAAGAGGCGTGCGATCCAATTCCAATTATAATGCATTTGCATTAAATATATTATTAAGTATTGTACCTCCAGTCCACACTGACGAATTCCTTTCTGCCAACCATTGCATATCTACGTAAGTGGTTGAGAGTAAGGCAGATTTCTCCCCTGGGGGTAGCATGGACAGAACGTTCTCCAAAACAACTCCGCAACATCTGGGTGTGAGGTATGAAATGAAATTACTGTTTACAGTTGGTAATCACGCTCACGGAACTTTGCAAACAAGTTTCATTTCCGTGTTCCAGTAAGGTACCCCAATTTCTTTCCAGGGTTCCTAGTTTCCAAGTTTTACGTTAGCTTCTATTTTACACTTTATAAAAAGTAAATGTATACAACTTGGAGTGTTTAAAAAAATTAAATGTTGACAACCTAAATTCAAATGACACGAGTTAAAAATTAAATATATGGCCCCCCCCGACAGGTCCCGTCCCACATTTTCAGAAGGAACCCACTTGTCCATAGCATCGATGACTGCCTGACTGACGTGACTCTCATGAACCAAAGCCTTTGACAAGCTCTTTGCCTCCTTCAGAATCGCTACTGCCAACCGCCGTGGAGCTTGGCGACAGCTGCAAAGCATCACAAAGGCAAAGCCCTCCGTCAGGAAGAACACGTCGCTCAGGTCACCACGCTGTCATAAACGAAGCAGATATGAGATATGTGCAAAGGAATGACAATCTCAAAAACTGAGAGTTGTCGAAGTTATGGTAAATACGGGAAAAGAATACAAGAAAAATAACTGGAAAAAGGTCAAAAGCGGTCAAAAAAGCCTACCAAGAGTGACCATAACCTTCAACATAAGCTTCAAATGTTGCTTCCCTTTTTGTAATTATTACCTCTCCCCTGGGCTTTACCTGATGCAGGTGCAAATGATGGAGCTCGCCAGCCCCTGGGTCTCTCTTGGAGGTTGTCGAGACGCTGTTAGAGGTGAGGGCGCCCCTCCAGGCGGTGAGGATTTGGAGGAGCATCCTCAGGCCGTTGTCAAGTAGCTGTGGATTTGTATCGCCCACTTCCTTCATCAGAAACTGCACAAAGCCTGAGGAAAATTTTAGAATAATGTTTTAATATAGGGTGTATACACGGAGAAAAATTGAAGGAACTGGTCAGGTTTAGTTTTGAGAAATGTTGCTTAACAGAAGATATGATACAGATGTTCAAAATATTTTCAGGTATCAACAACTCAGCTTCAAATAACGTTTTGCTTACTTCAACCTGACTGAACTCGTGGACAAAAAAAAAATTTTGAAAACAGACGCGTAGACTGAATCTACGAAAGCACTTTTTTATTCAGAGAAGATTTTTAGAATGACTTTCGATGTGATTTGACAAATAATAGAGCAAGATTTTTCAGAAAAAGACGTTTCCATGATTGAGAGAGAGAGAGAGAGAGAGAGAGAGAGAGAGAGAGAGAGAGAGAGAGAGAGAGAGAGAGAGAGAGAGAGAGTTACAAGGAGTTACAAGGAGTTACAAGGAAAAGAAGTACCTCAAAAGGCCTTGCGGCCCATACCGAGGAGGTACCAATGGCAACGGGTGCCAGGGAAAATTTTGTAAAAGTTTATTTTTCTTTCAACTATCCTAGCAGTAGTAGAAAACTGGATAGAAAAGTAGAAGGCTCTCTCCCCACCCTCCGCTCCCTCCCTGCCAGAGGCAGGTACGGAAAAAGGTTGAAGAAAATACCTTGACCCTGGAAAAGTAGCCAAGGAAATTTTACAGGAAAGTGAAAATATATAAATAGCTCTATATTTAGTTTGCTCACAGAGACACCGTGCAAGCGATCTCCTGCAGAGTTTTCTTATGTCTTAGTCTTAAACTATGAGAGTATTCAGTACTTTGTCTAGCCTATTTTTAAACACATTTACACTTTGACTGGAAACAACCTCTGAGGGAAGTTGGTTCCAGATATTAACTATTTTATAGGAAAAGAAATTTCCGCAGACTAAGGTCCTAAATGTCTTTACACACTCAAATAGTGTGCAAGATTTCGTCTACCCTTTTCTTGAACTGATCCACAGAGGAACTGTTCACAACTTCCGAAGGTAACCTGTTCCATGTGTCACAGATCTTATACGTAAAGTAATTCCCACACACACTAGTCCTAAACCGTTTCAAATCCAACTTCCAACCATTGTTGCGAGTTGGGTTATCATTTAAACTAAACATACTTCTAAAATCGACATCGTTGAACCCGCGTAAGAGCTTGAAAACCTCGATCAGTTGACCGCGCAGCCTCCGAGTTTCAAGCGAAAACAAGTTCAGGGCGCGTAACCGTCGATTGTAACCCATATGCCTAACGGAAGGGATTAACTTTGTGGCCCTCGCCTGCACTCGCTCCAGCCTCTCAATATCTTTCCTGAGGGTGGGCGACCAGAACTGCACAGCATACTCCAGGTGCGGCCGAACAAGGGAATTGTACAGTGAGAGCACAATCTCCTTGTTCCGAAACTGAAATTGCCTCCTGATATAACCCAATAGTTTCTGGGCTTTCTTTTCCACCTCTACACACTGTTTCGTAAACTTAAGATCGCTGCTAATTAGCACACACACCCAAGTCCTTTTCTAAATCAGTCACCTCGATATTACTACCCAACATCGAGTAGTCCGACTTGGGATTGGCGTAGCCAATGTGCATCACTTTGCATTTACCCAAGTTAAACGGCAATTGCCATTTTTCGGACCACTCTTATCCTACCTAGGTCCGCACGCAGTTCCTCGATCGCTTCGGGCGTCCCAACATTGGCCCCAAGCTTGGTGTCATCAGCGAATTTGGCGATCCGACTGACGATGCCACCGTCGATATCATTTATGTAAATGATAAACAACAGTGGCCCCAAAACGGAACCCTGAGGAACCCCACTAGTGACCGAGAGAGAGAGAGAGAGAGAGAGAGAGAGAGAGAGAGAGAGAGAGAGAGAGAGAGAGAGAGAGAGAGAGAGAGAGAGAGAGAGAGAATGTAAAGTGTGCAAGTAATGTATATTTAGCTAAGGCGTAACAGCTTTAAGTTCATATACAGGGTGTTCGGAAAGTCACTGTGCACTTATATAATCGAGATCGTCCACTCACGCTTGATGACCTGAAAACTGCAATAACTGCGTACATAAGGTCCATTTCAAAAGAAGAACTGACAAAGGTGTTTCAAAATAAAATAAGACGAGTCCAGGCCTGTATTGCTGTTAAAGGACATCACTTTCAACACCTTTTATAAGTTCTGATGGTCCCATCCATAACCTCTATCATATATGCAATGTTATACTATTGTATGCTATTAAATAAATATAAATGCACAGTGACTTTCCGAACACCCTGTAGTAGCTTGTAAACAGACTAATGATAAGTACCCGACTTGAAATGAATATTTTGAGAACTTTTTATTACAACATAAACTACAGACCTTTATCTAACTTGGATAACCACGATGGGCCAATGTAGCTTCATGTTGTCCATATTTATATACTGTGTATATACAGTATATAGTACAGTGTAAAAGTCAGAGATTATAATGCACTTGGATCATACAAACAGCGATACGCATTCAATAGGAACTTTACGGATTATAATTAATTTTTTGTGGAAATACAACCCAAATTATGCACGATTATGAAGGAACGTCTGTACAGAGAGGATGCAATTATGCCTTAACGTATCTCAGTCAAATTCTATGAAGTGTACTTGAACTCGCTTTCTGGCTTTACATTGTTGAATACATATTAAAGTTCACCATCACATGTTCTTGTTTTTTAAATATATTCACCAATATCCTCTGGAACAAGGTATAGAAGCATATCTTTAAGTGCTGATAAAAGCCAATATTTTACTCTGTACAATATATGGTCCAATTTTCTTGCTGATGAAATTTACTAATACATTTTCGTGCCTTCCAGTATGAAATGTGACTCCAAAGCGCACCATTTCGCATGAGGTAACGCATACTATAGTAATTTTATACAAAGACGACTAAAGTAAATCGGAAATTCATGAAAACACGAAGGTTTTTCAAACAGGCGTCCAAAACCTAATCAAGATATACAAAGAAATTGGCACAACTGATATGAGTGGATGTGGAAGACCATCAAAGTTATCACAATCTGATATTAAATATCTTGGACACAAACTGCATCATGAAGGGTTAAAAGGGTGCCTTGCAGTAAAAACAACATTTAACCATGAAGAAAATGAAGAGAGACAAGATTAACATTTACAACAACGAATCTTTTAGCTGTTCCTGCTGTATTTTATGTCGATTGTGAAAAGGCCAATTTTGACTCCGGTAGTTTTTTTCGTGCCTAGAGGTGTTTTTTGTACTAACTCCCCGCCCTGTACTCGAACTAACTTTCACCTTGTCGTAGCGTGATGGTGTGTGTGTGTGTGTGTTAAAACACTATAAACTATTAAATATTAACACCCATAAACTAGAGTTGCACCGATACCAATATTTGGCCGATACCGATACTACAAAAAAAGTGCCGATACCGATACCGATACTTTTTAAGTTTTAAAATTGATTATTAATAAAAGTTCAAGTAAATGATATAATATCTCAATTAACTTAAAATGCCTTTCCCAATCCCAACTTTAGTTCCATTTAATTTCATAATAAATAATATATTATAATATATAGCTAGAGCCTGTAATTTAATTATGTTTAAAATTGAATGTACTAAAAAAGTAAAAAACATTGCAAACAAACAACTTATAAAATGTCTACAATAAAATGTATAAATTTTTAATATACAGCTCTTATTTAATGTTGTATAAATTTAATGTTGTATAAAAATATTTTAAATTAAATTAATACAAAGATGATAATTTTATAACTTATTACTGTAAACTATATTATCATACACTGGTATATTGGGGTACATACAGTAAAAGTACTGCTATCACTGTAGGCTGGTCTAGCTTACTTGGGCCCTATAGCCATTATTAATACATAAGAATTGTAAATTTATTTACCAGAAATATTTTTTATTTTATCAATATATATATTTGAAATTAAATTAAGAAAAAGAAAATATATATATATATATCTTATTATATAAAGTTCTAAACCAATGAATGCATATAATGGTAGTGTATTAATTATCAATAACTTTACACACAAGATTCAAGCATTCAAGCAACTGAATGGTTTATTATGATTATGCATGCCACGTGGTGCCATCTACGAACAGCTTTACAAAACTTTCATTTTTACTGAAAACTATTACTGTAATTTGAAATTGTATATTTATATGATACTGTATTACTGTATTGAATATTTGTAATCTTGTATAGGGGCCTATAGTTACATTTTATGATTTTTTGTTTTGTTAGTAAATGTAAACATTGCTAATTTTGATAAAATATATATTAAACAACTAAATAGGATATTACTGTATAATAATAAAAAAAAATAATTTTATATAAAATAAGATAATTTCTTCAAAAAACAGTAATTCAAAGTATCGGTATCGGTATCAGTTTTCAGAACAGTATCGGCCGATACCGATACTTTGTGAAAAGTGGCCGATACGGCCGATACCGATACATCGGTGCAACTCTACCATAAACTAACATTTAAATTATTAAACCATACAACCTACCAAAATACCAGTTTTCAATTAACCTTGTACAGGTAATCTATCAGAGCTTTTCGTCTGTTAAATTCACTACATGTTAAAATCTACAACTGACCGTAAACAACGTCTTGTCTCCATTCGGGGAAGTCTATGACGAGGTTTGGAGGGACTGAAAAGCGAGTGCACGTAGTTCTTCATCCATGTGGACGGTCAGTCTGGAAAGGAGGTCGACAAGGTCTTGACCAGACATTCCATCAGGTATGAGACGCGGTATGGCCGCCACGCAGGTACGGAAGAGGTCGATTTGGGCTTCCGTTCCCCAGTTATCATTTCGTCGGGTTCCTGAAAGAGAGAGAGAGAAAAAGAGGATTTAAAATAAAACCTGAATGCACTACCATTAAAGATGCAAAAACAATGATTGAAATGTTAAAGTTTCTAGATTAATATTTGTGATTGTTTAATCTCATTCGTTACGGCGAAGTCATGTGACGAAGATAACTTATACTGCTTCATGTGGTATCCGAACCACAGATCGCTGCAAAATCTTTCAAAGCGGAGAATGGATCTGTTTCACAGTTGGATGGATGACCAATGTTAATTTTACTGATCAAATGGGAAGCAGTAATGTAACTTGGGTAATGTAACGTGGGTATAATCTGCAATTACATTACCTTACGCTATTCATGATGTTGATTCCAGAATCCTTAACATACCTTGTTCACATTTTGGGTATTGGACATCATCAAAGGCCTTCCAAATTGACTATCCAATGCCTTCAGGATATCGTTAAAGGATTTTCGAACCAAAGGATAATAAGCAGAGATACCAATGTTGCGTGCTGTATCTTCCGTCAGCATCTGAAATTTAAAAAAAAAATTACTCAATCTAAAACCGAACAAATAATTTGAAATCTTAGCGAAACAAATTCCATAAATGCCCTAATTCTTACCTTGCTGAGGAATGTTTTCTTAACTCTGAGGGTATTTCCTGAGGGCAAGACGCCCACTGTCCTTGGCATAGGAGGATCTCCTTCCTTCTGCTGCAGGTTGTCAGCCACCACCAGAAAAGCTCTCAATCCGATTGACATTCTTTCTGGCGCGAGAATGATTTTAATTGGCCTTCCCACCGACAAAAGATCGAAGATGATCTCCCTCATGGCGAAGTCAAGACGTTCCTAAACAAAAAATTCTTATTACACTCACTCACATGGCTTATCTTAATTCAAAGACCTATGTTCTTCCTATGTTGGTAACCTGTACTTAATTCAATCCCAACAAAGTGTCTTGGGGCCGTTGAAAAATGTAAACGGAGATCTAGTTTCTGAAAACAAGGAAATGGCTACCTTGCTAAACGAATTTTTTACGTCAGTTTTTACTATAGAAGATGTAACGAATGTCCCTACGGTCATAGACATAATACCTTTTGATAATGGTAATATTTTGGATAATATCGTGGTTAGTGAAGGGGAAGTAATGCGCTATATTGATAAAATGAAAACGCATAAATCACCGCGGCCGGATTCCATATATCCCACACAACTAAAAGAATTAAAAGATAGCATTGTTGTGCCGCTAACAAAGATTTTTAATGCGTCTATTTCTGAGGGGTGCGTACCAGATAATTTCAAGTTAGCAAACGTAACACCTATCTTTAAGAAAGGCGATAAAGGTGCGGCGGGAAATTATAGGCCAATCAGTTTAACATCTGTTGTAGGTAAGCTACTGGAATCAATAATTAGGGATCGTTTAGTCGAACACTTAGAATCACATAAACTAGTTAGAAATAAGCAGCACGGTTTTAGGCGAAACAAATCTTGCTTAACTAATCTTTTAGAATTTTTCCAAAGCGTGGTTGACGTTTACGATAGACATCGGGCGGTTGATGTAGTGTATTTAGATTTTCAAAAAGCGTTTGACACCGTACCGCACAAAAGACTCATTGAAAAAACTAAGGCTCATGGAATCATGGGTGTAGTAATAAATTGGCTAAAAGAGTGGCTGCGAGGTAGGAAACAGAGGGTGGTCGTTGATGGAGCGGAGTCGTGTTGGGCTAATGTAGCGAGTGGCGTTCCTCAGGGTTCTGTATTCGGCCCCTTGCTTTTTCTTATATATATTAACGATTTAGATGTCGGCCTAGTTAGTACAGTTTCAAAGTTTGCGGATGACACGAAGCTGGGTGGTAGGGCGATTAATGACGAAGATAGGGGTAAAATTCAGGAAGATCTGAATAAAATCGTTGATTGGTCAGTCACAGGGCAAATGAGATTTAACGTTAAGTGCAAAATTTTGCATATATGTTCGCGTAACGGTAATTTTGCGTATAGTATGTCAGGGAAAGATTTAACAAGCGTAGAGCAGGAAAAAGATTTAGAAGTTATAATCACTGGTGATTTAAAAGTAGCGAAACAAAGTACAGCAGCAGTCAATAAGGCGAACAAAGTGTTAGGTTTTATAGCTCGAAATTTTGAGTACAAATCGCGCGATATTATAGTTCCTCTTTATAAATCATTAGTTAGACCCATTTGAAGTACGCGGTCCAATTTTGGAATCCACATATGCGCAAAGATATAGACAAAATCGAGAGTTCAAAGACGAGCAACTAAGATGATTCCGTCGCTTAGGTCAAAGTCGTACGAGGATAGGCTTAAGAAGTTAAAATTGACAACACTCGAGACTAGGAGGTTAAGGGGTGATCTAATCCAGGTTTTCAAAATTATGAATGGGTTCGATAACGTAGATAGAGAGAGCTTTTCGAAATATCTCAATATAATAGGACTAGAAATAACAGGTATAAGTTGACAAGTAGAAGGTTCGAGACAACAGTTGCCAAAAACTTTTTTACGCATAGAATAGTAAATAGCTGGAATAGTTTGCCGGTAGAAGTAATTAGTAGCACGTCTATAAACATGTTTAAAAATCGATTAGACGCATATGTTGATAGATTGGGTATAGTTTAAGGTAGTAAAATTAAGGCTTTGCGGTGATAGATCCCACAGCTCAACAAGTGTTGTGGGATATAGGGAGGCAGCGTCTTGGGTTAGGGGATACTCTGTCCTTACACACCCCATTTAAAGAGATTCCTCTGCCGAGCGGTGCCCCCCCCCCATAGTACTGTGAGGTATTGAAAAACTCATGATTTTCACTTGCCCCACAAACACCTTTAAATGGGGGACCCAAAATGGGTGCACACACATTTCTACATTACTGTACAGTCTTTACAGCCACACCTACACTTTTCCTCCTAAGTATATAAGCACACCGGACAAAAAATTAGTCACCCCTCTCAGAATGTACCTAATAACGTGTGACGGCGCCTCTGGCCTTCATAACCGCACGAATCCGGCGAGTTTAGTATGCGGAGGTACGCCTGCTGGTTCAAATTCATCGTCACTGGAACGAGAGGGCCCATTTCGTGGTACGAAAAACATCCACAGAACATCACGGAACCACCTCCAGCCTGAACACCACCTTCGACGCATTCAGGATTAGAGGCTTCATTGGACCTGCGATGTACTCGTCGCCTCCCATCATTGGAGAACAAACAAAAACGGGACTCATCGGACCAAATTACACGTTTCCAATCTGCCGCAGTCCAGTTTTTGTGCCTCTGAGCCCATTTATAACGTGCCAATTTGTGACTTGCTGTTAACAGCGGCCTCTTCCGTGGTACCTTGCTCCAGATGTCCATCGCATGCAGTTCTCGTCGCAATGTCCGTTCGGAAATTGGTCGCTGGAGAACCTCATTGGTTTCTTGGAGCAATTGTTCTCTGGTTTGAAAACGATTTGCAGTTACTAGACGAGAAACATGGCGGCGGTCCCTATTGTCGAGAATTGTCTTCCGGCCACAGTTACGCCGTCGAGTTTCAGTTGATTGCGAACTACACCACTCTTTGTAAACTCGCTGGACAGTACGCGTTGACACACCAACAAATTGGGCTACTTCAGACATTTTGTGTCCGTGGGCTCTGCCAAACACGATGGCTCCTTTTTGCCACTGAGTAACGTCTGCCTCACGACCCATTTTGCAGACTATATCCAACACACTTTGTTCACCACCACCTCACGAAACAGATCTGATCCTGTGTGCTACGTCACCGCTACTTGTCACTTACCAATGCTACATCAGCGCCCTGTGTGTGACCTTGAACTTCCTACTATCGGTGCTATTAGGGGTGACTAATTTTTTGTCCGGTGTGCTTATATATTGTAATGTATATGGTTGTAAATTTTGACTTGGTCCGCAATCGATATGGACCGTGACTTATTTTTCGTTGGCAAGGTACTAGTATTGATGGATACCGTAATGAAATTGACTGGATTCTTTGGATCTGATATATTTGTATGTCGGTTATAAATATATATAGTGTGTGCCATATTTGTGGATAGTAGTCTATTATGACTTGATCCTCTGGATCCAGAGATTCTATCTTTAGTTTTAAATCGATAATTAATTAGTTTTAAATCGATAAGTAATTAATTTTAACCCTTTAATGCCCAGTGTGTGAAATTTTCATAGCTAACTTTGGAAACAATTTTAGACCTTCCAGTTCCCAATGTGGGAAATTTAACACATTTCGTATTTTATTAATTATGAACAATAAAACTTTGTAAAATATATTTTTTTTTTTTTACTTTTCGACTTAATTTGGGTATGAAAGGGTTCAATTTATAATTATTTAGTTTTGCAAAATTGGTCGTTGCCAATGTACAGGAAGTTGTTACATAAATTTCTTGTTCTTGTGGTTCGGAACCCACGTAAAATTGTAGGTCCCCTCCGCCACCACGGAGGACATGCACAATACACAATTGTGAACACAGTTAGGTAGACCAGCCATGAGTGGATCCTAGGGTCTTTGTTGGTCTGAAGCATTATAGCATTATTTACCAAGATGCAAACAAACCATGCGTGAGGACTCGTAGTTACAGAACGACACAGGTAAAAAATTTTATACCCGTAACTGCCCGTTCCATGAAAATTTATGTTTTATTACCCAAATGGACTTACCCGTACAGACGCACAAGCCTCAGGGGATTTTGCGTATCTCTCACGTTTGTGTATGAAGAGCGAGATTTAGGTTCCGTTGCAAATGAAAAGCACTTAAGTGCACTTTAATAACAACAACGTTTTAGGTTAACCTCTCTCGTTAACAACAAAGGTCACGTGACAGTAGGATCCGTCCACAGAGCTTTACGTGGGATTTGAGCCACGGATGGTTACGGATCATTTGAGCAGAGGACGATCACTATCCAATTAATGAACAGACCAAATAATGCTGGGGTTGTTTGACCTCCTTCACATTTAATGTCACATAACAAAGGACCAACAGCTTTACGTGGGATCCGAAGCAGGAGTCACTACATAATCTTGACGCGGAGGACGGTCTCCCATCCAGCTACTCTCCAGACCCATGTCGCTTAACTTCGCTGATCTGACGGGAAACGGTGTTACGACGCGGCCACGTCGTATCCCTTATTATAACCCAAAATGCTCATTTTCGGAGATTGTAGACACCAATCGATCAGGGAAGTACTCCGGAGTGGACATTAGGCAGAAGATAGGGAGTGCTGGAACTCCCGTTTCTTGTCATTGCCTTCTTTAGCTAATCTTTTTCCGTGTCTCATCCACCCTGTGAGTAGTCTAGCATGCTCCCAAACACACACTTCTCCACTGCCATATATTTGAAGGAAGATGATGAAGGAGAAGAGGAGGAAGAGGAGGAAGAGGAGGAAGAGGAGGAAGAGGAAGGAAAGGAAGACACTAACTTCTTAGGAAGAGGAAAAAGGTCTGCTATTTTGGAATCGAAACTGAGGGAATCTCGCTTCGTCATTCATAAATTTTCACGAAAGGGGCAGTGAGGACAAGAGCAATCTGCCAAAGAGAAACGCCGTCAATATCAGAAAGAATTGGCGCACTCGGTGAATGAAGCGGCACAGCTCAGAATGGCAAAGCTTAAATGAAAGAAAGTGGATTCCAAGCTAAGAAAATCTACCATTTCGTATAAGTCCCCAAATCTTTTACCCAAGGAAACGGAAGTGAATAATCTTAAGCTGTATGTTGGTACGTGACCTATGTTGTTATTCCATTGATGCGTCTTGTCTTTAGAGTATTACCCAGATAGCAGGCATCCGTTCGGGCGACGCTCGCATTTGGTATATTTCAATATACGAACGCTGGCTCAACGAACTCTCCCTACCTGGGTGTACACTCGTTTTAAATTTATTAAAAGGAAGGATTTGCGTTTCTTTATTGTGTGTTGCATTTTTTTTTTTGTCAGTCAGAGCTGGGCAGTATTTAAATACATTTGTATTTAAATACGTATTTAAATACATTTGTGTATTTAGAACTGTATTTATAAATACATCATGTATTTAAATATAGTATTTAAATACTTTAATGAGTATTTAAATACAATGTATTTAAATACTCAAAATATAAAAATGTAAATACTTTTACTGGTTTAATACACGTTCTGTACTAGCACAGTACAACTCTTCGTCTTCGAGGTCCTCTATTGCACCATCTGCAGACATGAATGTATTGGCATTTCTACAAGATTCCGATCGGACCATCAACAGTTTGGGAAAACATCCTCTCATAAAAAGACTGTTCCTCCGCTATAACACGACATTACCATCTTCGGCACCGGTAGAGCGAATATTCTCATTCGCGGGAATCACTTTGACTCCCAAAAGAAACTCTCTTTCAGACAAAACTTTTGAAAGATTGGTTTTGATCCGCAGCAACCGTGAAATAAGAGAATTCGTAAGGTGCCTTATGTTTATGTTTACGTCTTATGTTTACGTTTATGTCTCATCTACTCATTAATTGTTACTCATTTTGTAATGATATAATGAGTATAATATGTCACTGGTTGAACATCGTAAGTTCTAAGTTCTTTTGTTTTTGTTTTGTTCTAAAAAGGGAAATATATAATCGGAAATTAGATTGTACTATTTCTTTATCCTTTATCAAGCATTTTATATTGTTGTTACTCATGAATTAGTTAATGCATATGTTAAAATTTGTATGTATTTAAAATGTATTTACAAATGTATTTAAATACAATTGATGTATTTTGTATTTAGTAATACAATTGATGTATTTTGTATTTAGTATCTAAATACATTCGTAAAATGTATTTAGTATTTAGTATTTAAATACATTTCTCCCATGTATTTAGTATTTAGTATTTAAATACATTCAATGTATTTATTGCCCAGCTCTGTTGTCAGTAGACTAGTGTGTGTGGGAATTACTTTACGTATAAGATCTGTGACACGTGGAACAGGTTACCTTCAGAAGTTGTGAACAGTTCCTCTGTGGATCATTTCAAGAAAAGGTTAGACCAAATCTTGCACACTATTTGGTGTAGAAAATTTTCCCTGGCACCCGTTGCCATTGGTACCTCCTCGGTATGGGCCGCAAGGCCTTTTGAGGTACTTCTTTTCCTTGTAACTCCTTGTAACTCTATTCTTCACTACACAGTAGTAAACATATACACATACGTGTATTTTACATACTACATAATCTTTTCAAAATTTATATATATACTCGTCTAAGAAAAAATGGCATCATCTGCCTCGGAGACCTTGATTTTGACTCTCTCTCTTATAAAGGGGGGCATTTTTTGCAGGTGGCCGCCCTTGGCCCCTCCTTTTTACATAAAAATAAAATGAAGTTGTACCGCACTGATTTTTCTCTCTTACGGAACATGCCAGAAAATCAACGTACTGCGATACACCAAATACAATTAATGTTTAGAGAGTAAATGAGAGAAAAATTAAAATTATTATGTAGAAAACTCGTAATATAGATTTTTAAATTGAAACTGATTAAGTAAAACTTAAACCAATCTTATTTCCTTAAAGCTTAAGTCCAGTACAAGTTACTCCGGACTTTAAGTTCCGACAAATCCTAACTCAAGCTGAAACAAATTCTGTGGCATCCGCTCTTCGATGTAGAATTAAGTCTAATAAAAATTAGCTTTTCTCATTTCAATTTCTAAGTAATAATTATGGTACCCCATTCAAATTTCTCGTCAGGGTGGGATGAGCACAACGTGTAGAACCCAAACTAAACGAACGGAACGGAATTCGTATCGCAAAACACAAATCAGTGGAATTATCATTCTATTTTCATCAAACGTACGAGCGATTCTCTCTCCTGACTTGTCAAGATGGAGACCTTCAATTACTGAAACAGGAAAACTGATTCTCACTCCCCCACACCCGATTTACTGAAAAGGGTAAAATCACATACGGTCCTATAAACTGAACCCCTCTTTGTCACCTGTGCGATGAACTGAATAATCTTGACGAAGATGTTGAGTGGCGTGTCCCTCGGTACGACCGCCTTCGACCCTTTCGGAAAAAGTGAGTTGACGATGCTGGCGAGACGGGAGTGAGTGGCCGAGTTACTCTCGCATTTGATGCGGATCATGTACACCCACAACAGGCGGAACAGAGACTCTGTTGGTGAAAATGAACGTAATCGTTCTACAGTGCCGATAAAAAAAAGTTATATCACACCTCTGCGCGCGCGCGCACACACACACACACACACACACACACACACACACACACACACAATACAAACTTCTTTAAATCCACATATCTAAAAATCTAATTAACTTAATTTAACCTAACGTAACCTCAGTGCCATCGAACCAAGAACAGGGTAATGAGAGGTTAGGACGTAACTGCAGGTTCGAAAGACGTTTTCTGCTAAGTCTCTAAATATTGAGGGATAAACTAACCTAAACCTAAATGCGCGAGCACTAATTCAACGATATAGCCAACTCAAAGCTTAAACACTTTAAACACTTGAGCCCACAAGGAATACTAGCACTCACAAATATCAGCACATATTCATACCAACACTGTATTATTCCTGACATATGGAAACAAGGTAAAATTATTACACTACTCAAACCAAACAAAAATCCAACAGAACCAGCTTCCTATAGACCCATTACTTTACTATGCACACCTTCCAAAGTAACAAAGACTAATCTTACAAATCACCAACCCACACATTCCACTATCGCCTACTCAACATGGATTCAGACCTCACCACTCAACCACGACATTACTCACTAACCTCACGCAGCACATCATGGATGGCATCAACTCCAGACGACCAGTTCAACGTACACTATTAGCAACAATAGACATTAGTAAAGCATTTGCTATCCCACGCTTCCCTCTCATAAACAAAATACTCAACACAAACATGCACAATAACATCAAAGGTGGCTGAGCAACTGTCTTTCAGGAAGATACTCGTATGTCACATTTAATGGCAAGTCATCCAAAAACAAGCTTTTTCTGAACGGGGTCCCTCAAGGCTCTGTTCTCTCACCAACACTCTTCAACTTATACATGCATGACATTCCAACACCCATAGATAACAAGCTTACCTTATCATCATATGCAGATGACATCACTCTAACATCCACCCAAAACAACATCGACACCGCTACAAAGAACCTACAAACATACATAAACAGTATACAAGACTGGCTCACACACAATACACTCAAAGTAGCGCCCACAAAATCAACCATCACCTTGCTTACAAGCAACACAAAAGAACATCAGGTAATTCCACAGCTTACACTAAACATCAACATTCCACACACTCACAGGACCAAAATACTTGGGGTCACATACAACACATCATTATCTTTTGCAAACCACATTCAGGACATTAAAACCAAATGTACGTCAAGACTTAACACGCTTAGGGTACTAACAGGCACAAACTTTGGACACCAGCAGGAAACAACATCACTCATATACAAACAATATATTCGCTCAGTTATGGACTATGCTAGCCCATGCTGGGCACCCATTATCTCAAACACACACAAACACCTTACAGACAATACAAAACAACGCACTTCGTATCATTACAGGATGCACTCAAACAAACACCAATAGAACACCTGCACACAGAAACAAAAATACTGAAAGTTAGGGAACATTTAGACATGAGGGGAACACAATTCATGGCAGCAGCGACAACTAACCCACAACACCCTTGCCACTACATGTACAATCATGCACCAACACCTCGCACCATTAAGGTAACACCAGAGACACATTATAACCAAATACTCCATTCCATACCACGCCCCATTGACATCACATAGTACAGAAAAAACACACACACACACACACACCTAACCCACAAAGCACTGACACGACTCGGCACGAATGCGGTCCTAGGTGCGAAGCCGCCACCCATTAACAGGTCAGAGATCAGCCTGAGCAGATCGGATCGAGTTAACTTAGCACGATTCCGATGTGGACATCACCCCAACTTACGGACATATAAACACAGACTAGACAACTCCATAGACGACACCTGCCACCTGTGCCAGGACACACCACAAACAATTGAACACATTATGAGTGTGTGTACCGTTCTAGCACAACAACGAACACAACACAACATCACTAGTGCGCTGAACCTCTGGTCCACTCCGGAGAGGGCGATCGGTTACCTGCGTGCCGCCGGCTTGCTCGATCAGGGTGGGCTGATCGGCTAAACAACAACAACAACAACCCAAAGCTTTACTGGAGTGGTAAGAGTTTTTGGCATTGTAGATACAATTCTTTTTTTTTTTCACAAATTGTTTTGGTGTATATATACAATAAGGTGGACACGACACGAGTTCGGGACTGAAAACTTATCCCATGACATCAACTGTAGTAGTACCTAGTGAATAATTTGTTCGTCAATGCACTGCATACAGTATCATGAAGTATCAGAAATCAGACTTACGCGATTCATCTTTCAAAGTGAACTATCCCTAATGGACCTATTACCCATCGGATCGACAAGACTAACATCGACACTCTACAGAAGAACTTAACCTATGCTAACCTAATTTAATTTAACCCACAATATATTGTCGATAGAATGTCAAGTCGATCAAATGTCGTAATCCCGTCCCTAACCACGTAAATGATAAAAAAACAAACCCACGCTGGTCGTCCCTTACCAAGAGCCACTCTTGACATTTTGGGGTCTCTGTTTTTGAGATGTTGAAGACACATAGCAAGGAAGTAATGCCAATTGGAGAGGAAGAAAGTCTTCTGAGAGACGCATAGCAGACACGTGACGAGAGGGAAGATGGCCAGCCGATGTTTGTTCTTCGTGGCCATGTCCAAAGTAGTTGAATAAAGCATTTCAACGAAGTTCTTCAGACAAGGGACGTTCACCTCATTTTTCACAGTCTATAAAGAAAAAAGTCTGACTGGTTTTGGGGCTTCTATCGAACGGAATTGAGGAAGTCCGAGAGCACACCCGCGTCTTGCGAGACATTAAGAACTCAACTAGCCGTACATTATGTGCACACACCTTACATACCCGATCCCAAACCTACGCCCTTCAGGTTTCCACACACAAAATTAATAATAAAATCTTCAACATATTTACGTTTTCCAACGTCCAAATCAATTAAACTGAACGGCGAGTGAATCTTAATTAACGACAAAAATCTAAAACTTAGTGAAACTGTCGGTGATTAATCGTAAAATCCTCAAATCAAGAATAGCCTCGACATGACAAGAAAGTAAGTCACACTATAACCAACGGAATACGTTTCTTTCTCTCCACTTGATGTTATGACATAACATTTGAATGAGAGTAGTTTCTCGAAAGGAATCCGACTTACAGCCGCAACGGGGACCAAAATCTCAACAAAGAGCCCGGCTAGAGCATGTTTGATGTCCTTGTCTCTTACTTCGAGAAAATACTGAGCGCATTCTTGCATAAACTGGAATGAAGCTTCGAACTCTTCGATCGGGACCATCTGTAAAATTAAAATAACTTTAAAAAGAGAGCTAAAAACAAAATTTGAAATAATTCACTTCAAAATTGAACATGCATGTACTGAAGTTATACGACCGAGTAAAAAACATAGTAGCAATTATCTTCGTGCATAATGCGTTAACTAATCTACAACAGATAGTGTTTAACTATTAAAATTAAATGTTACATAATTTTTTCACAAATCACTTCCTTCAGCTTCGGTATCGGAACTAAAACAAAATACCGAACTACTTTTAATTATGAACAGTTGTCTAAAATGACTATAAGGCATTTCTGGTCAACTGAGGATCCAACCATCGAAGTATATCTTCAAAAACAGAAAAATCAAAAAGCCAATATACCAAACTCCGAAGTTAAATCACTACAGTCTAAACTACAGTTTAAACATTTCAAACATTTTTAAAAAAACTCTGCTGAAGATAACGCACGTTTATATTACGATAATGTAATTTAAACATGTCCGCTTATATTACGTTATCGGGAAAGCAGTCTGTTCCAATTAGGATTACGAGCGATGGGACGACGCTAACCTTCACTCTGAAGAACTTCATTCCCATAAGGAGGGAAGTGATACTCTGAGTAGTCTGAGCGGACGCCTCTCTCGCCCGGAGTTCTTTCAGCTCGGCCATGAATCGCCTCCGAACGCACTGAAATCTAGTCTGCGCCAGCACCCCGACCACTTCCGCGTAGAGGTCGGCGATAGTGTTGATGTTCGCCCCATTTGGGTTGTTTTGCACTCTGGATAAAAAGGAAATTATTACAGGTAGATCATTTTTAAAATTGTTAACATGGAGAAAAAGTATCAAAACCTTAATTTTCTTCTCGGATGCAAATGTGAAAAAAATTCCTTTAAATGAGTTTTCGTAATGTGTAAAAAATATTAATGTTAAATATGAAAGTATGTGTGACAACATCTACTTTCACAGGTGCCCAATTCACGTATAATCCATTAAATTATTTAAAACTAACGTAACCTTTCAAGAGTTAAGTAATGAACTGACACCCAAACATGCGAATAATTACGCGAACGTACCCTTCTCGGTATTTGAAGTGTTTAAAAGCAATATCCTCGATGTACTTAACGAGATCGTCGTGTCCAGGGTGAACGGGAAGTTGCTTCAGTACCTCAATTAGAACTAAACAGAAGATGAAATCAACGGCAAGATCTCTCCGTTCAGCCAACTGTTCTTTCTCAACTCCGGCACTCCACGAATCGGAACTTCGAAATTAAAAAAGAAAAAAATGTTTTTAGGAAGTGTTCCCAAGAATAGCAAAAACTAAGCCCTTTAACGCCGACCGTTGCCTTATGGCAACACGAGTTTGACAATCTATTTTGAGCGTATGATCTGAATATTAGAGGTTATTTGGCTTCAGCAGAAAAAAATAAAAATAAAAATTTCATAATTCAGACATGAAGTGGTTAATATACCAACTCCTTCGCACGTAATCAATAAGAGTACGGTAACCAACATACAACAAACCTAATAAAAAGTATTTTTAACTAATTATAAACAAACCCACCTACGAAATCCATTAAATAACTAATTAAATTCACAACTTTGTAATTTTCATCCTTTAAGTTACACAAACCATATCACCTTTTTTTATTCGGGTCCTGCTTGTACTTGCCGTCTGCTGATCCCCATTCGGCGACTCCTTGTCTAGCGTACCAGGCGAATAACGTCCTGAGGAGGGAGGGCAAACATTGCTCACAAACGTTACCAAACGCAGAAAGAAGCTGATCGAAAGTGGCGTCTTCTCCTCTCTGAAGGCTCTTCGAAAGACCTCGCTCCTGAAGACGGTATTAAAGTTGAAGAATTAGGCCACGTTGACAGAAAGTATGTTGTTCTATCTGCTACTATTACGGTAATGACTATGCAAGAAGGACCTATACCCATTTCATCGACAAGACCAAAGTATCGACACTGAAAAACTAACCTAGCGTAACGTAACCTAACCCAACTTAATCTAACTTAATAATAGTTTCTCGATAGAATGTCAAGTCGATCAGATATCGTAAGGCCGTTCAAGAACACAGTATCCTATAATCCCATAAACAATTATGTTTAACCTATGAGAGGACTCCGTCGTGGCCAGTGTCGTAACACCGCTTTCCATCGAACAGCGAAATTAAGCGACAGTGGGTCTTGGTAGTATGGGTAGTAGTTGGATGGGAGACCGTCCTCCGCGTCCAGATTATGTAGCGACCCGTGGTTCTAATCCCACGTAAAGCTGTAGGTTCCCTCTGTCAACGACCTTAGGTGTTGCAAAGGAGGTTTAACAACCCCATCATCATTAACCTATGAGATGGAACTTGTTTATCATAGTCTCAAAAATATTCGTTTCAGTGTAACATATATATATATATTATACACAGTATATAGGGCCTACCTATACATCACAAATTTCAATAACAAAGAGAAAACCCTCAAAAAGATAAAATCCATTAAAAATACAGATAAGCAATACAATAAACATAATGTATGGGCCCCATACATTATTTACTGTGTGTACTCTGTAATATTTACCAATGGTTCTTGCATAACTGCGTCTATCTTTTTCTCGGCCATGACAGTAAATTCAGCGAAGAGAGTGCGCATCACGAATTCCCCTGGACGTAAGTCCGTCTCAACATTGATGTTGGAAGGAAACTGTTGCCTCTCTTTCCGAGCGCCCCACGGCAGGAGGCAGGACGCGGACATTGCGTTAAGGCCACTCCCATTGCAAACTTCATCAAAACTGGGCTCTAAAAGGTATCATTTATGAAAATTGTTGCAGCAAAAAAAAAATTCAACAATCTTTCGACTAATATTTTATCAAAATTCAAATCAAATACTTCAGTAAATAATTCACAGTTGGCTATAATGAGCCGCAATAACTACGGATAAAGAATTTATTATTGGATTCTGGCTATTAAATTCTCTTACAAATAAAAGTGAAACGGAAATCATAGCAACTTCGCTTCGCTAACCTGCATTGATAGTACTGCTATGATTGGTGGGAGCACTCGTCACTGAGAGGTCTTGAGGCGCAATTCCGTTTTCTTCGTCTTCGTCTGTCGCATCCGCTTCCTCCTGCCCCGATTCTCTTCCATCTCCCGATCCTCTCTCCCCGACGATCTCTTCTCCATCTGCGAGACAATTAATGTATATCCGTTAAGTGTGTTGGGTACTGTCATCCGCAACAACTCAAAGTTACCGCAAAAACTCTTAAAACACCGATTGCCATTGTTATTTCCAAAGTGAATCGGGAAATCAAGCATTTAAATAAAGCTTTCGAAGAAAATTCTGCTTGGAAATAAAGTAATTGTTCTTAAAGTAGCTCACCACATTTGCTGTTAACTCCAAAAACTAAGCAACTTACGACTTCACCTTTAATATGGATTCATTTTCTTTTTACTTCACTCAACTATGACGTAGCATTTAGTTCACAAGGTTTTGCAGTACTGGAGAAAAGTATGGCTAGTCTAATACACGTCCTATTATGTAAAGTTTTCAAGTACGGTACATAAATAAAAACCGATCAATACAGTAAAAAAAAAAAAGATTTATAATAAAACAGTATCCAATAAGCCTTAGCCTCAGGACGTTTGACAAAATCTCAGCATAGAGACAGACTTGAAGTTTCATATACAGTACTTACACTTGTAGGCATACCATAGACTACCTATGATATAAACTGATTAAGACTTTCTACAAACTGGGCTAGCCTACAGGCCACTCTCAACTACAGGCCTTCGCAAAAGAGGGCTAAACTCAAGCACGAGGTTAGAAAAAGACTATTAAAATACTTAAAAAATTTGAAATAGCTATACCATCCGTTTCAATACTGAAAAGTCGATAAAATGTTGCCACAAACTTCCTAAATGAATAAGAAACACTTCCTCTTGGTAACATTGGACTGGACCTTATTAATATCTTAAGACCAGATCCCTATAACAACATTGTTCGACTTATTTAACTCATATTCTGTAAAACTCAAATGATTAAAATAATAAGGGAAAGCATAGCTAATTTATCTTATCAGTTTCATATAAATTCTTCCTGATAAGACTTGGTGTCATGCATTAATTTAAGTGTAATTTTGCATTCTATTTCAGAAGCATTACCTTTTCAGTGTTACCTTAATGCTTTTTGCTCTTGTCTAGCCTTGATGTAACAGTATCTTACGCATCAACAGAGCAGCCCTACACTAGTAGCTGAGTTGTTTTGTTAAATGTTCTTTTATAAACTTGCAGTCTACGTGACAAAATTATCGAGTTTAAAGCTTAAAAAATTTATTTAATGTGTCAACTGTGTATATAATGATGATGATGATAATGATTAGAAAGCCGTCAAGGTGGGTGAGTTGACCGAGTTTGCGCGCGCGCGCACGCACAAAAATCTAACATTCTATTATTTTAAATATAAAAATACGAAATGGGGTGAAGAGAATTAGGAAAAACGGTCTAAAATAGTTCTTAGGTGTGCGTAATAGAGGCAGACCACATAAAACATTGAATAATGTAATTAATAAATGAGTGAATATACGTTGAACTCAGATATGTAACAAAAGAGTTAACAAGAAACAGAGGAATAGAAGCTGGTTTGTAAAGTGTGTAAATGGGGATATTGGTCTCACTTTATGTACCGCTAGAAGTATACCCTTAAACTTGTCATGAAAGACAATACTGGATTTCTGATGTTAGGGTAGTTATTCCCATTAGTGATTGCTTATTTATCCTTGTATGTATATGTAACTCATTCAAATGTTTCCGGTTTCCAGTTCAAGCATCATGCCCACCCCATGGAGAATGGAAAGTGTGTTTTAAATTTAAAAGACTTTACTCTTGACTAACATAAAATTTTTTAAAAATAAAACAATTCCGAGGCAAAACCCTTAGGACAGCCGCACACAAAATCGTCTTGCGACTGACGACTTGGGTCGTGACGATTCCTCAGAATCGCGTCGCGGTCGCTGCAGTGTACGGGATTCCCATTCTGTCAATGTAAAATCACACGCAACTTGAGTAGTCACGACCAAAGTCGTCAGTCGTGAATGTCGCAAAACGATCCTGTGTGCGGCCTGCCTTAAACAACAAAACTCGTCACTTTTGATATTCGTAAAAAATGTCATTAAATGTAAAAATCAGAATGGTACATTTTAAATTTCATATACATACTTCACTCTTGACCACCACGTCACTAAAAAAATCCCAAATCCCAAATCCCAAATTCTAGGGCCAAACAGTTGAAATTGCAGAAAATTAGTAATTTTCGTTTGTTAATTTGTACGGCAGAATAATTAATCTTTCCGAAAATGCAAAACCAGAATGATAGATCAAATATTCATTGCACTTTACTTACGAACGTTTATGACGACGATGCTAACGTAAAACCTACCAGATAGTTCGCAATCGACCTTCAGTCGGCTCATAGAAAGAGGTAAAGGGGTTGGACAGAATAATGATAACACTCGCATTTTTAGTGCTGTATTTTCTTATATTATTAATGGTGTTACATACTTTACTGAGCTGATATTTCAATACATATAATATTGAGAACATTTTCTATTTTAATATGCTCATATTGGTTTTTCTTATTTTTGCAAAATAAAAAAGGGTACTTGGAGAAGATGTCACTGACTGTGAAAGTGACATGACAGTTGGAGCCTGTTTGGTTGGTGTTTCAGTATCAAAAGTCTCGAAATTGTCTCTGTCTCGAGGAACAGTTCCTAAGGGTATGAATACATGGAGAGAGATGAAAACCACCACCACATAAACACAACAGTGTCTCCATTATTCTACCCAACTTCATTCGAGCTTTTACACTGGTTGGTGTTATGAAGGACTTTACTACAGTTTCCAAATCATCATTTTGACTGATATTGGTCTTCGCAGGCTATTGTTAAGTTCTGAAAGAAGTTTTGATGCAGCGGTCTTTGGTTCACGCTTCACGCTTCATAATAAGGTTCTGCTATCCCATTCTATCAGCGTTGCTTTACTTTCATTTTCGCTTATTTGACGTATTCCTTTCCTTTTCCTCCCATGTATTTATACATTTAGGGATTGTTCTTCGATATATAAAATGGCAATTTTTTGTACTAAGACACCAACCAAACAGGCTTCTACTATCATGCCCTTTTCATAGTCAGTGACATTTCACCAACCACTACTATTTTATTTATTCTGCAAGACTAGGAAAATACAATATCACCATATTAAAATGGAAGATGGTCTCAATATTATATGCCTTCGCATATCAGCTCAGTGAAGTATATAATGCCATCAATGAATCAGAAATTACAGCACAGAAAATACAGTTGTTTCCATTATTCTGTCCAACCCCTGTACGTTAGGGTGCCACTTATTTGGGGTGTTTTTCATTTTTGGGGAATTTCTATCAGGACGGGCGCATTTCTGGTGTCATTCCGTCTAAAAACATTGTGTGTAAAATATTTTTGAAATAAAATAATAATTAGAACTGCCTCAACGAGGTCAAAGTTTATACTTTTTGTCGAAAAGTACTCATGGCGTTCTGTTATCATGTCAGTTTTCGTTTCGATAGCTGCTGTAGTTTCTGAGTTGAAAAATGATAACAGACAGACAGACGGACGGTCAGAGTCGTTGGTTTAGTCTTCCGCACTGGTGTACAGAAGACTAAAATGAGGTATTATACAGGGTGTAACACGAGTTTATCCAAATATTGATACAGGCGAAAGAACATGTTATTCTAAGTAGAAAATGGGTTGGGACGAGTTTTGCCAACACTAACAGTGTTTCATTCTCTTTTTCAGTGAGTTCTGAAACGACGTGATGGCTTCGGCAACAAGATCTAAAACAGCAGTCTATCTCCTGGGGACCGTGGACCACAGCATCACAGGAAGCATGCTGCCTACGGGAAAGCAGGCGCTTCAGTACTTTTTCCACCTTCACCTTGACGTCAAGAAGCCGATCAAGGAAGCAGCCGCTGAGACAGTGACCGCAGTCAAGGAATTCTGGGAGCGGTCCCGTATTCCTACGCAGAAAGACCAACGCGCAAGGGACAAGGTTCTCCGAATGTACGAGAAGTGGCGGGCTCTGAACAAGAACTCGAAACGGCGCACTGTGACCCAAATCAGGAACGAGGCCGAGTTCCTCTCATCCCTTGACCGCCTCTTCGACATCGCACACGAACAGGCGATGTCGATGATCACAATCGAAGAGGACAGGGAGTTCCTGACGGGACAAAGGGCCGAGGTGCGGCGCGGCCGCATCTCCTCCACACGTGACATGACGCTGCACACTGAGGAGGAGCGTGCGAGGAGACAGGAAGCGGAAAGGAGCCGCCGGCAAGATGATGAAAGGGCGAACAGAGAGAGCCGAGAAGAACTCGTCGAACTGGCATCGAGCTCCAGCTCAGGTGCAAGCAGCCCGACTCGGTCACCGACACGGCGTCGTCGCCGAGAAGAAGAGGAAGAGCTCTCTCTCCCGGGCCCGTCCACGTCGAATGCAGAAGCATCTACGACCCCTTTACCACCCAAGCGATTCCGCGCGTCGAAAAGATGATCACCCCTGATCTCTCCTCAGCGATGGATCGGACGAAACTTACCGACCGAGAAGGTGTTTTTTTGCTGTCGGCGGCTGCGAGGAGCTTGGGCCACGACCCTGAGGAGCTGGTCTTGAACCGCGAATCCTCCCGCCGCGACCGAGCAAAGTTCCGTGCTATGGCAGCAGCGGAAATGAAGGCAGCCTTCCATCCTACTGTGCCGCTGACCGTTCACTGGGACGGGAAAATCGTACCAGCGGCTGACGGAGGCCCTGCTGAAGATCGCCTTCCAGTTCTGGTGTCTGGGGAGAACGTCGACAAGCTTCTGGCTGTGCCCAGCCTCCCCGACGGCACCGGCCGCGCCATGGCGGAAGCCGTCCTCTCTGCCCTCGAGGATTGGGACATCAAGGGACGGATCTGTGCCCTCTCTTTTGACACCACCGCCTCAAACACAGGACTCTCAGGAGGAGCTTGCTATATCATTGAGCAGAAACTCGAGAAGACAGTGCTTCATTTGGCTTGCCGCCACCACATCCACGAACTGGTGTGCGAGAAGGCATTCACGGCGTGCCTCGGTCCCTCTACTGGTCCTGACATCCTCCTGTTCAAACGATTCCCGCCGCCCAGTGGGACTTCATCGATCAAACCAAAGCGAAGCCCTTCGAGGATGGAACCATGCCGCAGCACCTGAAGGACGCCCGCGACGACCTGCTGATCGAATTCAGCCGCCTCCTCGACGGTCAACATCCACGTGATGACTACAGGGAACTTCTGGAGCTCTCTGTAATTGTGCTGGGCGGTCCGAACAAGCGGGGTGCCCGGTTCGCTCGTCCCGGCGCCTTCCATCGCGCGCGCTGGATGGCAAAAGTCATCTATGCCATCAAACTGTTCCTGTTCCGGGAACAGTTTCAGATGTCGTCAGGCGAAGCGGCTGGAATCCGGCGATTCACCATCTTCGCCGTGTCCATCTACGTGACGGCCTGGTACAAAGCGCCGCTCCCGGCAACGGCCCCAGCCGCGGACCTCGCGCTGCTCAAGGCCCTCGTCTATTATCCGGACTCAGCGGTGGCCAAGGCGACGGCGACAGTCTTCGCCAGGCACCTATGGTACTTGAGCGAGCGCCTCGTCACCCTGGCCATCTTCGACGAGGGTATCGACTTGGCGACAAAGCGGGAGATGATTAAAGCGATGGAAGAAGAGGAAGGATCGGAGGATCCCCCGCGGCGTATCAATGTGGACCTGTCCACCGCCTCAATCGCCAACAATACATTGGCCAAGTTCACAACGACTACATCAAAGGAGTTCTTCAAGGTTCTGGACATCAGCACCGCCTTCCTGCTCAAGGATCCGGAGGAGTGGCGGACGGACCCAGCCTTCATCGCCGCATCCCGCCGAGTCCAGGCCCTTCAAATTGTCAATGACTTCGCGGAGCGCGGGTGGCGTTGATGCAGTCTTTCAACCTGGCCCTTACCAAGAGTGAAGACCAAAGGCAGTTCCTCTTACAAGTGGTCGAGAAGCACCGCTGTGACTTCCCAACCGCCCGCAAGTCCACCGTGACCTCTGCAAAGTAGGCAACAATGAGAGGGAGATGGGCGCCCATGATACCCCCCCCCTTGAGGGGCTAATACTCGAGTTGAGGGGGACCTAGAGTTGAAAGTATGAAGTCCAGTTATATGTTTTAGGTCAAGATTAGTAGCTTGAACAAACTAGAAGTGATATTTTATTTGCTAGAGGCATAGAACATCATGATCTAAAATTTCTACTTTTCGAGAAAATATACAAACTTTGACCGTATTGAGGCAGTTCTAAATATTGTTTTATTTCAAAAATATTTTACACACGATATTTTTTGACAAAATGGAACCAGAAACGCGCCCGTCCCGATAAAAATTCAAACTTTCGAAAATAAGTGTCACCCTACTGTACGTGCATCAGAAAAATGAAAAAGGAAAGTAAAGGCATGTACAGTAATCAAGGGTAGGCTATGAATGGTAGTTAAAGTTTACCCTATACTTTCTCCTATATTTACACTATAATAAGGAAATCAAAAATCTAGCTTGGGCCTATTTATCAAACAGTTTATTTTCAGTTACACTACATTAATGTAGTCTAAGAGTAAGCTGTTGCATCAGGATCTCGTGCTAAATTAAGAATAACAACTTTTTTTCAACGTAAGAAAAGATATTAAACTACACAACTTCAACTTCTAATGTTAGCATACATAAGACAGATAAAGGTGCCGAGAATAGTTGGGCCTTCAATTCTTGTTCATAATACCTTGTTTCACTGATATTAACCGTTCAAAGAGCAATTTTTTAAAGTTAGCCATGCTATATCCTAGAAGGCTACTGGTACTTGGTCTGTTCAAATTTGGCGATAGAGTAGGTGAAGTCTGGGAACCTGGCTCACAAACTAAGCTGGAAGGCGAGCCATGCACTGTTGATTGGCTATCATCAATATCCTCTTCAAGATTTCTCAGTTGAGATTCTTTTTTTCTGCTGCATTGCAAAGTACAATACAGTTAAAACGTTCATCACAAGATTCGAGTTGACTTAAAATAACAACTGACATGAATAAAGCAGGCCCCAAGGTCTTAATATCTTAATAGCTCTACCATATTAATTACACTTTATTTATGAAAGTGCAGGATTATTTTAATTTTTTTCCTCCTTGAAAGATTGAAGTATCTTTTAATAACTTATCTAAATAACTCAATCCTATAATTTATGATATGGGGCAACGAACTTAGGCCTTAAGACTTATTTTGGTTTGAAGGCTGATTCTAAATAAAAAAAATGCTTCAGACTTACTATGGTACATTTTGCAAAGCTAGTTCAATAGTTTGTTTACTTCCAACATGCAAATGGTAAGTGTATGCTGGTTCAGTTTCTTCTCCATATTCACTATACTGGCATAAAGAATTAATATAATGCTTATGCAATGGAGACAGAGGTCTATTTTGGGAATCAGATATATATTTTAAATTATGAGGAAGTGTTCTATTTTTTCTAAATAACACATCAAATGTTCTTCTAGTTTTGGATGGACTTTGAGTTGATGGCTTATTGGAATTCATTTTAATATACCAACACAGCTTTTAGAGGCTTGATGGTAGGCTCAGTCTAAGCCAGTAGCAAAAGCCTACCTTTAAATATGTAAATCAAGTAGCTTTTAAATTCATAGTACTTAGACCTTATCATAGCAATTTCCTGAAAGTCCATTAAAATAAAATTAAATATGCCAATACAGCCTGAAGATTGATTCTTGCTTTCTGCAAATGATTATGATGTAGGCCTAGTAAGAGACACTAGCTATGAGCTAAAGTAGTTTTCCCTCAATAGGAAATCAACTAATTTCACAATGATTTAGCAGATATTAAAGTTTACGTAGCAAATCTGCAAAACAGTCACTTGAACCTACATATGAAAAACAATAAAAATTAGAAATATATGCCATAGGTTAGCTAGTCTACTTTATAAATAATTAACTGATCTAAATATAGCGAGTGTAAAGTGGGAAATGAAGCTACCACCCTGTATTAAGAGCTAAACTGGCAACTCAACAGAAGCCATAAAAAGGAAGCTTAAAATATTTTTTTTAATATATAAACAGATGCTAATCATCAATTTTATTTACTTTAAGTGTAGGCCTAAACAAGAGGCAAGCCTAGAGGACTTAATTTATAACGTAGAACTAGGCCTATATTTGTTAGAACTACAGTATCCTGTAGGAATTATTTATGGTTCTGATCACTGAAAGTAGGTTAATCTCAAAAGTCTAGGCCTAATCATAACTTTTAAATTTAAGGTTAATTAAGCTAGCATGGCTAAAAATAAAATAATAATGTACAATTTTTATCATAACATTCTAACAATGAGTTATTCAGGTCACAAGTACAAATTAGCTATTTATTTGGTATACTTATTTTACTTAATGATCTGATCTACAGTGCCTATAAAAAAAAAATTTCCAGGACCTATCAAAAGCTTAGCACTAAAACAAAATATAGTAGGGCCTACATGAACTGGAGAGTACAGGATTATGGTATGTTGGAGAAAACATTAACAATAAAAGCAGCACTGCTTACAAATGAAGTGTGATCCATCTTGTAGATATGGTAACTATATATACAGTACCATGCTGTATGAAGTAGCTTTACTGGTATAGGCCTATGGAGCAGGCTGCTGACCAAGTAGCCTAAACACAGAATCCTCTATCCTATAGCAATAAGTTAGAACTACCATAATTATAAGAACAGCCTCATAACATTACATGTAAGCCTATACATCAGTTTAATAGTGCTGAACAATGTCCTATTATATAACAAGGATAGAATCCTAGTTAGTACTTAGTAATAAGGTTAATTTGAGGTTATTTTCAATACTGAGACCTAATGACTTACAGTGGAGTGGAGGTGAGGGATCCCCACTACTGTCCTGACTTAAACCAATTTCTTCATTTGGAAGGTGAAGAGATAAATCTCCCATTGCTGCCAATGCTTTAACAGCATCTTCACTGTCAGACATGACTAATGATTCCACATATGGTTAAATATTATACAGCAAATTTTCTTAGCTTCATAGAAATACCATCTGAAATAAAATATAAGTAGATGAGATAAGGTATATGCTAAGCTACAGTAATTAATTAGCTGTAGTTAATGAATGAGATAAAGGTACCATTAGCATTTAACTAAGTGGCCTAGTAGACCAGTAAACCTTGTAATCTAGTTTTACTTCAAATAGGCTAGCCCATGGTAAGACAATCATATGCAATCCAAATCCAAATCACTAGCATCAATTCTGACCCTATGGCCAAATCAAACTACAAGGGGTAGTACAAAAGTAATGCCTCTTATTGTATTTATGAACTGAAAAATAAGAGGCATTACTTTTGTATTGACCCTTGTATTATAATTTACAAATAGGTTATTACCTGAACATACCAGCATATAATATCTCTGCAACATCATTTGCTCCAAGAAGTTTATAGCCTATGGCAATAGTGAATGGAATTTTTACAGGGACAGATCTAGCCTACAATATACTGTATAAGTCATATATCAATTTTATTTATAAAATTCACACAAACATCTGTAATTCTTAATCTAAGCTTCTGTTAATTGAAAAGAGTACCTATTACATCAGAAGATAGACACTCATCACAATGGAATTAAATCATAGAGATACTGGCCCATAATGTGACCAAATCTAATTTCAAGGTTTTCACTGGTTTTCTCCCAAGTCCCCTACTCCCAGTGATACCAAAACAACCATTTGTTCCCTCCTCCATTAAATATTCTGAGTCCATGTGAAAACTTAACAATGAGACTGAATTACATAATGCCTCACACCCTAGCAAATTAAAAGCTTTTAAAGAAAAACCTCTTTATATACTTTACCAAGTTTTCATAAAGACATTAGGCCTATAACAGAATCAATGGTCTTCATTTGTCTTAGAATCATCAGTCACCACTTTTATTTTTCTCTTATTTCCCTTCTCTTCAAGTCTTTTTTTTCAATACTTCTCAGAGTTCTGGCTAGACTAAATCTTGTGTCATATAATGCAGTTACTCCCATTAGCTATACACAAGTACTTTTCTAATAACCTATTCTGAAAAATTTTAATCTTACTTAGACCAAGTTTAATATAAATCAATCAGCACTTCATACATTATTCAAGTTATTAAGGCCTTTTTTTTCCCCTTTTCCTCTTCCTCTACTAATGATGTAGCTTCAAAGGGATTGCCCTTATCTTCTTCCCATGCTCATTTGAATGTGATCTCTTCACAAAAATATTTTAATGGTTCAGTTATTTCTTCTCAGACAAATTCATCACTTTGTTATAAATTTGTAACTTCATTATGTCAAATCCTTCAGTTGTTTCTTAGCATTAAATGAGAGCCATAAAATCCCAGAAACAGATCACAAAAATAAAAGTCAGAAAAACACAAAAATTTAGAAAGACATAAATTAGACACAATAGCTATATTATACAGTGGAAGTCTTTGAAGGGGCAGGTGATAAATGCTAAATTTGTTATGTTTTCAGATATACTAAATGGGGCATTAATTAAATAAAATCTGTCCTGTGACTACAATAAATATATCATAGAAGGCAAAATAAACCATATACCTCTCTTACAAGTCATCCAACAAAAATATTTAATCTACAAACACAAAAAGAGGTACTATGTCTCAAGAAACATATACCAATTATAGAAGCTGATTAAATAACTTGATTAAAAACACAAAATCAGAGTACTACATCAATAAATTTAAGAAATACAGACAATTCTTAGAAACAATGGAAACTTATCAATGAAATTTACATAGGAGGAAAAAATAAAATTCTTTTCCCACAAATATATACGGTAACTAAATAACATCACTTATAACAAACCTTTAGATATAGGCAATCATCTAAATAATTACTGAGCTACCACAGAAAAAAACCTGCTGGTCTCATATCACATTCCCTACACACTTATGAAGGATACCTTGGCTAACCCCCACCCAATACATTCCTCTTCTCTCCTATTTCTCACAGAGATCAAAATGGCAATTTCCACCCTTAAAAACTAATCATGTCACATCACATCTATCACAAATGCAGTATTTAAGTACTGTTCAGATTCTTTATCTCTACTTTAATCAATGTTATTCAATTCAGCCCTCAGTTTGGGAATTTTCCCTGATGTATTAAAAAAGAGACGAGTATGTCCAATATTTAAATCAGAAGACAAATCACATCCTTCTAATTATTGACCTCTATCCATTTTACTTACCTTACAAAAGATATTTGAAAAACTTTTTATACACAACTCTCAAAATATTATGAAGGAAAAACCTTGTATCCAAGTATTAGTTTGGTTTTAGGGAGGGTCATAAAACAAGACTTTCATAATACAGAATCTTCTCTTTTCTTACTTATGGACCTATCAAAGCCTTTGATACAATCTCCTACAATGTACTTATTATTATCTCCTTTTGGCGGAAGGGATGTTGTATTAAATTGGTTCAAATCATATCTGCACAACAGGAAACATTAAGGACATTATCACCTCTAAATTAAAAATTACACACTGAGCTCCATGAGGAAACCTTTTGGGCCCCCTCCTATTTTTTATCTATATAAATAACTTTCACAAAGTATATTTTCGAACATAGGCCTAGGCTTAGTTAAATACTAGGGATGTACCAATATAGCAGTATCAGTGATATCGGTAGATTTTTATCGATATTGTTATTGGCCAATATTTCAAAAGTACCGTACGATTTTTCCAAAATTATGAATAAAAGACTATTTAGAGGATGAAATTTCCAATATTTTATTGTTTTATCACTTCACATATACATAAAATATATATATATAATATTATATATAATATTATATATAAAAATTATATTCTAAAAATTATGCCATTAATACACACATCCTTAAATAGATCAGGATATGGACATAGATATGGACAAGTGTAAATCCTTTGAGAAATAGGTATAAAGCCTAGAAAACCAAAAAACTATCTTGTGGTCATAGCTCACAATATTAACCCTGCTAGCTGGTTAAAAACACATTTACTAAGCCCAACATAGGCCCGCAGTCCAATTGTATAACAAACAAAACTATGACATCTAATGCAGTGTTGCCATCTTTAATGAAAAGGAGTATTGCTTTATTGCCAAATTTTCAACACAGAAAATAAATTATGAATATGTTACAAAAATATGACAAACTAATAAACCCTAGCTGGATATTGGTATCAGTTATCAGCCAATACTGGTTTTAATTATCAGTATTGGTTATTGGCTAAAAAGCAATATTGGTACATCCCTATTAAAATATTGTATATAATTTGAAATAGCTTATGGTAATTACCATTTTAATACAAAATAAAGCTTTGCAGCTTGCAGCAATGGGCCAAAAACATTACGCTGATCCATTAAAAAGCACAAAAAGAAAAACATATATTGAAGTCATTTATTCTAGTATGTGATATGCTCAGAGGAATCAGATAATTGACAGATGATCAATTGATTTGCAGAAGTTGTTTCATTGACCTCAAGAAAATAGAAGACTGAAATAGAGTTGCTTCAGGGTGTGCAACTTCAACCAAGTTCCAACCAACCAAAATTTTCAAGGTCAGAATCAACTTCTTTAGCAGAGGTAGATATACAATCCTCAAGATCATTATTAAGAGGAATGTTAGCTACAAAAGTAAGGAAGTCATCTGTAAATTATATAATTTTTATGTTAGGCCTCACTTAGAATAGGCCTACTGCATTCAAGCTTGGTCCCCTCACCTTAAACATAATATTGATATGCTTGAAGGTGCGCAATGTAGGGCAACCAAGCTTAAGACAGGTTTACACAAGGACAGTATACTGTCCAGCAGTGCCCAAGACAGTAACTGGAATCATGTAAACATCATAGGGCAGCGAAGAAGACAGTAAAAATGACAAGACAATTGGTGTGACAGTAGCTGACTAGCCTAAGTTCTATTTTCAGGACAATAGGCAATTTAGTACAACTGTCTGACAATTCATTATATTTGTTTAAACACCTTACTGTTTTCAAAGCCTTTATGAAAATCTGCCTTGTTCACACAAACAGTTGACTGGTAACAGTTCATCAGACAGCTTACTATCTTTGGCACTGTTGGACAGTACAGTATACTGTTCTTGTGTAAACCCACCTTTATCCCTAACCTAAGATGATTATATTACAGGGAAAGATTAAAGGGCAACTGGGTACATTCAGTTTTGAGAGACTGTTTGAGAGGAGATATGGTACAGATGTTCAAAATGTTTTGAGGTTTGGATAATTTAGATATAACTTTTTTCATTAGAGGCTGATGGAATAACTAGAGGCACAATAAGAAAACTAGAAAACAGATTTGTAGACTTGATCTACAAAAATACTTTTTCAATCATAGAGTAGTAGATTTTTGGAATGACTTGCCATATGATGTGGTAAATAGTAGCTCCTTAGTTAGTTTTAAGAGAAATTTGGATGCTTCCATGAATGAGTGTGTGTGTTTATAGATTGTAAATATGGTAGTCTATATTCTTAGCTTAAGTTACGTAGGCTACTTTGGTAGCTCTGTAAACAGTTTATGTTAATTAGCTGACTGGAGACTGACATTCTACACAATTTTATTATAAAATATAGCTCACGACTTGGATAACCTTAATACCATAGGCCCAAGTGGCTTCATATTTTCCAAATGAAATGTAATGTAAAGGCACAATAAACTTTTGATGAAAATCAAGCCCAACAGGAGTAGTTACTACTTTCTGGGTCCTGACATATATTCCAACTAAAATAACCTTTCCAGGTCCAAACATACAGTATATTTCGTAATATTTTTGTTTAAACTAATGAGAATATCACAACTTAACCTAACCAATCATCAAGAGTGTACAGTTGACCTAAATGGGTAGTCAATAATTTTCATGTAGGTTTTGATTAATTTTAAGCAACTTTTACCAAAAATGTGTGTTAGTTATAGCTACCACACACACATATATATATATATATATATATGTGTGTGTGTGTGTGTGTCTGTGATATAGTATGTTGCTGAAGTTAATTTACAGTTTTTGATTTGGGACCCAGAAAGGTAAGTAGTACCCAACAAGATTTATCTTTTGCCCTTTCAGTGCTTGATGAAACTCCTATCAAAACAAAGAGGTAGTAATTGGCAATTATACTGGACACCTCACTCTATATAATTCAGTTCTGTGCTAAATTCTATAGCCTAATCTTATTAGATTCAACCTCCTATGAAAGTTCTGTAACTGATAGGCCTATACCATTATTAATTTCTGCCAAGTCTAGGACTAACTAGAAGGTAGAATCACAGTTTAGTATCATAAAAATTTTTTTTTGCCAATATCCTATTTTGGCATCCCAAATTATTCAACCAACCAAAAATAAATGGTACTCCAACATTTTCAAATTACTTGTTTATGTTATAATTAAGTTAATTGACTGCCTGGTTACGTCAACTGTACACCTTCATGACTGGTTAGGTTAAGTCTTGATATTTTTGTTAGTTTAAACAAAAATGTAATGACTTACCCTAACCAATCATCAAGGGCATACAGTTGACCAAACTGATTGGTTGAATAATTTGGTATAAAAATAGGATATTGCCAAAAAAATTTGGTTAATTTACTAAATGCCATGAGCTGAACCTGTGATTGAAAATAAGTTTATATAATGTATTTAGTCGCTTTTTCTTAATATGTTATCCATTTCCTGTAGAAATGCAAGATTATAGAAAAAATTACAAGTTACATTTTTATAGTGAATATTTCCTGTTTTGGCTATAATGTATTTTTTTTTATAAAATATTTTTCCTGATTGGGCTATTTTTTTCGCTACTCTGCAACTTAATTAGTTGATTGGTTTCTGTTCTGTCTATTTTTTTTTCTAATTGGATTCAGTTTGGTCGTGTTTGTGATAGAATTATGACATGCTGTTCGTGTGGTTTCTGACTTTGAGAACTTGATTCATCATATGCCCTAGATAAAGACAAAGGATTGGATGTTTTTATCAATTACGGCGTTATTCTCTCATCCTTAACTTGCCCGAAATGTGACAGTGAGTGCCTAGTACGAAAAGATCAGAAGATATTTAGGTGAAATAACCAATATTAACCTGTTAGGCCAACTGAATGCTGGGTTAGGCCAACTGAATGCCGGGTTAGGCCAACTGAATGCCGGGTTAGGCCAACTGAAGGCCTGGTTAGGTCAGCTGAACACCCTTGATGATTGGTTAGGTTAAGTAGTAATATTTTCGTTAGTTTAAATGAAAATGACGAAATAAAAATGACATGGCCTGAAGTCGAAAATAAAAAATATATTTTTCTAGTGTATTTGGTGTGTTCTGTGTAAATATCAGTTTAGATGGTGATTCAACTAAAGGAAGGTTAGGTTAGGTTAGATTAGATGATGTCAAAAATATGACCTTCATTTCTATGCATATGGAAAGAAATATGACTCCGAAATATGTCCAAAAAATCATATTTCTTTCCATTTACACAGGAAATGAAGGTCATATTTGAACAGAACACACCAAAATACACTAGAAAAATATATTTTTTACTTCAACTTCAGGTCATGGCATTTTGTAAATAATTATGGCATTTTGTAAATTATAAAAAAAAATTTTTACAATGCTAAAATGTGATTCTACCAACTAGAATTACATAACTTTTGTTATTTACTTTTTATTCATTGCTTCAGAGGGTTATTAGAGGCAGAAATCATTAAGGGGAATTGCCAAGCTTCAAAGTGAATCAAAATGCGAGAAAATTTGAGGCTTCACATGGCACAACCATAGATACATTTAACTGCAATGACCACACAGTATATTAATGTACAGAAACGATGTAAGTATAGAGGAGTGTTCTGCACACGAGGAAGAGAAATAACGAACAAATGAAAAATGAGGTAACCACCCGGGAATCAAACCCAGGATCTTCCGATTGCCAGTCAGATATGCTATCTACTACACCATGGGCCTCGATCAGTCAGAAGTCGTAATTCTCCTACATAGGGCAGAAACCAATGCCTGGAGAGGGCACCCTCGCAAATCGTGAATATGTACATTTAGCTGCAATGACCACGCAGTATATTAATGTATAGAAACGACGTAAGTATAGAGGAGTGTTCTGCACATGAGGAAGAGAAATAACGAACAAATGAAAAATGAGGTAACCACCCGGGAATCGAACCTAGGATCTTCCAATTGTCAGTCGGATATGCTATCCACTATACCATGGGCCTCAATCAGTCAAAAGGGCAAACAAATTCAAAAATTAGAGGATATAAAACTAAGTATATTAAACACCATAAAGCAAATGAAATAAAGTATACAACCTTAAAATATTGATATCATACAGAATATAGGACTCTAGTTAACCTGACTAAACTGTAGAAAACCAAATATGGTAGGTGGTGGTGGGGCCAACAAAACTTTACTATCCAGATACAGTTCACAGAGTCTATAACAGATTGGTAGATATGTTAAATTAAGTTGTATTAGGCTAGATTAGGTTCATTTGGGTTGGTAAGGTTAAGTTGTAATTAGGGCCCTACCGTATGAAACTCTACTCTGAACTGTATCTAGATTGTCAAGTTTTACCATGAGCCTACTGGTCATTTCAGACCACCATCCCAAGTTGGTTTATGCCCAACTTGATACAATAGTACCCCCTACTCTTCTTTCTCTCAGGCTAACCTTAGAGTGGATCTTAGGGTCTTTTTTAGGCTTAGCTTCTGTAGATCTGTAGATCTATTTTCCCAATACTGATGTAAAATAATTCTAACAAATAAAGTATTTATTGATATGGTACAACTAACCTAACTTTAAATGAGTAATTATGCTGTAATAAAATATAGTGGTAAATTTGGAGCAAAGATATGATAAGATATGCTCATTGACAAAAACAAGTAGGCTACTTATCAAAAAAAAAACAGTGGAAAGTAAATAAAAAAAAATTTAATACCAAGTAATCTTGATTACATTACATTCGGAAAACATGAAGCCATTCAAGGTTATCCAAGTCTTATAAATTATCAAAAGATATTTTATTATCAAAGTTGGCAAAATATCAATTTTGGTAAAATTTCAGAACCCAGGCACAGTTCAGAGTCCCTAATTACTACCTAAAACTCACCAAGCAAACCCAATTTAACATATTACCAAACTGTTGTAAATTCTAAACTGCGTCTGGATTCTGGAATTTTACCGACTTGGAAGTCAAATCAACTCAAATCTGCTGCATTCGCTTCTTCTAAAACTCAAGATCTGATTAGACTCGTCTCCAAGTTCCGCCGAAGCCAGCTCCAGAGGAGGCTGGAGAAAACTCCTATAATTATTTATAAACAATGTGTCGTCTGCAGAATGAAAAAGTATTTCAAGATTTCATTGTATTATTTACGCCTATATATAAAACAATATATATTTTATTGATGTTTGAAGACTATGCTAAATTAAATTTACATATTTATAAGCCTTCAGCGAAGAATTAGCCTTCATTCATTGTAATTTTGCGGCTATATTGAGCGCTATCATAGCCAAATTCCAATATCGTAACACTGCTTTCTGTTGATTAGCGAAGTTAAGCAACATTGGGTCGGATAGTAGTTGGATGGGAGACCGCCCTCTACATCCTATCGTCCAGTGTGTGTAGCGACTGGTGATTCGAGCCGGACGTAAAACTGTAGGTTCCCTCCGTCATACAACCAACCTTAGATGTTGCGAAGGAAGTTAAACAACTTCATCATTACAGTTTGCCTTTATTGATATCGGATAGCTTGCTGTGGGCCTGTGGCTAGCTGAATTCTAGGCTAGGTCTCAGTCTTATCATGGGATGGATTTATGGCAGAAGGCTGAAGTTAGAACCCTGCTGCCCTGTATTGAATGTCCAGACGAAATGATTGATTGGTTGTTTAATGGTGGTCCAGACGAATGGTTAAGCCTTCAGCCATGAACTACGAAGTAGGCCTAACTGAGTTTTGTTTACCCCATTGACGTCACAAATTCGTTATATATATACTGGCGTAATGATTGTGTGTTACTTCCATGTATAAGATTCGTGTTACAACTTACATGGCGGGAGATTTGAATTAAATGCTGCCATTACCTAGAGTGGGGAGGGTTAACACTTAAAACACCTCTGGACGCGAAGACCTTAAGTGTTTTCTAGGTTGTTGAATATATGGCAAGTGTATTAACCTTGTCGTATTTTGGTGGTAGCGATCACGACTTCTACTCAACAGGTCCTGGGTTCGAATCTTGGCAAGGGCAATTTTGGTGTAGTGGTTAGCACGCTGACTACAAATCCACTGACCCCGAGTTCGATTCGGGACGATAGCAGGCAACGCTCAATTCTCCCAGCTATTCATCCTTCCATATAAAAATTGGTTAGTAGGTAAATGGATGCCCTGGGTAGCGTAGTTGTTAGAAATCTAGAAGAGGAAGAGCCATTGTTGTCCAAAAGCTATATGATGGCTAAGCTATTAAGGCAGCATTGCCTGTACACTGTACAGTGTATATTAAGTTAATATATATAAGTATATTCTGAAAAAATTAAATCCACTATAGTCCACTATAAGTAATGATAAATGATAAACACTATTTTTTACGATAAATATTTACTATTACACCGGTCTCCGGTACAAAGTTTTAAAAGCTGGTTTTCAATGTTTTACAATGTGCTGAATTAAAAAATTATACTCATTTCCGTCGCAAATGATTTGTTAAAGAGTTATTGAAGCTTAAAGCTTTTAAAACTTTCTACCCTTTTTTACCTGGGGGGCCCCCAGTGGGAACCGAGAGTTTTTGGGTGGGGAGAATCACAAAAACGAGTGGTTTCCGAAGATTTTGAAAGTCAGATTAATACAAAACACATCAAAAACCATAGGAAAAACATAAATTTCACCTTCAAAATTGGCCGAACCTAAAACAACCTAAGCAAACCTAAGCAAACCTAACCTAACCTAACCTAACCCCTAACCCCTAACGACCCTTCGTAATCAGACACCGGAAAATCACAGCGCCGTCTTTTCTTAGTCTTGGGAACCGGGTAACGCTTATGGCACCGCCACACTTTTTGTTCCTCACGAAGAGTACAATCCGAATCACAACGAGGACACTTCACCACTTGTGGAAGAACACTGTGTGCCCGAAGAAAAGCTGTAGCTTTTTCTGAATTTCCATAAAATTCGTGATACAGCTAAAATAATCGAAGGAGCACAGACCACAGGAAGCCATGTCCACTAACTGATTCAAATTAAAACCAGTGGAAGCGCCATTTTTTTACTCTTTCCCCATTAGAGAGTTTAAGCTTCAATAACTCTTTAACAAATCATTTGCGACGGAAATGAGTATCATTTTTTAAATTCAGCACATTGAAAAACTGAAAACCAGCTTTTAAAACTTTCTACCAGAGACCGGTGTAATAGTAAAGAAATACCGTTTTTACTTTATATATATATATTATATAGTAGTATAGCCGCAAAAGGGAGAGTGCAAGAATGTTGCAAGTGATCACGTAATGTTGCAAAGGGGGGTGGGGGTTTGTTGCAAAGGGGTGGGGGTGTTGCAAAAAAAGAAGAAAAAAAGGCCAGATACCACTTTTTAGCGATACCATTGTATACATTATTATAGACTCCTAATCAGCCAGTTGGCTTAGAAGGCGTAAATGGCTTGAGTTGCCAGATACCACTTTTTAGCGATACCATTGTATACACTATTATAGACTCCTAATCAGCCAGTTGGCTTAGAAGGCGTAAATGGCTTGAGTTGCCAGATACCACTTTTTAGCGATACCAATTGTATACATTATTATATTTCTTAAAAGTTGTTTTAGAATACCGGTAGTAGTTTAGAAGCCGTAACATGATATAATTAAGTAAAACAACATTGCATCATTCTGTTTTTATAAATATATAGAAAATAAATATACATTTCAATAATAATTGAGGAATATGCATATAATCATAACAGTACAGGAAATATATACACAATTATGGTGATATATAAAAAAATATACATTTCAAATAAAATAAATATACATTTCAATAATAATAGAAATATGCATATAATCATAACAGTACAGGGGAAATATCACGCAAAATATATAAATACATTTCAATAATAGAAAATATGCATAATCACAACAGTACAGGGGAAATATCACGCAAAATATATAAATACATTTCAATAATAATAGAAATATGCATATAATCATAACAGTACAGGAGAAATATCAAGCAAATATATAAATACATTTCACTTTTTTTTCAAAATACTAAACTCGGTCTTAATCGAGTTTACAATTACATCATTATTGCTCTGCATTACGCAGTATATGCGGCTTAATAATATTTCACCGCTTAAAGTATAGGGAAACCTGTATTCGATACGAAGGGCTTTCATATCGTTCAGTACTATTTTTGTTCCCACTTTACAACCGGTTGGTAAGTCATCTTTAAATACGTCTAGAATACAATCAAAAGCACGCACGAAGAGTTCATCGTTAGCTACATTATTAAACACAAGTTTATAAGCACGCTTTTCCAATCGAGGGTTTATTTCTACCGACTCGAGCTTTTCAATCGTGAACTCACTCAACATAGCGGCAATTGAAATAATCTTCTAAATCGTTACGACAACTGCGCGTTATATAATAGAATAGTTCTTCAGGGTGAACGGTGTAGGTGAGCTCAGCCTTGTACCGATCAATTGCTTTGTACCAAAGTTCATGGTATTTCAAAGGTCTAAACTTTTTAAATAAACGTCCAGCACTAGACCATTCTCACCAGCCCTACACTGGGTAAACCCATCGAGCAGAGCGGTGTAGGCGTATTCAAGTACTGTATCAAAATAAAGCATGTCCGTAACACGCGCGTCTAATATAGGTTTCAGCTTGCGGAATCCGACGATTTCAAACATTCTGTCGAGGATGAAACGGTTTCGCGTAGGAACAAGAGCGTTATTATCAGAAGCATTCTTCCACATCAGCCGTATATCAATGCACGGCCGATCGTTATTTATACACAACGTACATACAACGGCGTATGAGGGTGCGTCACTAATCTGCTCTCTTCTTGTACCTACGTTAGCAGGTATTTTATAACGATCTTCACTCCACTTCTCAACTATCACGAAGATTCTATTCATCTCCTCGACACTTAAATAAACCCGTTTGTTTGTTTTTTGTCTACATTCCGTTTCCAGTACATAGCTAATGGTACCGGAATTACGCCTGAACACACGCAACGATTTCGTCACGGACACATCGTACGAGGCGTTGAGAATACTGCTCAAAGGAAGTTCCATCGTATTCGAGGAGCGCACGTCCACTCGGCTCAAGCTCTGAGATAACTATGAGCCGTGTGAGGCACGCAGGTAGGCAGGAACGGTTCGACGGGCGGCTGACTCGATGATACGTGAATGGGCTTGTTCGTATGACCGCGAGTCGTACCGAATTGTTGTACATATTTGTTTTTCCGTACAAGAATTAATTTCATCACTACCAGCCTACGCACCAGACATTTTACCTCAGGATAAGAACTAGGAACATTTTATGTTTTACTAAACTCTCACACTCCGGCGCACTATTTGAGAGGAAATATGCTCATATTTTTCCTTTCTGCCCATCAAACGATACTCGTCTCTAAAGTCTGTTAAAAACTCACAGGGCACTAGCCACAACCTCACTACGAACCTCATCATGATATACGTTAATATAGTGATAAAATACTTAAGATTGTCCATGATCACGAGATTCACATTTTCAGTCGTAGGGTATGAGTAATCGACATGGTGTAGCATGACGTAATACCGCTTGTCACACCACCCATCCGCAAGGCTCATTATCCATACCTGCTGCTTCTCTTCTGCACGCGTTGTTTCTTTTACTTCACGGTGTATGTGAGACTTTATAAAGTTTAGCTCTGCAGTATACTTCAGCACATCGTCTGTGCAACGAAAGCCTTCAACGGTCTCACCAGAACATCCGTAGAGTATTTGTACATCTTGGAACTTCGCACAATCCAATGTGTTTTTAAAAGAGGTATAGGAGGGAGGAATAGGAAGTTTTTCGGTATCCACCACATCCTGACACTTTGCTGAATACCATTTCATAAACGTTGTACAAGCAATATTAAAGGTAGCCATTTGAATACACGTCTGATCTGAATACACGTCTGATCTCTCGGGCTTACTGTGTAGCTGGTTCCTTCTTGGTGCTACTTGTAGTTGCCGGGAAGAATGAAGGATACGAGAGGCAAGCTATCGCTTTGTTGGGTATCTCTTTTAGGGGCCTCTCGTGTCCTCTTCTCTCCCTGTCGTTTGGGGGGTTGGCGTCTTGAAGGAAAAGCCGGTCGTTTTCAGAGTTTATTGAGTTCTTGGTTGGCTGAGGTTATTTTACAGAAGATTTTGTTATTTTATATACAGCTGAATTAATTAATATATATATATAAATTTATGTACAATACTTATTGATAAAGATTATATATGATTCTTAAAATTACAGTGATAAAATATATACAATTTGGTACGCGCAAAATTGGTTTGTCGGTAACTAATATAAAAATAATATAAATGCGGAAAATTAACTGCGCGGCCCCACACTACTGCCCACTCCGAGAAGCGGAGCACGTATATCAAAAGTAGAAATATTCGGGTCTTGATTTGAATCGGATCCTTCGTCCAGCTCGCGTTATCCTCGGTCGGCCTCGTTTCCGGTTGTTGCGTTTCCTGCGCGCCCGTCCTGAGGTCTGTATTTGCTACCTCCGAGGTGCGTCCTCCATCGTCCTATTTCCTTGCGTGCTTTTTCTCCGATCCGATGTCGTCCGATTGTGCGCCCGGTACCTGTGTGGGACCTGAAACTATATACGCCGGTTTTAAACGATTAATTGAAATGGCTTCTGATGATCCGTTAGTTTTTTCTATTACGAAGTACTTATCGTGGCGTTCGAGAACACGGAAAGGTCCTTGATATGGTGCCTCGAATGGTTTTCGAACGCGGTCGATGCGTACCCATACGTGGCTTGATTTGTGGAGTTCCGATGGAATGAATGATTTGGGGGCTGAGTGAATGTTTCCTTGAGAGAGTTGGGCGAAATCGATTTGCGTCATTTTCTTGGCTAATTCGGAGATGAATTTTGAATTGGATTTTGACGACGAATTGGCGATCATTGGCCTCGGGCATAATAGGGTGGTTCCAGTGACGGTGGTGAACGGTGAATAACCCGATTCGTTGGGGAGACTGCGTAAACCAAGGAGAACTATGGGTAAAGCGGGGAGCCAATCTTGTTTTCGAGCGATGATTGCTGTCTTGATGGTGCGATGAGATCTTTCAATTATTCCGTTGGTCTGAGGGCGATACGACAAAGTTCTTAGTCGGTGAAATCCGATGAGAGCTGAGAGTTCCCTAAAGAGTTCGGATTCGAATTGGGATCCGCGGTCCGTTATGACTTGCAGTGGTACACCAAATCTTGAAATCCATACATCGAGAAATGCGTGTGCTATTGATGTGGCTGTAGTATCAATCAGAGGATATGCTTCTATCCATCTTGTGGCACGATCGATGCAGGTTAGGAGATATCTATATGGGGAAGGATATGTTTGACCTGGCAAAGTGGTTGGCGGTAAGGGACCGACGATGTCGATATGTACCGTTTCAAATCTTGAACTTGGTAAATCGAAGGGGGTTATTTCTGATTTTGTATGGCGAGAAATTTTTGAGGATTGACATGATTCACAATTTCGGGACCAAGTTCGAATATCCTTATTCATTGAGGGCCAAAAGTATCTTGATTTAATGATACGAAGTGATTGCTTGATGCCTGGATGAGAAATATTATGAAATTGATTGAAGATGGAAGATCGATGCTGCTTGGGAACAAAAGGACGGGGATATGGCGTGGATGTATCGCAATATAAAGTTGTATTTTCTGGAAACGGGAACGGCTTGAGACGTGGGAGAAATTCTTGCGTTTCTTGATCTTTTTGTTGAGATTCCGCGATTGCTGATAAATCGAAAGCGTCGATATGTACTGCGTTTACGTTGCGTGAAAGGCAGTCCGCTACGACGTTTTCGGATCCACAGATATGTATTACATCGCATACGTATTCCGTGATGGCAAACCAATGACGTTGTTGTCGGTCTGTCTTGGCTCGTAAGGGACTCTTGTAGGCAGAAACCATCGGTTTGTGATCCGTGAAGAGTATTACTTGACGACCTTCTAAAAATTGACGGAAATGCAGGACGGCTAGGTATGCTGCGAGTAATTCTCTATCGTATGCGGCGTACGCTTGCTGAGTTGTAGTTAATTTCTTGGAAAAGAAGGCGATGGGAACTGGTGTGCTGTCGATTATTTGATGAAGAACTGCTCCAGCTGCTATTTGTGAGCAGTCCGTAACTAAATGATGGATTGAGCTTGATGGAAGAGGATGACAAAGCGTAACGGCGTTCCGTAGTGCATCCTTGACATCTTGAAAGGCTTGAATTGCTTCGTCGTTCCACTGTAGACTTTTGCTTCTGACTTGAGTTCTGACGATTTCACTTAAAGGTGAGACTAAATCGGCGTAACGGGGTATCATATGGCGATAGAATCCCGTCATTCCTAGGAATCTTCTGAGGCTTTGGTAATCTTGCGGTTGGGGAATATCTTGAATTTCGGAACTTTGTTTACAGGGGACGAATGCCTGCTGGGGAAACTTCATGACCCAGAAATTCAATTTTGGATTGCTGAAATATGCATTTTTCTAAGGAAATTCTTAAATTGTGTTCTTGAAGGATCTTGAATACGCGTTCTAAGTCTTTCAAATGGTCAACTGCGTTATTTGAATGGACTAAAATATCGTCGAGATACACAAATACGCAGTCAACTCCTCTGAAAATTGTATCCATGAAGCGTTGAAATGTTGCAGGGGCGTTTCTTAAACCAAATGGCATGTATAAATATTGAAATAAACCAAATGGAGTTGTTATAGCCGTTTTCTCGATATCTTCTGGGTGGACTGGAATTTGGTGATATGCTCTGACTAGATCGATTTTGCTAAAGCATGATTTTCCGTGCAGAGATGTTGACAGACTTCTTATATGAGGAAGTGGATATCTGTCCGGTTTCGTGACAGCGTTTAGGTTGGTGGAAACTTTCTGCGGTTGAGCTGGTTTCAGTAGTGAGGAGTACTTGTCAAGCAGGTTCCTGATTTCTTGAGGTAATTTGTCGGTAGGGTTAATATTGATGAGGTGAAGGTCTTTGGATTGCACAGGTTTAGTAGTGGCTTGAAGAGTTGTTGCTCTATCCTTCAAAATGCCATGCTTGCAGTCCACAAGGATGTCATAATGGGATAGAAAATCGGCGCCGAGAAGTGGACTGGAGACTTGGGCGACGACGAATGGCCACCTGAATATTCTTCGTAATTTAGGAATTGATATGTCCAGTGTTACTTCTCCGAATATTTCGAGCGGCTGACCGTTTGCGGTGGAAATCTTTACTGCGGTTGGGTGGAGTTGACAATCATTGACACAAGTTGGTGGTAAAATTGAGATGCTCGCTCCTGTGTCAATGATAAAATTGACCTTCAGACTGGCGATGTGAGAGCTGCGACTGAGATCAGCGGCAGGCCGGACGTCGCGTAATCGCACAGCCTGCTTATCTAGTTTTCCGACGTTTCTCTTGATGGTGAGGAAGATCTTGAATTTGGGCGTGACGAGGGAGCAGCTTGGCGTCACTTTATTTGGCCACTTGCACCATGGCCTGCAGGTCCTTGCTTGGGGGCCATAATAAAGGTGCGCGCGGCACACCACCGGCCGCTGATTCTCGCTGAAGGGTTTTAGGCCGATGGGGATATTCGTTCTTGGGCTTGTATTGGCTCGAGTTGACGTTGGCGCCGCGTAGCAGCTTTGTTGAGCGAACGGTATTAACTCATCGGCTAGTTTGCCGAGTTGAGTTAGCGTCAGCTCCTTTTGTGCTGCTACGACGGGCGCTATTGAGGATGGGAGCGCCTGATGAATTTATGCTTCACCAAATCATCGCTGACGCCCACCTTCAGTGCCGTTTGGTGGATATCTTGAAGGAATTGGGAGGGCTTTCCAGTGAGAGGAGTGTTGGAGATGAGTCGTTCGAAGAGTTCTGGCTTCGTCTTTTCGTAATGACTCACGATTTCTTCTTTTAAATCGGTGTACGACTTGTTGGAGAAGTTGCTGCTGAAATTCGTGAGACGACTTCGGCGGGTAACGAGGCTAGAACATGGAAAAATTTGGTCTCTTCGGATGTTATTCTGGAAATGTGAATTGTGCCTCCATGATGGAGAACCATCCTGCGGCCGACGCTTCAGAGAACGTGGGTGGCTTGATGGTGACATGGTGCACTCCTGATTCAACAGATTCCATCTTGCGGGAATGTAATTCGGGTCTGCTGCTGCTTTGGTTCCGACCGGCTACTACGGGTGGGCGGCGAAGAGGCGTGGCTTCGGTTTGTTCCGCCCGGCGACTGAAGGACGCTGCTTCCGCTGGCTGCTTCGGGTCACTCCGGGGTCAATAATTGTAGCTGGTTCCTTCTTGGTGCTACTTGTAGTTGCCGGGAAGAATGAAGGATACGAGAGGCAAGCTATCGCTTTGTTGGGTATCTCTTTTAGGGGCCTCTCGTGTCCTCTTCTCTCCCTGTCGTTTGGGGGGTTGGCGTCTTGAAGGAAAAGCCGGTCGTTTTCAGAGTTTATTGAGTTCTTGGTTGGCTGAGGTTATTTTACAGATTTTATTTTATATACAGCTGAATTAATTAAATATATATATAAATTTATGTACAATACTTATTTATAAAGATTATATATGATTCTTGAAATTACACAGTGATAAAATATATACAATTTGGTACGCGCAAAATTGGTTTGTCGGTAACTAATATAAAAATAATATAAATGCGGAAAATTAACTGCGCGGCCCCACAACTGCAGTCGACTGACCACGCATGGACTCCCAGATAGTAGCATGACTCACGGTCTTACAGTGGGCGGAGCTTAGAACTTTCACCTGCACACACACACACACACACAAAGGAGAAAGTGAAACGCTAATTGAAACATGATTTATTTAATAAACGAGATATTCAAGTTATATATATTTACAAATACGATTTAATAAGCGAGATATTCAAGTTATATATATATTTACAAATACGAGTAATAAATCAATAGATACTTTACAAATACGATTTAATAAACGAGATATTCAAGTTATATATATATTTACAAATACGTGTAATAAATCAATAGATACGATTATATACAAGACAAATACGTGTGTTAACAATAGAAGCATCATACGTTATGGTATCCAAAGGGTACGGTATCATAGGTACCAGGTAACTGGTAACGTTTCCTATAGGTGTTACGGCACACCTTCGTACCCCTAAGTTCCTTCACGCCCCCCAGCTTCTGCGCCCGAAAATTGTGGGTGCCTACAATTAGTTGGGAAGGTTGTTCGCCCTCATCATCGTCCAAACATACTAGATCCTTCAACGATTCAAAGTTAACAACCCGCCGATTCGCATGGTTGAGCGTAATACCCTTTGCCTTCACGATATATTTCATTTCCTCCCCACCCTGACCGTACCCCATAAGTCTTAGGGCCTGTTGAGACAAAAGAGTCGGCGTAAGCGTTGTCCCCATACTCGTCCTTGACCTCATCAGTGAGCTCGCCGAGGAACTCCCCAATAGCGGGCATGTATTCACCCTCCCTCTCTCTGAATATCACGCTATCTGTATCGGCATACAATACTCTCCGCCCAAGAGAATGCAATAGACCCCAAAGTTTTATACGGGCTAGGCTGTTGTGAAGCTGGCCATAGGTATGTTTGTAACCCTTGAGGTATCTGTGGCAAATTCAGTGTTGTACTTTATTATGTAAGTATTACCTACATTCACGATCTCCTGACCTCTTTATCGGGAGCATTGGCATAATCCCAGACATCGCTATAACTTTGTGCCAAATGAATGCTCCCTCTGCCGGTATTCTGCGCAAATTTTCCCCATAGACTGTTTAGACACAACTTTGCACTAAAGCGCTTGCCAGGATTCTTTACAATTTGGACACGATCAAGTTGTATACCTTCGCGGTCGCGGTAACGTTGAATATAGGCAGACTTTTCATCTTCGGTATCAACTCCTCGCGGATACCCTGATGCCTCAACCTTATCCTTCAAAAAGGCGTTTATATATGGTGTGAAAAGGTTGGGTAGCTTCTGAAACCTCCACACCTCATGTATCTTCAGTATTCTATAACCATGGCGTACGGCTAGGGCCAGCTCAGGACTTGTATATACGCCTCTGATCTTACGCTGGTGGGGTATATGGTTACATTCGCAACGATTAGAAACCAATATAACATTAACTTGAACTTCATTAAACTTGAAGTTAAACTTTTCGGAGACGAAACAAATAACGTAGTTAGCCTACACATAATTCAACCAACCATAGAAAACAGAATTATAGAAAAACAATTAGGTTTTTATGGATAACTAGTTTATCTTGACATAAGTTTACTATAATTATATATATACACAGTCTTTTAAACATCTTGTGATATATATATATATATATATATATATATATATATATATATATATAATTTTTTTCTTTATTTAAAACAAGTTTGAATGTATTACTTTGCAAACAACATGAGCAAAATTAAACGATAAATATTTTATAATTTTTTAAGATAGGTAAATAGATATATATAGTTTCACTATAGATGTATAGATGTATATAGTGTTTTACAATAGATGTGTATATAGTGTTTACAATAGATGTATATAGTGTTTTACAATAGATGAATATAGTGTTTAACGATTAGAAACAAATATAACATTAACTTGAACTTCATTAAACTTGAAGTTAAACTTTTCGGAGACGAAACAAATAACGTAGTTAGCCTACACATAATTCAACCAAAAGGGACTACCATAGAAATGTAAGTGTCTATAATTTATTCACAAGAAACACGATTTTATATATATGTTACTCGTCCGGACCCTTTATAGCGGATTGGTACACATCATAGCCCTACCCAGCTACACCGGCAGCCAATCACTACGAACATCTGGTCTTTTGGGGCGGAGCTTGGCGATTGTGCATATAAAAGGGGATATTTTTCAGTTGGGAGTAACAGTAGCTATTTTCGCGTCAGTGAATAATCATTCCCTCCACCATGGACCTGTACGTCTCCCCAGATTTGTATGAAGAAAGTGATACTGCAGCATTAACGACAATTAGTCTTTTCAATGCGATTGACCGTGATGAATTATTTCCAACGCAAACCGTTGAAGATATTTGCAGTGACGCTCCTTACAATCCGACGCAAGGGACTACCATAGAAATGTAAGTGTCTATAATTCGATTATATATATATATATATATATATATATATATATATATATATATATATGGAGTTGTAGTATCTCGTCAAATAGATACTCGCCAAAATTTTTTTATGGCAATCAATGTTATTTGGTTTTACTTCTTACCCCCATTATGCTAAAATCGAAATTTTGTGTGGCAATCAATGTTATTCCTCTTAAATGAACCAAAGATATCTTCACATAATGGGGATCTGTCTGTATACTCTGTATATGTTTTAAAAGAATGAACATTATTCCTTTAAGGTCCGATGAGGATTTGACACGTGTTATACAATCTTTTGAAGAATCTCGTGTCATGAATACGGAGGATATACTGATCAGTCAACAATGTCACACCGAAATAATGTAAGTGTTTTTCGATATTTTTAGGGTAAGACAATATATTTTCATAAATTTATTAAATGAAAGAAATCAGTACAATAACCAACTACAGAATATACCGTTACAAATATACGAACAAAAACATTATACTATACAACGAGTACGTACAATTGGAAAGCGGATTTTTATGTCTGCATACCATTTCATCGTTTCGGCGAGTGTGACACGGGTCAAATAAATTTTAAAAATTTATAAATTCTTTATCACATGACATATGCATGAGAAATGAGACGCAGTACATTCCGCAAACATTAGTAAAATATCCTTGTATGCGAAATGGGTTCCATACAATTTCGGGAATATGTAACTGAGCGAGAAATTTTACAATAATAGGGTCACTCCAGGGTTGAGTACCGAGTGAATCAAAATAGGACAGGCGCTGTCTATTTTTAAAATAGACAGCGATCCAGTGAATCCCTTCATTACCGATGACATCTGTGTTCACAATAAGACTACCGCATTCTCGCGTACTTGGCAAACTCAATGTTTCATTCTTCGCAAACACGCCGATAAATTTGGAACGTGTGACTCGTTCCATTACTTTCTGAAGTGTATTAGCATCCATTTTAAAAGTCAGTGATAACGCTCCTAAATCTATCTACTTCTATTAGGGCTTGCGATTCGAGATATACTAGTACACTAATAGGAGCGTCTATAGGCTTGGCGAATTCCAGCCGCACTGAGATGTTTCCGCTCTGCTGTGGGGTTAAATGGGTATTTACGCTAGCAGATAAGTCAGGTGTAATGTCAAATGGATAAAGGTTAAATTGATCAATGAATTCTTCCTGCGTTACCCCATTACCAAGCTCATCACAATCACCTGCAATATGGGTCAGATTACTATAGGCTCTGGCACAAAGAGGTAACACAGCGTCTGATGAATAGTCCGTACCCATTGTTCCACCCAAAGCAGTGCCATTAACGTATAGTTATATTTTTAAGTCCGAAATTCTCGAATTTAAAGGCACTCTTTTTATATTTTCCATTCACCGAAGCATGGTCCTGCATGCCGATTAATATCCTTTTAGGAAGATTTCCCAGGGCAATGTTTTCTATCTGCTTCGATGCCAACCTTGCAGGAACCGTATATAGTTTGATTTGCACTCTGTTAATAGGATATTTCACTGTAGCGTTTAGTAAATTTTTCTCAATTTCTAGTTGTTTTGGTGAACTTAATTTCACTCGCCGTACGCGGAGGTATGTGTCCATAATGTGAACCACAACGGGCTTTGCACCCTCTTCTTGATCAGCATCCAGATTTAAGCAGATCTCAGGACTCGTGCGGGTGAGCTTTATTTTCATATCCACCCCGTTCACAAGCAACTTCTGGAAAGTGAAATCTGTGTGCAACCGTCCAAAACACTCGTATATTTTCTTTTTAGAATTTTTAAATTTGTCCTTTATACTATTTCCATCTTTAGTTTGATAATATCCCTCGGCACTTAAAAAGGTAGCCTTCGCTTCTTTGGAAAAGTTGAGCACATTTTCCAGATAGGCTCGTAGATGATAGTACCCCGTGCCTGCCGATATGCTGGTCTGATTTAAATATACGTCACACTGGTTGAATATGGAGTGCAGAAAGTTTGTTTCAGGGTATACAGCATATTTGTCATCGCAGACCGTTCCATCAGAATGGGCTATACGTAGCTTAGCGTACACGTGCACACAGCTTGGATCAAAAAAGTAAGGACCTGAGCTGGGTATCACGAATTCTATAGGTGCACTCGTGGAACTAATTGTGTTTAAAGGGTTAATTGTAATAAAGTCACTGTGCTCAATAGAAACTTGGGTTGGAGGTAGCTCAAAAAGGGACAGCTCCGATTTACAGCATTGTGAACTACATGGGTGGATGAAGCGTGCCATGGCGAAATAGTGACTCCTCTCTCGACAAGTGGTAAACAAACTATGATTCATGAGATCAATGTCCTTAGCTTATATCAGTCAAAAAAGTGGTCAACCATAGGTTTCACTCGCTTACAGCACTTCTTTTTTGATAGCCTTTTACGTTTAATACCACGTGACCCCTTCTTCTTCCGGGCAGCCCGCTTCTTCCCGCCACCACGCATTTTTCTCTTTGCATCTTTGATGATTTCGTCCCGTGTACGCTTTAAATGTTTTTTTATAGCCTCTTTAGGTTTAGCCCGGCCAATATGTCTTCTGCAGTGTTAATACCTGATTGTAGCGCTTTTCTTCCAAGGTATCTGGCACCCCTCTTCAGCAAAGGAACAGCCGTACGTAGTATGGATGAAAAAATGGACCCAAGTCCACTACCGCGCTGGTATCGCACCCCTCGATAGACGGTGAAAGGCTTTCTATCCATTATAACTCAGTGCGTCGAAAGTGTAGCTTCACTGTTAAGCTCCCGTTACCGAATGGGAAGTTTTCACCCTCAATCGTTCTTATATATATGGAGATATTGGTTATTAAATTAGTTGCGACATTCACATAATGGGGTCTGTCATATGTAATACTCAAACTCCTTCCTCTATGGTTGGGGATGTGAGCAATGCGCAGCAGGCGTGCCTGGGTATCCCCAACAAACTGTGTGCTCCACTATATTACTGTAAATATAGCACATGTCTGGGGACCTTTCAGCCAATTTCTCCATCTTCAATTGATACATTAATCTGGACAAGTCATGCTGTGTCTCGTGAAATGTCTCTCTTTGGAAGGCTGCGCTATATCGGCCATTGGCTAGAATTTGGAACTTTCTATGGTCTTTAATACGTCTGTTAGTCTTTGATTTTAGGATTAGTGTATGTGCAGGGTTGTTTACGATTTCGTATACTAAATCATTCGTAAGGTTTGAGTTTCTTAAACTTACGTTTAAGCCTCTCACAACATCCTCGGCCGAACCATATTGACCCGGTCCTAGTCTTACTTCTGTACTGTAATACCGTGCAATCTTAGTCCGAGCGATACGCATAGTTTCATCCATAGCTACCCCAGCTTTTTCACACTCGTCAATGTCTCTAAGAACCGTAAAAACGGGCTCTTTATGGTCAATATTTAAAAAGATGGTGTCCAGCTGAATTTCGCATATCCCCAACTCATACGAATCACGACCCAATTCAATGTGCCCGTGGAGCTCTGTTACAAAGATGGCTAGTGTGTTGTTAGGGTGTACAGACAAGGACGAGGACGGGAGTGTGACGTAGAAATGGTTAGGAGCCATGTTGCATACTATTTAAGCTTCATTATTGCATCAGCTTTTATATAGGTGTTGAAGCTTTCTGGGTACCCTAGCCATTTCACCAGGTACATTTTTCTCTTTCCTGAACCTTTGCTTCCTAAAATTTTCTCAATTTTAAACACATTTTTTCCTAAATTAAACGCAACTTTCTGCAATTCCTCGCGGTAAAAGCCTCCTGAGATTTCTTCCCCATTCAAATCTTCAATGTAATACATCATTATCTCACCTTTAGGTCTCATAGCCCTAACTTTAAAATCTCGCGTGTCCATCCTTGCTCAAAACCCTTTGCGAATTTGTTCCCCGAACGCGACAGCCTTACATAATCATTGATTTTGAAGCGCGCAGAGTGTGGTGGTGGTGGTGGTGATCCATCTCTCCTCGGGAGCGTACCTCTTTCTAAAATTTCGTTAGGTGTTGTCCCAATCGTGCGATGGTGTGAGCGGTTGTAGGATGATGCCAATGATTCCAGAATGTCTAGAAATCTGTATGTGTTTTTATGTGTAAAATAACGGTGCATGCGTTCCTTTATGGTGCGCTGAACTCTTTCAGCTAAAGAAGCCTTATGTATAGAATTGGTTGTGTAATAGCTGATATTAAACTCTCAACATGTTCTGAAAAGCACGGCCTATAAATTCATTCCCCATATCCGTACAAAAATAGCCAGGAACCCTGTTTTCTTTTAACATTAGCGTTTTGGTGGCTTTAGCAACTGTTTCAGGCAATGTTCCCTCTAATTTTTTTTAGTCCGTGTGCGCAAGAAATTTTCCTTGTGCATACATTTAGATTCATGGTGAAAAGTTGTGCAAACTTTTCTGAGCGCTATTATCTTCAAAATGAAATATATATAAATATTAAATACTTAATAAATATTATTTCCATAAGGTGATAGCTTGATCATTACGGTACTATTAAATGGATATTAAAAAACTGTTTACAATATTATATATTCTTAAAAAAGAAAACATTTTATCCACTCTAAAAATATGAATAAAATAAAAAATAGTAAAATAAAATTCAACAAAATAAAGAAATAAAATAAAAATAACATTAATTGAAAATTACTATTCTAGTTATCATTTCTCAAAACAATTTTTAGGATTTAGCAATTTAAAAGAGACCATCAAGATTAATACATGATTTTATCCATTCACAAAATAGGAATAAAATAAAAAATAATTTTATTTTTTATGAATTATGAGATAATTACTATTCGTTTTTATGCAAAAATAAGAAAGAGAAGGTTTATATTCAATGCGTTAATGTATAAAAGAAAAAAATGCAAATACATAGGGTAAAAAAAATCCATATTGCGTAATTGCGTGGACGTCGGCGAAGTCGGGCGGAAGGGGTTAATACTTAAAAGAGCGACTATAGAGTATGTTGATGCAAATGATCAGACCTTGTGTGACGGTATATTTTTGAAATTACTACATTTACTGTCGTGACTCATGATACGCTTGAGCCTGTGCGCATTTTATTTTGCTGTGTGCGCGGGTTTCACAACGCGTGTGCGCGCGCACACGCGCACACCTTAGAGGGAACATTGGTTTCAGGTGATTTATTTTTCAGAGGAACTAGCCACAGATATCTAGAGAATACGTCTATTATGAATAGAATGTAGCGGTAACCATCGTTATACACAGAATATCTTTGCATATCTGTTAAATCTGCTTGCCAAATAGAATCAATCGAGGAAGCCGTTGTCTTGGCTGTTTTAAAACTTTTTCTCACAGGCTTATGAAGCGTATAAGCGTCCTGCTCCCTCAAAAATCTTTCAACATCTTTTTTTCCTACTCCGTAAACACTTCTGTACAGTCTATCTACGCCGCCGTAAGAGGATGGGTTAGAAATGTCATAATAGCGTTTAGTTAATACGTTAGCCATTTGCGTATTTTAGAGGCACGTGGGTAGGGTTGGTTTAACCTCTTCTTGCTCCTCTTCAAAGGTGTTACCGCCGGGGGTGACGGCGCCTTCAATTGTGTCACATACGTTGCATGTTCCAAGTCTTTTAACCTGTTCAGATTTCCTATCAACGTTTTAGGGACATTTATTTGTTGTAGTCTTGCTTGAATCCCTCTGAGATATTTACAGGTGATCCATTGAAAAGAGGCAACAAATTAATACAGATGCAGATAAGAGGCAATGTACAATTTAAAGATACTTTATTATTCACACCTTGTAAATTAGCAAAGCTACCCAAGGTGATGGGAGTAGCAGCTGAAGTTTCCAAAGGATACTTCCCTTACACTTTCCTCACCAGCGAGACTTTAAACTACGTAGGCCCACCACCCCCAAACATTATTTTGACTGTATGGATGAACGTGAAGACTTTGATCGATACTACACAGTTTTAATGAAAGTAACCCTTATAATATAGCTGATGAATGTGAGCGTTATTGCGTGAATGATGTGCGCGTGCTTAGAGTATGTTTCCAGGCCTTTAGAAGGATGTACATAGCCCGTTTCAAATGCGATCCACTGCAAGTCGCAACCACCATCGCATCATTATGTTTTACGGTGTTCAAGAATAACTTCATGCCTAAAGACACCTTAGCCATTATTCACCGAAACAACCCCGCAGTTACGGACACAAGGCTATTTACTGGCTCATACACCTACAGCAACAGACAGGTGTATACATAAAGCACGCCCGCAACACGGGTGAAGTACCCATTAAGATTAATGGACGTGTTTTTTGGGTTGATGGGTTAAGTGAAAACCGTGTCACTGGTGTGAAGACTGTGTACTCCTTTAACGGTTGCTGGTGGCATGGATGCCCCCGTCCTGAGTGCGGAATCGCCGGAGATATCCACGGTAGATCTCCTGCCGACTGTCTTGCATGGACCCGCACCCGCGATCAACTTATAGGATCACAGTTCACTCACAAAGTCTTGTGGGAGCATGAATATGATGCACGGATGGAGACAGACGAGGTGTACCGTGAGGAAATAAACACGATCAAGCGTTCAATGGTGCTGGATCCTCTCAAATGTGGTGATAGCTTGTTTGGAGGACGTACAAATCCATTCAGACTATACTTTCCACCTACGGAGGGCGTGAAGCTCCATTACTACGATTTCTGTTCTTTATACCCATACGTGATGAAGAACAATCCGTACCCCGTGGGCGCTCCTGAGAAACTGGTGGGACCTAGCCTACCCTCCATCAATGAATTTTCAAAAATTTGAATGATCGTTACTTTGGGCTCTCTTTCGTAGACGTACTCCCCCCACGCAATTTATGGATGCCGATCTTACCTGTCGTTATCGACGACAAGCTCATGTTTCCCCTGTGCGTGAAGTGCGCGGAAGAGGATAACGGCGATTGTAACCATATACCCCACCAGCGTAAGATCAGAGGCGTATATACAAGTCCTGAGCTGGCCCTAGCCGTACGCCATGGTTATAGAATACTGAAGATACATGAGGTGTGGAGGTTTCAGAAGCTACCCAACCTTTTCACACCATATATAAACGCCTTTTTGAAGGATAAGGTTGAGGCATCAGGGTATCCGCGAGGAGTTGATACCGAAGATGAAAAGTCTGCCTATATTCAACGTTACCGCGACCGCGAAGGTATACAACTTGATCGTGTCCAAATTGTAAAGAATCCTGGCAAGCGCTTTAGTGCAAAGTTGTGTCTAAACAGTCTATGGGGAAAATTTGCGCAGAATACCGGCAAGGGAGCATTCATTTGGCACAAAGTTATAGCGATGTCTGGGATTATGCCAATGCTCCCGATAAAGAGGTCATGGAGATCGTGAATGTAGGTAATACTTACATAATAAAGTACAACACACTGAATTGCCACAGATACCTCAAGGGTTACAAACATACCTGTGGCCAGCTTCACAACAGCCTACGCCCGTATAAAACTTTGGGGTCTATTGCATTCTCTTGGGCGGAGAGTATTGTATGCCGATACAGATAGCGTGATATTCACAGAGAGGGAGGGTGAATACATGCCCGCTATTGGGGAGTTCCTCGGCGAGCTCACTGATGAGATCAAGGATGAGTATGGGGACAACGCATACGCCGACTCTTTTGTCTCAACAGGACCTAAACTTATGGGGTACGGGTCAGGGTGGGGGAGGAAATGAAATATATCGTGAAGGCAAAGGGTATTACGCTCAACCATGCGAATCGGCGGGTTGTTAACTTTGAATCGTTGAAGGATCTAGTATGTTTGGACGATGATGAGGGCGAACACCTCCCCAACTAATTGTAGGCACCCACAATTTTCGGGCGCAGAAGCTGGGGGGCGTGAAGGAACTTAGGGGTACGAAGGTGTGCCGTAACACCTATAGGAAACGTTACCAGTTACCTGGTACCTATGATACCGTACCCTTTGGATACCATAACGTTGATGCTTCTATTGTTAACTCACACGTATTTGTCTTGTATATAATCGTATCTATTGATTTATTACACGTATTTGTAAATATATATAACTTGAATATCTCGTTTATTAAATCGTATTTGTAAATATATATAACTTGAATATCTCGTTTATTAAATAAATCATGTTTCAATTAGCGTTTCACTTTCTCCTTTGTGTGTGTGTGTGTGTGTGTGTGTGTGTGCGTGCGCAGGTGAAAGTTCTAAGCTCCGCCCACTGTAAGACCGTGAGTCATGCTACTATCTGGGAGTCCCTGCGTGGTCAGTCGACTGCAGTAAGCCCGAGAGATCAGACGTGTATTCAAATGGCTACCTTTAATATTGCTTGTACAACGTTTATGAAATGGTATTCAGCAAAGTGCCAGGATGTGGTGGATACCGAAAAACTTCCTATTCCTCCCTCCTATGCCTCTTTTAAAAACACATTGGATTGTGCGAAGTTCCAAGATGTACAAATACTCTACGGATGTTCTGGTGAGACCGTTGAAGGCTTTCGTTGCACAGACGATGTGCTGAAGTATACTGCAGAGCTAAACTTTATAAAGTCTCACATACACCGTGAAGTAAAAGAAACAACGCGTGCAGAAGAGAAGCAGCAGGTATGGATAATGAGTCTTGCGGATGGGTGGTGTGACAAGCGGTATTACGTCATGCTACACCATGTCGATTACTCATACCCTACGACTGAAAATGTGAATCTCGTGATCATGGACAATCTTAAGTATTTTTATCACTATATTAACGTATATCATGATGAGGTTCGTAGTGAGGTTGTGGCTAGTGCCCTGCGTGAGTTTTTAACAGACTTTAGAGACGAGTATCGTTTGATGGGCAGAAAGGAAAAATATGAGCATATGTTCCTCTCAAATAGTGCGCCGGAGTGTGAAGATGTTTAGTAAAACATAAAATGTGCCTAGTTCTTATCCTGAGGTAAACTGTCTGGTGCGTAGGCTGGTAGTGATGAAATTAATTCTTGTACCGGAAAAACAAATATGTACAACAATTCGGTACGACTCGCGGATCATACGAACAACCCATTCACGTATCATCGAGTCAGCCGCCCGTCGAACCGTTCCTGCCTACCTGCGTGCCTCACACGGCTCATAGTTATCTCAGAGCTTGAACCGAGTGGACGTGCGCTCCTCGAATACGATGGAACTTCCTTTGAGCAGCATTCTCAACGCCTCGTACGATGTGTCCGTGACGAAATCGTTGCGCGTGTTCAGGCGTAATTCCGGTACCGTTAGCTATGTACTGGAAACGGAATGTAGACAAACAAACAAACGGGTTTATTTAAGTGTCGAGGAGATGAATAGAATCTTCGTGATAGTTGAGAAGTGGAGTGAAGATCGTTATAAAATACCTGCTAACGTAGGTACAAGAAGAGAGCAGATTAGTGACGCACCCTCATACGCCGTTGTATGTACGTTGTGTATAAATAACGATCGGCCGTGCATTGATATACGGCTGATGTGGAAGAATGCTTCTGATAATAACGCTCTTGTTCCTACGCGAAACCGTTTCATCCTCGACAGAATGTTTGAAATCGTCGGATTCCGCAAGCTGAAACCTATATTAGACGCGCGTGTTACGGATATGCTTTATTTTGATACAGTACTTGAATACGCATACACCGCTCTGCTCGATGGGTTTACCGAGTGTAGGGCTGGTGAGAATGGTCTAGAGCTGGACGTTTATTTAAAAAGTTTAGACTCTTTGAAATACCATGAACTTTGGTACAAAGCAATTGATCGGTACAAGGCTGAGCTCACCTACACCGTTCACCCTGAAGAACTATTTCTTTATATAACGCGCAGTTGTCGTAACGATTTAGAAGATTATTTCAATTGCCGCTATGTTGAGTGAGTTCACGATTGAAAAGCTCGAGTCGGTAGAAATAAACCCTCGATTGGAAAAGCGTGTTTATAAACTTGTGTTTAATAATGTAGCTAACGATGAACTCTTTGTGCGTGCTTTTGATTGTATTCTAGACGTATTTAAAGATGACTTACCAACCGGTTGTAAAGTGGGAACAAAAATAGTACTGAACGATATGAAAGCCCTTCATATCGAATACAGGTTTCCCTATACTTTAAGCGGTGAAATATTATTAAGCCGCATATACTGCGTAATGCAGAGCAATAATGATGTAATTGTAAACTCGATTAAGTGCGAGTTTAGTATTTTGAAAAAAAAGTGAAATGTATTTATATATTTTGCTGATATTTCTCCTGTACTGTTATGATTATATGCATATTTCTATTATTATTGAAATGTATTTATATATTTTGCGTGATATTTCCCTGTACTGTTATGATATATGCATATTTCTATTATTATTGAAATGTATTTATATATTTTGCGTGATATTTCCCCTGTACTGTTATGATTATATGCATATTTCTATTATTATTGAAATGTATTATATATTTTGCGTGATATTTCCCCTGTACTGTTATGATTATATGCATATTTCTATTATTATTGAAATGTATATTTATTTCTATTTGAAATGTATATTTATTTTATATATATCACCATAATTGTGTATATATATATATTTCCTGTACTGTTATGATTATATGCATATTCCTCAATTATTATTGAAATGTATATTTATTTTCTATATATTTATAATAAACAGAATGATGCAATGTTGTTTTACTTAATTATATCATGTTACGGCTTCTAAACCTACTACCGGTATTTTAAACCAACTTTTAAGAAATATAATGTATACAATGGTATCGCTAAAAAGTGGTATCTGGCAACTCAAGCCATTTACGCCTTCTAAGCCAACTGGCTGATTAGGAGTCTATAATAGTGTATACAATGGTATCGCTAAAAAGTGGTATCTGGCAACTCAAGCCATTTACGCCTTCTAAGCCAACTGGCTGATTAGGAGTCTATAATAATGTATACAATGGTATCGCTAAAAAGTGGTATCTGGCAACTCAAGCCATTTACGCCTTCTAAGCCAACTGGCTGATTAGGAGTCTATAATAATGTATACAATGGTATCGCTAAAAAGTGGTATCTGGCAACTCAAGCCATTTACGCCTTCTAAGCCAACTGGCTGATTAGGAGTCTATAATAGTGTATACAATGGTATCGCTAAAAAGTGGTATCTGGCAACTCAAGCCATTTACGCCTTCTAAGCCAACTGGCTGATTAGGAGTCTATAATAATGTATACAATGGTATCGCTAAAAAGTGGTATCTGGCAACTCAAGCCATTTACGCCTTCTAAGCCAACTGGCTGATTAGGAGTCTATAATAATGTATACAATGGTATCGCTAAAAAGTGGTATATGGCAACTCAGTCTTCGATTAGAATTAAATGAATACATGGCGCTATCTGGCAACTCAAGCCATTTACGCCTTCTAAGCCAGCTGGCTGATTAGGAGCCTATAAAACAACGCCTACTCGACTGGTCTTAATATGCACTTGGCTCCTGCCAGGTGAACACCTCTCCTCCTTTCTCTTGGGGGATAACGCAGCCTCCAAGTTTTCCTTGTTGCACCTGCAGCATCCCCCTTTGGGGATTTTTTTTTTTTGCAACACCCCCCACCCCCCATTTGCAACATTACGTAATCACTTGAAACATTCTTGCACTCCCCTTTTGCGGCTATACTATATATATATATATATATATATATAATATATATATAATATATATGTGTGTGTGTGTGTGTGTATACAGTATATCATAATTGTAAGGTTAGTGAAAAATTAATTTAATTTAGAGTGAGCATTTTCGGGCTCTTGTTTGGGCACTGGCAGTGTCCTTTCTACTCGTCTGTGGAATGCGGCACTGATAGGGCGTGGTCTTATAGAGAGCTCTCTTGCAATTCAGTTTGGTTGTTTAGATACAGGATTGTTGCATTTTGCAGTGGTGCAGGTTGTGTTGTTATTGTTGCGAGGTTTGAAAGAAGACCATAAATAGTGCCCTTTTTAATTTTATGTTACTGAAGCCTAAAGTAGGTCCACATCGAGTCAACCACCTTGAGGTAGGACCAAATAGAATCTCCAAGTCCGTAAAGTCTGTTTTAGTTTAGTTTAACTTAAGCTATAAATTAAAATAGCCATTCAGAGCTTGACCGTTCAAGACTCAGCTGGGATTCTGAACCCAATCAAAATAAAATAACACCGAACAAGTGGATTTAATTTTCCCAGAATAGTTCTTTATTTCATGCACGGTGTGTGTGTAACATAAAAGTTTCTCAGGGGACTATTCTGAGAGAGAGAGAGAGAGAGAGAGGAGAGAGAGAGAGAGAGATATATATATATATATATATATATATAATATATATATATATATATATATATATACAGGGTGTCCCGTAAGTCTGGACCCATAGGGCAAAATTAATAAAATTACAAAATAGTCCCAGTTTCGCTGGACATGCGTCGAAGTGACTTCTTGGGACTGACAGCGAAGCTAGCCAACACATTGGTACTGGTTTCGTCTTCCGTAACAGTCCTTGAAGGTCCTCTGCGAGGCTTGTCAGCTACGGATCCAGTTTCCTTAAATTTGGCTATCAACTTGCCAACACATCTGTGTGTGATTGGTGCGCGGTCTGGATGCATATTGTTGAATTCTTCGGCCACTTCCCGGTGACTGCGGGTCCCGACCAGCAAAATAACTGAACTCTCTCCTCTCTAGTCAGTGACATGGTTTACCTGCAACATAAAAAATATATTATAAATCCCTATGGGTCCAGACTTACGGGACACCCTGTGTGTGTATATATATATATATATATATATATATATATATATATATATATATATATATATATTATATATATATACATACACCACAGGGTGTCCCGTAAGTCTGGACCCATAGGGATTTACTGTATAATATATTTTTTTATTATGTTGCAGGTAAACCATGTCACTGACTAGAGAGGAGAGAGTTCAGTTATTATGCAGTTATATATATATATATATATATGTCTTTCCTTCAGTCGTGATCAGTCTTTCCTTGTGAACAGACGTGTTTTGTCGAGTGCTATCAAGTGAATAAGTGGTTTTCGTTGGTTTTAAAAAAAAAAAGTGTTCCGTGCATTCTTAACTAAATTACTTCGTGCTACTAATCATTCATTAACGAATATATTTCATTTATTGACGTTATTCAGTACTATATTATTGGATCAAACCAAGGCTACAGAACGTGGCTTGCCTTGTTTGGTTTTCAAATCAATCGTAAAACGTGCAGTCATAAGGTTGAAATTCCCTTGGTTTGTTTTTGTTGTTTTTCAAATCTATCAGAAACGTGGTTTTTTAAGGTTCAGATTTCCTTCACACACTACCTGACCTCCAAAAGGGTCACCTACCGTGGGAAAAAAAGGATTAAGTCAGTAAACAACTACCAGATAAGTTCCATTTAATACTTTTTCTTTAACATTTCTTTCGTCGGTAGCTTAATTCTATATTAATTTAGTAATAAATTTGTGTTACAAGATCCTGTTTCTGCGTTTCAAGAACGCGGTGGACCTACGTTGTAATTTATTAATTTCCAAACGCTCGTTTTTGTTTTTTTTGTTTTTTGTTGTTTAACTAATTAAAAGCATGGCACCCCCGTCAAGTACTTGCAGTCGCTGTGAAGGGAAATTTGCTGCTTACGCGTTAACAATGGCTAATAATAATGATCAGTTAGTTTGCGGGTGGTGCTCAAGCATGGAAGTGCTGAGGAACGAATTAGACCGTGAGAGGCAGGCCAGGGTGAGACTTGAAGAAAGCGTGATGCTCCTGACGGCAAAATTAGAATCCCTTGAGACTCCAGTTACGACCCCTCCTGCCTCAGTTTCTATTAATAATATAAATAGTACTAATAGCCCTCTCTCTTCCCCTAGTTCTTCCCCTAGTTTCCAACCCTTCGTTCGAGTGCGAAATGGAGCCCCATTGAGAAAAGCAAAGCCTTGTCTACCAGTAATAACAAGCAATAAGTTTTCTGTTTTAGGGTTCGAAGATACTGATGAACCGGAAATACGACTCGTTGGTGATTCCATTGTTCGAAGGCAGCTCGAGGAATTCTGTGGGAGAAACCCTCGTCGTAGGCGCCGTTACTGCTACCCTGGTGCAAGGGTGGAGGATATAACTAATAATGTTGACCATTTTACAGACAGTACCGCCGAGGACACAACGTACGTTATTCATGTCGGTACTAATAACGTTTTAAATTCTAGATCGGAAGAACTGCTGGCTAGGTACAGGGACTTATTAGAGCGATTAAAGGAGAAAACTAATAAGATTGTTTTAACAGGTATACTTACTCGAATTATCCAACGAAGCGATTTCTACAGCAAGGCGACCTATATTAACAATAACCTAGTCTCTTTGCCAACAGGAAGGAGTGCATTTTGCTAATTTTTGGAACAGTTTCTACGGCAGGAGGGACTTGTTCCTCAAAGATGGACTTCATCTTAATGAAGTTGGAGCTGCGCGTTTAGGAAGACTATTTCATAATACTGTCTCTTCTTTTCAGGCTGCCGTAAGCCGAACGGTCCCAGCGTAAATTCCACAAATTTCCCCCGCGCTCGCGAAGGTGTCGCAATTACAAACAATTTGAAGGTTCTATCCTTAAATGCTCGTAGCCTACGAAATAAAATAAACGAATTTTTTTCTTTAATTGCTTGTAAAGACTGATTTAATTGCGATAAATGAATCGTGGCTTAGCACTGAAACACGTGACTTTGTAGGGGAGTATCAAATTAAAGGTTATAGACTTTTTGTTAAAAACAGAATAGGTAGGCGAGGAGGCGGTGTTATGTTGTATATCAAAGATAATATTGCGAACGTTATAGAAGTAAAGCACTCAATTCCAGAACAGATAGATTCGACTATAGCAGAACTTAAATTGAATGATTTCAAACTTCTTGTTGCGGTTATATATAGGCCCCCAAATCAAACAGCTGCTACGGACGAAGCGTTATATCGTGAACTAAAGAGAATAATCGGTAGTGAGCAGGCTTTAGTTATGGGTGACTTTAATTGCGCCAACGTGAATTACGATACAATGCAGGGAGACGCGGAAGGTAATCGTTTAGTTAATTTTCTCGAGGATAGCTTTCTTATTCAAAAGGTTGGGGAACCTACGAGGTTGGACAGTATTTTAGATTTAGTAATAACTACGGATGATAGGCTAATTACTGATCTTCAAGTAATAGAACCGTTGAGCAACAGCGATCACAATATGGTAGAGTTTGTCCTCTCAGTAAGTCACTCGAAACCAACTAACTCTACTAAAATTCCTAGCTTCCAGCACGCAGACTTTAGTAAATTTCGAAATAAATTTTCACACGTCAATTGGGAAAACGTAATGGGGAACTCCAACGCAAAACTAATGTGGGAATCGTTCGTAACGGTATTTAGGACTATAAATGAGGAATGTGTACCGTACAAAATTAAGCGTGCGAAAGTAAACAAGCCCTTGTGGTTTACTTCTAGAGTAGGAGACATTATAAAGAGTAGAGGGAGGGCTTATAGGCTATACAAGTGCGATAAAGATAATCTGTTGTTACGAAACAACTACATATCTCTAAGGCATGAAGCTAAAAGTGTAATAAAAAAGTCAAAACGCGAATTTGAAATCTCCATAGCTCGTGACGGTAAAGAAAACTCCAAGCGATTCTTTCAATACGTCAATAATAGAAATCCAGTAAAAAGTGTCTTAGGTCCATTAAAAAATGGAAATGGAGATCTAGTCTCTGAAAACAAGGAAATGGCTACCTTGCTAAACGAATTTTTTACGTCAGTTTTTACTATAGAAGATGTAACGAATATCCCTACGGTCATAGACATAATACCTTTTGATAATGGTAATATTTCGGATAATATTGTCGTTAGTGAAGGGGAAGTAATGCGCTATATTGATAAAATGAAAACGCGTAAATCACCAAATCCGGATTCCATATATCCCATACAACTAAAAGAATTAAAAGATAGCATTGTTGTGCCGCTAACAAAGATTTTTAATGCGTCTATTTCTGAGGGGTGCGTACCAGATAATTTCAAGTTGGCAAACGTAACACCTATCTTTAAGAAAGGCGATAAAGGTGCGGCGGGAAATTATAGGCCAATCAGTTTAACGTCTGTTGTAGGTAAGCTACTGGAATCAATAATTAGGGATCGTATAGTCGAACACTTAGAAGTGCATAATCTGGTTAGAAATACGCAGCACGGTTTTAGGCGAAACAAATCTTGCTTAACTAATCTTTTAGAATTTTTCCAAAGCGTGGTTAACGTTTACGATAGACATCGGGCGGTTGATGTAGTGTATTTAGATTTTCAAAAAGCGTTTGACACCGTGCCGCACAAAAGACTGATTGAAAAAACTAAGGCTCATGGAATCAGGGGTGTAGTAATAAATTGGCTAGAAGAATGGTTGCGAGGTAGGAAACAGAGGGTGGTCGTTGATGGAGCGGAGTCGTGTTGGGCTAATGTAGCGAGTGGCGTTCCTCAGGGTTCTGTATTGGGCCCCTTGCTTTTTCTTATATATATTAACGATTTAGATGTCGGCCTAGTCAGTACAGTTTCAAAGTTTGCGGATGACACGAAGCTGGGTGGTAGGGCGATTAATGACGAAGATAGAGGTAAAATTCAGGAAGATCTGAATAAAATCGTTGATTGGTCAGTCACATGGCAAATGAGATTTAACATGGATAAGTGCAAAATTATGCATATAGGTTCGCGTAACGGTAATTTTGCGTATAGTATGTCAGGGAAAGATTTAACAAACGTAGAGCAGGAAAAAGATTTAGGAGTTATAGTCACTGGTGATTTAAAAGTAGCGAAACAAAGGACAGCGGCGGTCAATAAGGCGAACAAAGTGTTAGGTTTTATAGCTCGAAATTTTGAGTACAAATCGCGCGATATTATAGTTCCTCTTTATAAATCATTAGTTAGACCCCATTTGGAGTACGCGGTCCAATTTTGGAATCCGCATATGCGCAAAGATATACACAAAATCGAAAGAGTTCAAAGACGAGCAACTAAGATGATTCCGTCTCTTAGGTCAAAGTCGTACGAGGATAGGCTTAAAGAGTTAAAATTGACTACACTCGAGACTAGGAGGTTAAGGGGTGATCTAATCCAGGTTTTCAAAATTATGAATGGGTTTGATAACGTAGATAGAGATAGCTTTTTCGAAATATCTCAATATAATAGGACTAGAAATAACGGGTGTAAGTTGACAAGTAGAAGGTTCGAGACAGCAGTTGCGAAAACTTTTTTACGCATAGAATAGTAAATAGCTGGAATAGTTTGCCGGTAGAAGTAATTAGTAGCACGTCTATAAACATGTTTAAGAATCGATTGGACGCGCATGTTGATAGAAAGGGTATAGTTTAAGGTAGTAAAATTAAGGCTTTGTGGGGATAGATCCCACAGCTCAACACAAGTGTTGTGGGATATAGGGAGGCAGCGTCTTGGGTTAGGGGATACTCTCTGTCCTTACACACCCCATTTAGAGAGATTCCTCTGCCGAGCGGTGCCCCCCATAGTACTGTGAGGTATTGAAGAACTCATGATCTTCACTTGCCCCACAAACACCTTTAAATGGGAGACCCATATGGGTGCACACACATTTCTACATTACTGTACAGTCTTTACAGCCACACCTACACTTTTCCTCTTAAGTGTATATATTGTAATGTATATGGTTGTAAATTTGACTTCGTCCGCAATCGATATGAACCGTGACTTGATGGATACCGTAATGAAATTGACTGGATTCTTTGGATCTGATATATTTGCATGTCCGTTATATAATATATAGAGTGTAACATATTTGTGGATAGTAGTCTATTATGACTTGATCCTCTGGATCGAGAGATTCTATCTTTAGTTTTAAATCGATAATTAATTATTTTTAAATTGATAATGTATATGGTTGTAAATTTTGACTTGGTCCGCAATCGATATGGACCGTGACTTGATGGATACCGTAATGAAATTGACTGGATTCTTTGGATCTGATATATTTGCATGTCCGTTATAATAGATATAGAATGTAACATATTTGTGGATAGTAGTCTATTATGACTTGCTCCTCTGGACCGAGAGATTCTGTCTTTAGTTTTAAACCGATAATTAATTATTTTTAAATTGATAATTATTTATAGTTTCGTAAAAATTGGTCGTTGCCAATTTACCGGCAGTTTTTAAATAAGTTTCTTATGTTCTTGTGGTTCGGAACCCACGTAAAACTGTAGGTCCCCTCCGCCACCACGGAGGACATACACAATACACGATTACGAACACAGTTAGGTAGACCAGCCATGAGTGGATCCTAGGGTCTTTGTTGGTCTGAAACATATTATATATCTATATATATATATATATATATATATATATATATATATATTATATATATATATATATATCTATCTATATATATATCTATATCTATCTATCTATATCTATCTTATATATATCTATATATATATCTATATATATATATATCTATATATATATATATATATATATATATATATCTATCTATATATATATATATCTCTATCTATATATATATATATCTATCTATATCTATATCTATCTATATATATATCTATATATATATATACAGGGTGGGCGGAAAGTAGCTCCCTATTTTGGATTGGTAAAAAAATACGTATATTATCCATTTATTTCAGAAGAAATAATATGAAAAGGTAGGCATACATGGTAGGTTTTCTCTAAAATTCAATGTGGGCTCCAACTCTTTCCACCAGCTTCTGGAGCCGCCCAGGAATGGTGTCCACTGACTTTAGCAGGAACTCCGGCGGGATGGAGGACATGACTTCCCGAATTCGGTCCTCCAGTTCTTCCAATGTCCTCGGTTTGGGCGGTAGACTTCTTCCTTTACCCACCCCCAAAGAAAGAAGTCGCACGGTGTCAAGTCGGGGCTCCTGGCTGGCCATTGATGTGGACCACGACGACCCATCCAACGCCCAGGGAAGTGGGCATCCAGCCACTCACGGACAACAAGAGCGAAGTGCGGAGGGGCGCCATCTTGCATAAATATCAGATCGTCGATGTTCTCCCATGTGCTGACAACCGGCCAGACCTCGTTTCGCAACATAGCAAGGTACCGCTCAGCATTCATGGTGTTGCGCAGAAGGAACGGGCCCACAACCTGATCTGAGGTCATACCAAACCACACCGTTACACTGAACCGATTCTGCCGTTTTTCAGCGGTAACCGTGCGACTTCTTTCTTTGGGGGTGGGTAAAGGAAGAAGTCTACCGCACCAAACCGAGGACATTGGAAGAACTGGAGGACCGAATTCGGGAAGTCATGTCCTCCATCCCGCCGGAGTTCCTGCTAAAGTCAGTGGACACCATTCCTGGGCGGCTCCAGAAGCTGGTGGAAAGAGTTGGAGCCCACATTGAATTTTAGAGAAAACCTACCATGTATGCCTACCTTTTTCATATTATTTCTTCTGAAATAAATGGATAATATACGTATTTTTTTACCAATCCAAATAGGGAGCTACTTTCCGCCCACCCTGTATATATATATATATCTATATATATATCTACATCTATATCTATATATATATCTATCTATATCTATATATATATCTATATATATTAGTGATGTAGGTCACATCCGCATCCGCATCCGCGGAACATCCGCCCATTTTCTCGCATCCTCATCCGCATCCGCACTTTGGACTGCGGATGTCGTGCGGATGTGGACCGTTGAGATAAACGTCATTAATAAGCGGAAATTACCAAATTCTACTATAATAATAGAACTAGTTCATTGTGCGCAAAGTGATGCAAGCGACAAGACGAGAGGCTGTTCTTGTATGGTTACTCTCTTGCAACCTACTTAGATCCACGTTACAAAGCTAAGTTATTTTCACCTAGTACATTAGAACGAGTTAAATCATCACTTGGCAAAGCAGTTGAAGAGCTTCAATCTCTTGAATCTGTCGCTTCGCCACCCACCAAAAGAATAAAAGTTTCAGTGACAGAACCAACACCTTCAACAAGCAAATCTATCACAGAATCTCTCTCTCAGTTTCTTGAGTCAAGCAGCGATGACGAGACCTACGCGATGTCAAAAGATGTAGTAAGAATGATCGAGAGCTATCACCAAGAAAAACGCCTGGCTGCATGTGACAATCCTATTAGTTGGTGGAAAAATACGCAGAATATCTATCCATACTTGAGTAAACTTGCAAGGAAACATTTAGCACGTCCTCCAACAAGCGTACCAAGCGAGAGATTATTTAGCAGTGCTGGATTAATATATGATAAGAGAAACAGACTGGCAGCAGAAAAGGCAGAAAAATTAATGTTCCTTAAGCATAACCTTCCTATAATTAGGTTTGAATATTAAACGATGAACATCTTAGTTTACTTTATTTTAATTACTCATTTATAAATATGCCTAATAAAACTTTAAACTTAATATAAATAGTTATCAAGCTAATTAAAGATCTCTTTCTATAAGGGTGGAGGTTGGGGAAAGAGGTCGGTGGGGTGCATTTGAGTTGGGTTCACGTCCCGCATCCTGGTAACACAATTATGGTTTCTAATTGTGGCTGAAACTCAACAAAATATAACGAATTTATTTGCAGACGAATTCACTAATTGATTTCTATATTAGTTAGATGCTTGCTATTATTTTATATGTTCAGGGAAAAGTACAGCAATTATTGTACAATTAATCAATTATACTACATTATAGCTACAGCTCTCTCTATATAATAACTTATTATATACGTTAAACACAACAAATCTCGAATATATCCTAAAAATAACGAAAATGTAGACATCCGCATCCGCGAATGTTGAAATCAATCATCCTCATCCGCGGATGTGAAAAAAAAGACATCCGCTACATCACTAATATATATATATATATTATATATATTATATATATATATATATATATATATATATATATATATATATGTATATATATATATATATATATATATGTGTGTGTGTGTGTGTGTGTGTGTGTGTGTAACTTATAGAGCATTATAACAATATCCTAGACGCACTTGAAGGCAATGAAAACTATGATGTCATATACACGGATTTTGCTAAAGCTTTCGACAAACGCGATCATGGTATAATAGCACATGAAACATATGGGAATAACAGGCAAAGTGAGAAAATGGATCCACACCTTCCTCAGAAATCGACTACAGGTGGTCAAAATTCAAGGTGTATCATCATCAGAATCAGAAGTACGCAGCTCAGTACCACAAGGTACAGTGCTGGCCCCACTCCTGTTCATTATCATGCTAACAGATATAGACAGTGGAGTAAACAGCAACAGTATAGTAACATCATTTGCGGACGATACAAAGATCAGCAAAAAAATCAGCGATGCAAACGAAGTAGAGACCTTGCAGAGAGAGACAAACAAAATATACAAATGGTCAGAAGACAACAATATGATATTTAACACCGAAAAATTTCAGCTCTTGAGATACTGTATGGTAGAAATGAGGAACTTAAAGAGACTGCATATTATGCTCCAGATAGGCAAGAAATTCAGAGAAGCACGAAAGCGGTCGACTTGGGGGGGTAATAATGACCGATGATGTCAAATTCGAGAGACAAAATCATATAGCAATAAACAAAGCAAAGAGAGTCGCGGGACAGGTACTAAGAACGTTCAAAAGGAGGGACAAGACAGTAATGATTCCCCTGCTGAGAACACTGATCATACCAAAACTTGAATACTGGTCAGTTTTGACGTCCCCATATAAAAAGGAAGAAATTAATAAACTAGAAGAAACGCAGACATTTCACAGCCAAGATTGATGGCTGCGAAAAACTCAACTACTGGGAAAGACTACGCAAACTAAATCTGTACTCCCTGGAAAGAAGAGAGAGGTATACCCAGTGGTGTAGTGCTGTGGGAACGCGTGGGAACGGCGTTCCCTTACTTTTTTTGGTAGACGGAACGGCGTTCCCTCACTATTTCAAATAAATCCGAACTTACAAATCTCTAACGTCATGAAATTTTAATTCCCACCCCTAGAAGAAATATGAGAAAGAATCATTAACTGTTTCATTTCTTTTAGCTTCGACTGAGGCAATGCTAGCCTATAAAGATCTGATGAAACAGTCACCACGGCGTACCAGTTAACTTTTTTTTAGTTAATCATTCCAGTTGTTAGCTATTTTTATTGATCGTACTGGATGTCATATATCTAATGACACTGGAAATACTGCATCTTCAACCTTGGAATATATCCTAATATCCAGTGCATATGACCTCAAAATATCCCTGAAATTGGTCAGATTTCAAAAGATTTCCCGGGGGGCTTACAGTGCCCCCGGACCCCCAGCTGTATGGGCTCGCCGCGCTCGCCATTGTTCCCCCCGCATCTGAGTAACACTTTCAAAATGCGTTCCCTCACTTCTTTATTTAGCACTACACCACTGGGTATACCATAATCTACATATGGAAAATTATCGAAAAACTGGTACCAAACCTCAAACAAAACCCAATTACCATCCAGACAACGCTGGAAAATAGGAAAGGCAGAATGTGTAGTGTTCCCAAATTAAAGGCCCGACAAGGAACCTCCAACTCTGAAGGAAAATAGCTTGGTTGTCAGGGGGCCAAGAATTTTCAACCAGCTTCCAAAGGACCTCAGAAACATTACAGGGGTCAAAGTTGAAGTCTTCAAGAGAAGACTAGATGCCTGGCTCAGGACGGTACCAGATGAGCCGGGTGTATCTGACTATGTACGATGGAGCGCGCAAGAGAGCAACTCGCTCCTCCACCAAGCCAGGACTAGAGACGGGCCACCAGCTTGACCTTCGTGTGAAGAAAGACCGACGCACGGAACCCAAACAAGGTTAACAAGGTTAACAAGGTGTGTGTGTATATATAAAGCTGAAAAACAAACTTTCCCTAGAATTAACTGACGAAAGTTGGCAATATTAAAATCACAATTCCATCCCAACTCTTCAAATGGGAAACAAAGTTCTTTTTATTTTGAAATTTCGTTACATATTTTAAAGGAACTGCAACCTTCATAAACACAGGAAGCCACGTGACAAAAATAATTTATTTACTATCATTGATGTTCGATTTTATTAAAAATAAAATTTGATGAACTTAATTTTTTGAATCAAAGAATGACCATAAATTCATACTTATCAAAGGTTTATTAATAACAAATAGTCTAGAAAACAATATCCAAGGATTTTATTAAAGAATACAGTAAATTTAACATTATGCAGTATGGTATTAAATTATTCATCAAATCCTTACCTTATTTATAAAAATCCTTATGTCACTAACAATTTCGTGTAACCTACCACAGCCTTATTCCAGTAACTTCAATTTTCATTATATACAATTTTAATTAATAATAGGTCTATATATATATATATATATATATTACTTTTAATGTACTTTAACAAGGCCTTTTCGTTTTAGGAATAGAGTTTATTCTGGTCCACATTCTTCAATTTAACAGAATACGAATCCTGCCAATTATGCTTTACTTTTAACTAAATCACCTCAGTAAGATTAATTACCACAATATACGTTACTATGGAAACGCTTATAACATCAAAACAGCTAATAATTATAATCAGTGTATAAGCCATAACCTTTGTTATATTACTAATTTTTAGCGTATACGTACATCAAAGCGTTAAATGGTCAGTTCTAACGACTATACACATTCATATTTCTATACAGTACTTTAGTTATTATTAGGGCGTGCTAACAATTACAAGGCGCGGAGTGCGGTCTCACTGTATATACATAGTCATTAGAGAAACCAATTACTGTATACACACATCACTGCTTATATATTTTTACTGCGTTATGTTAATGTATTGCCCAAAATTGCCCTTGCTTTTATTAATTACTGTTTCAAATAAATAACTTGAAATATATCATTATATTGAAGTATTTTCTTTTTTCAGCATATATCAGACAAAAATTAGGAATACACCACTGCTGATGATGATAGCAAAACAATAGATACATGCAAATAACTAGAAAAATAAAATTATTATTTTATAGCCTAGTTCTAATGTCATTTACATACATTTGTACATAAAAACCAATTTCATATCAAAACTAAATGTACTTTTCAAATTTATCTTGAGCTTCACTATTAAAAAAGTTCACGAAACCGTGGAAGTTGGCTTCGATTTCTCATTACTAAATGAGGAAATCCGTTTTTGTTGGCAAAAGCTCTATAGCAAGTTAGAATAATTTTTCAGATCTTTGAAATAAAATTTCCGTTTCTTCCTAAATTTTGGGGCTAAATTCCCGTCCATTTTGGGGTAATGACGTGATATGACATGGAAAACCGTTTAAGAAAAAGGCTATACCGGAAATGTTAAAGATAAAGAACTAATGTATCGTTCCTCTTCAAAAGGCAGGACAAGAGAAGTTATGGGATTTGAAATGAAAAGGGAAGAATAAAAAATTTACCCACAATACTTCTGCAATCTACAGGCCTACTGCGTATTCTGAACAAATTCTTCTTAGGATCTTAAAAGCGAATTCCTTGGATTACCATTAACAAAATATTGAAAGTAAATACAATTCCTAGTTAATTTATTCGAAGCACCCAGGAAACAGTAATTTTTATTGCCTCTCGATGTTGGGGAGATTTCCCCTCGTACAGATAGATGCATGTCTGATCATACCTGGATCTGGCACTAACTCGTACAAATCTAAGTTAGGTTTACTCATTTTTAATGCAACAGAACATAACCCAATCATGTTAAAGTTAGTAGTTTAAGCCTAGTTTTAGGTAGGTTTACGTGGGTCTATATTTTTTTGTTATTCTGATGTTAACTTATTTGAATATATTTAGCAACGTGCCAAGGAAGCTCTACGTAAGCAAAATATCTTTAACAAAAAACAAGCAAACCATCTTTATCATTTAAATATGGATGTGTAAATTATCATTGTGAACATATCATACAAACTGCGTCTCAAGTTAAAAATTCCAATCTTCATATTTTTTTTTAGCAAATTTGAGTCATTATCAGAGTTGCCAACATAGATATATGGAAATCAAGGACGAAAAAACAGTTTGTGGAAAATTTTCCCTGACGTCACACTTTATACCAAAGGCATTCGTTGTACCAGCAATGTGACGCAACTGATTTTTATTTAGTGGATCCTCGGTACTCCGAACGACACGGATAAAAGTTTCCCTTCGTTCCCTTCCCTTCGTTTTCCCCATTTTCACTAAATTACTTGATGATACAATCTGATGATGATGTAATCATAAATAAAATAACACAAAATATCACGAAAAAACAATAAAATTCCAAAGCAAAATACAGAAAAATTCTAAAACATGTACGCAAACAAACTAAGCAGAAGCAGACCATACATTGAATACTAAATTTGGTGTATTTCTTTGTTACGAGTCCTAACTCTAATAGTAGTACAGGGTGTCCCGTAAGTCTGGACCCATAGGGATTTATAATATATTTTTTTTATTATGATATTATTATGCTATTATTATTATTTTATTATTTTTTATTGATTTTTATTTGTGGGGCCACTTGAAAGCCAAAGTGTACGAGGTCAAACTTCAGAACATTTTCCACCTTAAAGCACGCATTGTGGAGGCGTGTCAAGAAATTTCTGCGACTGTGATTCAGAAAGTGCTGTCGCAGTGGAGATTGCGTCTTCACTATGTGTGCGACACACGGCGGACACTTTGAACAGATTATGTAATAAATTTTTGGACTTTTATAATTTTATTATTTTTCCCTATGGGTCCAGACTTACGGGACACCCTGTATGTGAGAATTCAGTAAATTTAGTGCGTCGATATTTTCAATGATGATTCCTCAAATTAGCGAGTTACTTATTTCAGTGCGCCAAATTAATTACAGTATTCCCGAAATAAAACGCGGCTATATCATACGCATACACAGACTGAAGAAGGGTATGTACGGCGCGAGTAAATGGCTTTTTTAAAGGTTTATTTTGAATGAAATAAATATTTTAAGATATCGAAATTTATCATGAAAAAACGGGAATACTGAATTTGATAGTAAAAAATCGGAAAAATTCCGAGAAAACGGAATAGTTGGCATGTCTGCATTATGACTGCGTAGTAGTATGGTGGCGCATATGGAAAGTGTGGAGAAAAAAAATTAAGGTAGAAGGTCTTTCGACCAGACATGGAGTTGATTATTAATCATAATCAAATAATCATAATCTATGATGTTCATTATGCAATCATAATCAAAATTAGAAAATATATATCAATAAAAATTTTAGAAAATATAATCATAATCAAAATTATGAATGTTATAATCAATGATTAAAGTGTATTATGTAAAATGTAATAAACATATCCATGTTCATTGTAACTTCACCATGTGATAATGATGGAAGAATAATTTTGCGTGAGATAAATGCAAAAAAATTCTTTTTTTTACGCGAAGGTCAAAATATGATAATGAAAACCCACTCTAATAGACAGAGTTTATTTCCACAACAGTTTCGATGCCCACTGGCATCCTCTTCGGGTGGATACAGAAAAACGAATGAACCAAAAACAAGAGGGAAAACAGTCCAGGGACCATTAAGAAATTCGCACCTACTGTAGGTTAGATCCCGTTCTCCCGACACTGGAAGGGCATTTTTATTAAAGGGACCCGCTTATAAGTACATTCGCACAAATTTAAAACTATCTTTTTGTTCTATACATACAGATTTTATTATTTTTTTATATATTATTATATTTATTACATTTAATATTGCATTATTATTACAGAAATTGTAAATTTATTATTACATTGATTATTACATTGTTGTTTATTATACAGAAATTATAAACCGAAAAACGAATGAAAAAGGTGAGAAGGAAACAATCCAGAGACCATTAAGAAATTCGCACCTAGGCTAGATCCCGTTTCCCCTACCCCAGAGTTAGTCAAAAGAAAAATAATAGAATCTGTATGTATAGAACAAGTAGATAATTTTAATTTGTGCGAAGGTACTTATAAGTTGGACCCTTTAATGAGATTCTTGGTCAAAAAATCTCTTACGGAGTCGGGTGAACGGGTTCTAACCTAAGTGTGAATTTCTTAAAGGTCTCTGGATTGTTTCCTTACTCGCTTTAGGTTCATTCGCGTTTTTTTTTTTTCGATAAAATGTAAATGGAATAATAAACGTAAATGTAAATGTAATAATGGAGGTAATAAATGTGGAAATAAATAGAAGTGCAATAAATGTAATAATAAAGGTAATAAAATAAATGTAATAATTAGTGTAAAGGTAATAATAATAAATGTTAAAAATGCAAATGCAATAATAAATGCAGTAATTATGTCAAAATAATAGAATCTGTATGTATAGAACAAAAAGATAGTTTTAAATTTGTGCGAATGTACTTATAAGCGGGTCCCTTTAATAAAAATGCCCTTCCAGTGTCGGGAGAACGGGATCTAACCTAGGTGCGAATTTCTTAATAGTCCCTGGACTGTTTTCCCTCTTGTTTTTGGTTCATTCGTTTTTCTGTATCCACCCGAAGAGGATGCCAGTGGGCATCGAAACTTGTGGAAAACTCTCTCTATTAGAGTGGGTTTTTATTATCAAATTTACGTAAGATGTTTTCTTTTGTGACTTTTTTAGTGTAAAATATAGTACATATACTACAGGGTGTCCCATAAGTCCGGCATCATAGGAAAAATAATAAAAAAAGGCAAAACAAAAGCTTTTACTTACAGAACGTGCTCGATATGTATTGTTCCGTAGCCCGTTCACAAAATTCCATCCGCCGGTCGGGATCATCTTCGCTTAATTTCTGTAGGATCTGAAGTTTATATGGATGCCATTTGTGAGCCTGAAGAATGCGATGGATGCTACTTTTCGACACTCCTGTTTCGGCGGACAATCGCCGAAGAGACTTATTGGGACTTCTGTTAAAATGAGCCAGGATAGCAGTCGCTGTATCATCCTCAGTGGACCTCCTTGAAGGTCCACTGCGTGGTTTACTTCTATGGATCCTGTTTCCTTAAACTTTGCAACAAGTCTGCTAACACAACTGTGTTATTGGCTCGCGGTCTGGATGCAGTCTGTTAAATTCAGCAGTGGCCTCTCTTTGACTCCGATTTCCTATGAGTAGAATTATCTGATTCGTTCTTCCTTGCTCACAGACATTATGACATATAGAAAGAGAAAAATATGAATTATGGTTTGTAGATATAAAAAATATGAATTTCTCCTATGATGCCGGACTTATGGGACACCCTGTAGAATACTGCTGTATACACTGTACATTTATTCACTAACATATTCTGCTTGTATGCTATTACTTGTGAGTCCATATTTAAATACACATAATCAATATCTGACATGGTAATCATAATTTAATCATTTAACTGTGGCAAACAAATTCAAATTTTAATCAACATTTTTAAGCCATGTAATCAATCTAATCATAATAAAAAATGTTAATCATAATTAGTGATGTAAAAAAACCGTTTTTTTTTTTTTTTTTTTTTTTTGTTTTTTTGTTGTTTTTGTCGTTTTTTTTGTTTTTTTTCTGTTTTTTTTGTTTTTTTTAATAATTAATATAGATATTGCCAATTTAATTATAAGGTATACTTTTGCAATGATATATATTATAAAATAAATAAATAAATAATAAAATAGGCCATATGGTACCAGTATAGAATGTCCTTTTCAGCCTATTTACAGAAAAACTGGCCTCTTTCTTGCACTGAAAGTCTTGTATCTTGAGATCCATTAAACTTGCGAGAACACTGGCTGGGAGCTGACTGCCCATTGTCCAACCTTCCCAGGACTCTCCCATCCATGCCTAGGATTTTGAATCTCCCACTTAACTATCCTTTAGACCCGCGATGACATATTCCCCCCCCCCACGAGACCATCCATATATATTACATACATACATACACATACACCCTTATACATATATACCAATATATACATAAATACTTATATACACATTTATATCTATTGTATACCCCATACACATGCATACATCCAGAATTCCAGATACATACGCATGCATACTCACATATATACCTACACAAACTCATACACCTCTATTTCGCCCTTTCATTACCTCCGAGATCATTTAGCACATACAGTAATATCCATACAGCCAAAAGAAACCAATTAAGCACAGACAGAGCGGCAAAGCTAGTATTTATATCCCAAAATGCAAAATTCCAAGAAAGTGAAGTAAAACATGGTGCTACATTGGCTTCGTCAACATCCAAATCTGCAATAAATACCAGTACCTGTGATATTGAAACTATTTGCTTTAATCAATCTAGTGATAATGATTCTTCAATGGAAATAGAATCAGATAATGAAAGTTAAACAGCATTAGGTTAACACAAAGGTTAAAGAAAGAGATGAATATTTATATTTTTTTTATTTTTCTATTTGGAACAATAAAAAACAAAAAAAACAAAAAAAACAGACTACCTTCGTTTTAAACAAAAAAAACGACAAAAAAACAAAAAAAACGACACAATAAAAAACGACTCACATCACTAATCATAATCAAATCAAAATAAAATAAAAAAAATTTGCACCCCACTAATCATAATCAAATCAAATTTTGTAATCAGCCCCATGTCTGCTGTCGACTCGACAGTGAATTTGTGCAACTCGTTATTGTGAAAGTTTCGATCACGGATGAAAAATTAAAATCTTGTAAAATAAGAGTATAATACCGTAGTAAATGAAATAACCGATAATTTCGTCAGAAGTGTCGTTTCGGCTCCAGAAATTAACTCAGGTTGAGAATGAGATGAAGGTAGAAAATTACTGTCATAGTTAACAAGAGTCAATTTACTGTGAAACTCTCTCATAAAAAGCTTTGTTAGGTTATAAGTAAGTACTTTCAAACCAATGAATCCACCGTAGCCCTTCCTGCCTCTGTAGTACAGTTCAATACCTTGCAACCACGTGGTGGGACTTGGAGAAATGGGTTGGGCATCGAAGAACGGTACGGTCAGCTGTGCAGCATCGCCATTCATGGATGTAGGTTGCAGCGTTACAAACATGTCAGAGCGAGTATCTATTATTGATTGTAAGAGCGACTTCCTTGGGTCATCGGGATCAACGAGTTCCAACTCTTTCCGAAAAGTGTTCGGCACGTTATCGCTCGCTATCCAAAAACTTGAATTGGGAACCATTTTTCCCGTCGTAAAGTTCATAGGGGTTACCCGTACCTAGAAAGATGTACAAATTTAATTAATATTACGAAATGTCCTTAAAATATTTCAAGTACTCGATTTCTTAACTTTAATGAAAATGACTGTAGTGTAATTAGATATATATGGAAATAGTAAATACTCGTATATTACAATACTGAAGGTATTAAATGGATGAAAATTTTGTATATAGTATAGCAGTTTAGAGCCGAAAATCTGGCTTTTGGATTAATGAAAACAAAAGTTTGGAATAATAATAATAATAATAATAATAATAATAATAATAATAATAATAATAATAATAATAATAATAATAATAATAATAAGGTACATAAGTAATTGAATATCTTTGGTAGCGAGTGATGCATCATTATTAATGATGCAAGAAGAGGCAACGAAGAATCAAAGACGCTATGAAGAAGCCCTCACGGGCAGTGGCGGATCTTAGATTTTTGCTTGGGGGGGACTGGTTAGGTTCGGATGAAGTTCTGAACCAAGCTTAAATATTATGCAATCATTCCCCTAAAAGTACTTGGTAATAAGATTAATGTTCAGTGATTACCAATTTATTTATTTAATAAAGCCTGTGATTGGCAGGGAGTCAGGATCAAGCAGCCAAGGAGAAGGACCAGCTGGAGCTTCACTTGGCGGATATATGAACTTTTTTCCACTTAGGTTGCGATTCGCGAAAATCAATAGGGGGGAGGGTTAGAGCACCGTCAGCCCCCTCTGGATCCGCAGCTGCTCACGGATATACATAGCAGTTAACCCAAACCTCATTTCATTATTATTATTAAGAATCAGAGGAGGCTAATAGTTCTGGCGGCATTTTTGTTCACCACCGAAGATCCGAGTGAATGAACTATCTTCTATCATTTTAGTTGTCACAAACTTTTACGAAAAAACGCATTAAACTACAAAGATGCCATTCTAATTATTGCAACTTGAAACTTTTTGTAATTTTATCAAATTTGTTTCATAATTGGAGATGAAAGATCTTTTCAACAAGTAAATACTGAATAATAAATTACGCTTCGAAGAGTACAGTTCTAATTATCGTGTATTTATAAATTTTTGGTAAACAGAGTTAAATTGTTTCATGAAACTGAAGATACACTTTGCAATTTAAGCAAATATGTCAGACTGATTTATTTTTATTTCTAAGCTTAAGTTTAGGGATTAGACTGTGTACTGGGTATTCTGAAAGTTTTATTGCAATATTGTAACTAATATACATGTTCAGTAGAACCTGTCTTGACAGCCATCCACAGTAGTTACCTTTAAACTGACGTGAGATCCATGCATTTTGAATTTCAGCCCTGTGACCACGTGGTCTTCCGGGCCCTTCAAACGATCTAAGTTGATGTTCCTTGTTCCATATTTTAGTGTGATATAATCCACATTCTCAACAAACTTTTCCCTAAAAATAATTAATAAATGTAGGTAAGGAAAATCTTTAGTCAAGATTCAATTATTTACATAGGCAGTTTTCTATATAAACGAAATCTTAACATCTAAAATCTACAAGTTTTAGCTCGGACTTGTACTTCAAAGTTCAGCTTTTAATTAAGGCGCTTTTATGGCTTTTTCCTTTTTGGGGTAGTGGTTCGAATTTCACGAAATGCTACAGGTCCCCTCCTCATACGACTCTTATAAATGTTACTTAGTAGATTATCTATTATCATCTAAAATTTTATACATTTTTAGAAGACAAATATTAAAACCCAAACTACATATATTTAATGACAGAAACGAGAAGCCTTAAATCGAAGGATGCAAATACTAACGTTCCAACTGAAATTGGTTCTACTTCCACCCATTGGACGGTGTCCCGTTTCACTTGGTTTTGAGGCATCGCCTCTCCTTGCTGAACTTGAATATGAATAACTCTGTTCTTCTTTGTAAATCTTACTCCCGTAACAATCTGTCAAGAGTCAAATGTTTGCAGAATAGGATGGAATATGTAGCAAAACTATTTATTTCCTTTGAACCCTCGTTCGATGAGCTCAGGTAAATATACCTACAAATTCATACAGCAATTTCATTTCTTAAATGGGCTACGTCCACTGCCTGTCACAACACCGCTTCACGTAGATCAGAGAAGTGAAGTGACACTGGATCTTCTTAGTAATTGGATGGGTGACCGCCCTCTGCGTCTAGATGATGATTTGCTCCAAAGAACATATTCCAGGTTCGAGTTTTAACAACTGCATTAAAATTAAAAGTACGAATAAGTTTACTCATTCTAGCACTACTTCAAAATTAATTAAGTTTACTATTTATATTTAAAGGTAAATAATTTCATTGCTTAATTACCGAACTAGAAAAAGATTCTTCTCCTAGTTGGATTTTGTACACTAGATTTTGTATTTTTTCCAACCTTAGCATCATCTGCAAACATCTTTAAAACTTTTAAGTTGATTACGAAAGAAATAATAAATATGGTCCCAAAATTTTATTTAAAAGATTTGGGAGAATATTTGCTATACTCAAAGCTGGGCAACAAAGTGAAAACACTGAGATTGAGGGTTCGACCCCCGATGGTGCTGGTTAATGGTTTTCCGAGAGCTAGCATGCATTATGGGCCGCATTAATCTGGTCTGAGCTCTGTACTAGTTTCTGGCCCTCCTAACTGATCATTAATAATTATTATTTATTTAAAGTTGGGTATTTAAATTTTTTTTTTAATGGCGATCGTTTAAACCGACCAACCCCTGAATATCAGTATTTAAATTGGGTAAAAGCATTCATACTGGGAAAATAATTGCATGCATTTACGTCGAAAAAATAGTCTTCATCTGTGGACTTCTAAGTTTGTATCACAGAATGTTCCCAATTCAAATTAAAATAGAGAATCTTACAAAAAATTCTTATCTAATTGCTGAGAAAATTTTACGTCACTAAGTTAACTCTTGATGTCAGTATAAAAAGAAAATGACACTAAAGAGAACGGAACTTGAATTATAAATAAAAAAATATTATGGTGCGTCCACATTAAGGACTTTCGTGTGCACACACACAGAAACAGTTACATCCATACAAATATTTGAGATTATTCATCTGTCTACATTATTCACTAAAGTTTGTAGACATTTCAGTTGTTCGTGTGACGATGTCAGAAGTAGAAATAGTTTCAGTGCAACTTTTGTTGCAATTAATTTGCTAACGAAAAAGAAATGAAGCAACGCAGATGGTGGGTAAGAACGTTTGGAGAGAAGTGCCAATGCTGGATCTCGACTCAAAAGAAAAAATTGAGTCCAGTATATGTGTTATTTACACTAGTCTCTCTTGTCCACATGAACTAATGTCTGTAGACAAACAAATAATCCCTGACCCAATTATCTCATCTTTCTTTTCTGCAGACAAGAAAATAATGTTTGTAGACACGTGAAATGCCTGTGAACTAAAGTTTGACTCCATAATTCTTTACCGATTCGTGTCTCCAATCTCCATACATGTGTATGCAGATACGTCAATAGTGTGGACATATCTTTAAAAACAATGGGTGAATTTACAATTTATCTTATTTTTCCTTCAATTTCTTATGTTTTCTAATAGCTAAACTTTTTTTTAATTGTTACTGATGCTATACCATACTTTGTAATAAAAATAAAACTGAAAATAAACCCATTTTAGAGAAAATTAGAATACATTTAAAAAAAAAATAAAGTTCATCTTCTGAAAACCCGTTTTTCCTTCGTGACTGTACTAACCATGTCTTGTGCAGTATCACTAAGAACTGGCCTCAAACTGATAAAACGATCACTAGTTGGTGACGTTGGATCGTCACATAAACAGAAGCAGTAGGAGCATTCGTAGAAAATCCACCGATTCCAAGAATACGCTTGCATCTGATTTTCACAAGTGGATCCCGTTCCAAATTTTTTCCCATTTCCGTACTGAATCCAATCGTAGCGTCTGTAAGGCACAGAACTAATGCATGCCTCTGCAACAGAAGCGACATATCTGAAGATAAATATAAATTAAACTATAACTGTGGTCTTTGTATGTTATAACTTACACAACACACTTGTCATTTCTTAAATTTTCAGTTATGGTTTTGACGAATAAGGTAAAACAAATATGCAAGGCAAAAAACTCACCTGCAATCGTGCAACTCTCCTGCTGTGCACTGTCGATGTTTTTACAGAATCGAGAATCATAGCAATTTTCGACTTTTGCATAGTTGAAAGAAGAACAGCTATATCCGCAATTATTGAGAGAATTCAAGTCTACTTCATTTTCCATGTATCCCTAAAATTATTTTATAAAAATAAACCTTTGTACGACTCTCACAATTAATTTTAGCCAATCTACAAGGTCCAATAAGTCTGGTCTTATAGGAAAATTTAATTTAAAATAAATTTTCCTACGAGACCGGACTTATGGAACACCCTGTATATAAAAACTTTTATAGAAGTCAATATAAATTTCAACCTCAAATAAAACTCGCGTATATACCTGAAGTAGCTCTGTTACCATCACAAATGTTTGCCCTTGAATGTGTTTGGCAGGATCACATGTTGTGTATGCGTCAGACGCACTCCCCATTACGCTGAGAGTATTCTTTAAAAGATCCCAAATCTGTCGTATGTAAAAGTCATTCGCCAGCTGCTGCTCGAGCATGTAATCCCCTGAAAGATTCTCAAACTTTAGACCAGTTATCTACCATTGGAAAGAAATGTTTGCTATTAGAATTTCACGGAAAAATATCAGCTAAGGAGGACAGTGACAGAAGAAACGGGAGTTCCAACACCCCCTGCCTCCTGCCTAACCTCTCCCTGCAGTAATTCCCTAGTCGATTGGTGTCTACAATCTCCCCCTTTCATATATAGATGAGAAAGTTACTTTTTAACCTATACAAGTATACAAGATTCTCCATAAATAAACGTATCTATTAAGTAAATAACTTTTATTCTAACTAAATAATACGTGGTTAAGAAACAGGCTTACCTTTGTCGTAGAACATGAGAATATCATAAGAGAAATTTATCATCGAGTAGCCTCTTGCCAGCGTCAGAGCGATCAATGTGTAAAACCCATAGACAATATGTTGCGGGGATTGCTTCTTGTAGCACGACCCAGTTCTCTTCAATAAAGTGTAAATAACACATTATTTGTTTAATTTATTCTAGCATATATTGTATTTAACCCTCAAACTGCGACAGGCCTCATAAAAATCCACTTACACAACTGCGACAGGCCTCATAAAAATCCACTTACACAACTGCGACATGCCTCATGAGAACAGATTTTATCGCCTTATTTAAATTTTTTTTTTTTAAATAATGTGTGTTTAAGAGCGTTTATTTTTTTTTTTTTTATATACAGCAGTAGGCAGATTTTCTGATAGCCATAGTTTAAGGGTTAAATGAACACTTTCAAATAATATAATTCATTCACTCTAATCTCAAATTTGAATGGGAAAAAAACCCAACCCGGGTGTGTGTGTGTGTGTGTGTGTGTGTGTGTGTGTGTGTGTGTGTGTGTGTGTGTACTTTTGTCAACCCTCTGTTGACATACGGGTATATACTTACTTTAGTTACTTAGGCTGAGTTTGAACAACTGTTTAGAGTCGTGTTCAACCCTTCCGCAGCATCCTACCTCATTTGCTATATCAACTTACGTTAAGAGTATCTCCCAACATCCAAAAGATACTTGGTCTCAAAGTCAATCCTTGCCACATTTGGACTTCCACAGACAATTCTTTTGTCGGATAATCGGAAAATAACTTTCGTAAGCTGTTCGGCATTTTTACGGTTATGTTTTTGTGCATATCATATTCATCTTTGCTGTATGGTCCCACACGCTGTGAAAGTAATATTTACAGAGAGGTTAGAGCTGAATAACTGCATGAGCTGTTACTGTACACATTTATATTTTAACAATGGGGAACAGTAATTATAAAAAAGGTTACGTAAATGAAATACTTTAGTTTTGGTTGTTACTGTAATTTTATTAATTCCACAAATCTTAATAATATAAAAAATTATATTGAGGTGATTACCATCATACTGGGAAGCTCAGATGAGGTAGTCATGCTGTGAATATTCGCCATCAGCGTTTGAATCGAATTGGTTGAGTGAGAAACAGCATTTTCGGCGAAATTCATCAACGTTTCATTTCCAACCTAAAGAACATGCAGGAAATATAGACTAATTCTATTTGACAAAATAAAGCAATAAAAAGTTTTAAAAAGTAATACTTTCTAGTGAGAGAGAGTGGGAAAGACTCAAAAGACCTTGTCCACTTGTCCACGATTAAGAGAAGAGGTAAAGGTCAAACTCTCGATATCTACACCCACGTACGCACAAAGCTATCACGCCAGCAAAGTGCTGAAATGCTTCTACAGGAAAGGGGTTGAAATAGGAACTGAGAACGGAAATCAGATTTTCCACACCATGTCCTCACCCATCAAGTGCACCCAACCACCCAAGAGAAAGAAGAGAAAAACGAAAGTGTGACGGCAAAAGTGCAACTCTACCTCACCGAATCCATGCCATGCATTTTTTTTGGCGTTTATTGTTCGTTAGGAAATTATGTATTTCTACAAAATACTTATCTACTCTATTCTTAGACATGTTAACAAGGCAGGAAAGTGTGTGAGCGCGTTTTCTGTAATTGGATGTCTGTTGTGTGTACGTCTGCCAACTCTTTAAATGTCACCGAGTTACAACTTCTCCCACCGTACTTCGCCGTGTTGTGCCACCACGAGAGTAGAGAAAATCTCTTTCCGGCGGGAAATAACAGTGGGAGATCCCTGTATACTGTATACCCCAGTGTACTTGTCCCTTATGAAGCATGAAAGTTTTTTGTGGGTAAACACCCGTTGTTGCTACGACGAATTCTTCTCCCTCATAGAGGTGTTTATGAGGCAAGTGATCATAAAATGGGTTGTTTGATGGTTGATCATGCTATGTAGAACACAATGCAACCAGAGACGTCTCTCTAAAGTAAGTGTGTGTGTGTGTGTGTGTGTGTGTGTGTGTGTGTGTGTGTGTGTGTGTGACACCAAGAGTAGGAGTAAATGTTTAATCCAACTCCTGCAGGGTTGTTATAATACTTTTCAAAATACATACCTAATTAATTCTTAAATTATGTTATACGTGGGAATAGTCTTAAACCCTGGGTGTATTCAGAACTTTGTCAAGCCTATTTTTAAACAATAACTTGAAACAACCTCCGCGGGAAGTTGGTTCCCAATATTAACTATTTTATAGAAGAAATTGCCGCAGATGGCAGTACTACATGTTTTTAGTTCCAATTTAAAACCATTATTTCTCGTCGGATTGGTATTAAATGAGAATAATTTCCAGTAGTCTACCCTGTCTATTCCATTGAGCATCTTAAAAGCTTGACTAAGCTGACTGCGCAACCTCCTGGTGTCTAAGGTCTCTACGTCACAATAAAGTAGCTAATCTCTCTCTCTCTCACACACACACACACACACACACACACACACACACACACACACACACACACACAGAGTCCCCACCAAAGTTTGAACCCACCACCTGTTAAATAGGTGAGGGCGCTAGCCACTACCCTACGACGGGATAAAAGTTTTTGCAAAATCATGCCTGTTCATGCATGATATTTTATTTGAGACCCCAGCAATTTAGGGTGGGTCAAAACAAGTCTTTTTGGCTTTTTTTAAAGACACACTATGTGAAGGTTTTCATTTAGATTAACAAATAACATATCAAAAGTTGAGCTATGTGCAACACCCTATACCCCTCGCACATAGTCCCCCCTTTTTCCCCCCTCTTCTAGCTGAGATTTCACAATAAGCTTTGAACCTATTCTGATCATCAATTTAAGATATGTTAAAAATAAGTTAGAAGACCTTATTTGCCCTTATTTAAATCAAATGGGTATCATCTTTATTTATGGATACTTTTTCTGTTTTATGCAGGGTTGCCAAATTGGCCACTTTGTGGACAAATTTCACAAATGTGCAAAAAAGTCTGGCAACCCTAATTTTGAGTACTTTTTGCAAAAAATTATATTTTACTTTTGTTTCAGATTATTGATTAAGTGAAATTATTATTGATTATTGATTCAAACTACTGGTTTTTAAGCTAAATTATTGGTTATTAGTTAAATTAATTATGACAAAAAAAAAGTCATCAAATGCAGCCTTTGGACATCCTTTCGAGTTTCCAGCAGCTATGATGCCAACAAAAACAGATGTTGTGAGGCACTACAACTTTGTGCGACGACGAGAAGAGGCTGAATCAAATGAATCGATTACTTTTAATGAATGTTGTAACATAGTTGCAATAGACGTTGAAATCATATGGAGAAGGTTCTCTTTCCCTACAATAAGTACTCGTGGAATCTTTCAGAAAGTTGTTAGAGTGATAGAAGCAGCCTCAAAGTTGAACAAGGTTCCTATAAACCGAAGAGATGAGAGATTTGAACAAAAAGTTTCCGAGTATGATGCTATGTTTGATGTATGTACCAGTAATTGCTACGATAAAGGGATTGATAGAAATGGATGCCGGTGCAAGGATAAAATAATTGCTGAGTGGGATTCTTTTGTAGGACAAAAGCAAAGATTAAACCAACTGGATCAATTGATAGAAAAGCCGCTTTAATGAGGAAAAGGTCTATTGCTAGAGCTCAAAAAGAACACAGACGCCGAATAAGATCACCAGCAGAATTGACTGAAGCTATCAGAGTTGTCCCTTCAACATCACAGGATGCAGCCGGTACTGAGAGCATGGAGGTAGAGACCGATCAAGAGGATGAAGACTTCGTGCCTGATATAGAGTTAATAGAGAATGAGCAGAACAGATATACCTATGAAGAGTTGGCAGCGACCGCAGATCGTTACAGAGTGAGTTGCAGGGCAGCAGCAGCAATTGTTAATGCTGCTTTAAAATATATAGGAATCCTGGATCAGGGCAACATGATTGACAGGAAGAAGTTGGAGAGGGAAAGAGCACGAGTAGGTAAAAAATTGAGTACCAGATTTAAATCGGAGAATATAGGAATAGAATGCATTGGCTTTGATGGGAGAAGAGATGACACATTAACCAGGGCAGGCAAGATCAAAGAAGAGCACTAACATCATTGTTAAAGAGCCTGGAAATATCTATATAGATCATGTAACACCTGATCATAGAAATGCTCGCTGTGTAGCAGAAGAGCTGATTATTGTAATAGTGGACTCAGGAAGTTCAGACACTCTAAAAGCTTTACTATGTGATGGCACTGCTGTGAACACTGGAAGAATCGGTGGAGTGATAAAGCTTGTTGAAATCTATCTGAATAGGTCTGTTCAGTGGCTGGTATGCCTTCATATGAACGAACTACATTCAGGCACGTCTACGAGGCAATATATTGAAAACAACAGGCCCAAGTACTTTCAATGGTTCAATTGGAAATAAATTGACAACTGATCTAACAAAACTGGAAGTGGTTGCTTTTTCTCCTGTTAAAGGAAACATTCATGAAATTCCATCTGATGTTGTTAATGCTTTAAGCAGTGACCAAAAGTATCTCTACAATACGTGCCTAGCTGTTCAATCTGGAAATGTCTCCAAAGATCTCGCAGAAAGAACTGGTACAATTCATGCTCGTTGGCTAACTAGAGCAAATAGAATTCTTAGACTGTGTCAACACCAATCCAACCCAAGATCTCGAAGATCTAGTAGAAGTTATGCTATCTTATGCTCCAGGATGGTTTTGGGTTAAGTCACATCGACTGGCATCTGACGGATCATCTCACTTTTGGTACTTAGGGTATCTGCTGCGCGACTTGAAGGAGAAATATGGATTGATCATGGAACCGGTGTTTCAGAATAACTCATACTTTGCGAACCTTGAAAATATTCTACTATCGATGATAACAGACTCAAGAAGAGAAGTTAGAGAGGTTGCCATCCAGAGAATCATTCTTTCAAGAACTACATTTTCTGGATCAAGAAACTTTGACCGACCTTGAACGCTTAATTTTGATTCTTCAAACTACACTGAAATGATTGACTAGCAGAAGGAGGTAATTTATCCGCCTCCACTTCTGAGAAACTTTAGCAAGGAACTTTTGCTAGCAAGACAAGAACCACTCAAAATACCAGCCTTTCTTCGTCACAGCCAAGGAGTAGAAAGCGCTGTGAATCTAGTCATGAATGCATCTGATGTACGAATTGGGTACGAAAATCGCCAAAAATATATTCTTAACCTAATGGAATCACGGCAAAAATTGCCTATATTTGAATGGAAAGGACAGTGGAATAAATAAACATGCAGTGTTACTTTCAAAATAGCTTAAGTTTATGCATCCTGCAAAAGAGCACTTCATTATGTAATGTTTTTTTTTTCTTGTAGAAGACAAGTTCTGTTGCTTAATTTCTCAAAAATGTTATGTAATTCATAATTTGTTCCTTTTTTTTTATCTTGTATATACTCAAAAACACGTAAAAATGTCATTTTCTTTGAGTTTGAATAAAAAAATAAGAAACACGAGTTCAACACAGCTGAAACAATTTTTATTTGAGTTTTTACTGAAAAATGTACATTTTGGCAAATTGAAACTAAAAACCGAAAATTTGTGCCGGGAGGGTAGGATACTTAGGATACGCAAAATATTTTACTGGGTGACTACTGTGACCCATACGAAACCCCCCACAATGTGTCACTTTTGAATAAAAAATATCAACCCACACTACCCAGGGGCCAGCATTTCATTGGTATAAAATGAAATGCTGGTCAAATGTTACCTCAAGTGCCGGAGAGTTAACACGTTAAATGAGTTTCCTCGGTTGTCCAAATGTATGACAGGTTATGTTAACTTTTAGTCCGTTGCGGTGTAATGGTTAGCACCCTCACCTTTTATTCAAGGTATGATTCTGAACCCTGGTAGGAGCAATTTTTTCATTAGGCAAAATGGTGCGCATTCATTCACGATATTCCATAGATATCTTTCCCTCGTTTCATCTACAGTATTATTAAAAAAATTGCAATCTCTCAAAATTGAATTTTGCGTCCCTTCTCCGCCGTCCATCGACCCAGTCCTTTCCACTTCCTTTAGTTTTAGACTGATGGCTTTCAGCTTTTGAACTCGATAAATTTCAGTCAACTAAAGAGAAATTTTTTTCCTTCATCTATTCTGTGGGAAAATGGATGTACAACTTCCTCAGAGAACGGCTACAAGTCGTCAAAATTCAAGGTATATCATCATCAGAATCAGAAGTACGCAGCTCAGTACCACAAGGTACAGTACTGGCCCCACTCCTGTTCATTATCATGCTAACAGACAGAGAGTGGAGTAAACAGTAGCAGTATAGTAACATCCTTTGCAGGCGATACAAAGATCAGCAGAAAAATCAGCGATGTAAATGAAGTGGAGGCTTTGCAGAGGGACACGAAGAAAATATACAAATGGTCAGAAGACAACAACATGACATTTAACAGAAATTTCAGCTCTTGAGACATGGTAGAAAAGAGGAACTTAGACTGCATATTATGCTCCAGATAGACAGGAAATTCAGAGAAGCACGAAAGCGATCGATCTGGGGGTAACAATGACCGATGATGCGAAATTCGAAACACAAAATCAGATAGCAATAAATAAAGCAAAAATAGTAGCAGGACAAGTACTAAGAACGTTCAAAAGAAGGGACAGGGCAGTAATGATTTCCCGACTAAAAACACTGATTATACCAAAACTTGAATACTGCTCAGGTTTGATGTCCCCATATAAAAAGGAAGAAACTAATAAACGAAGAAAGTGTCACATTTCACAGCAAAGACTGATAGCTGCAAAGAACTCAACTACTGGGAAAGACTACGTAAACTAAATCTGTACTCGCTGGAAAGAAGAGAGGTACACCATACTCTACACATGGAAAATGACCGAAAAACTGGTACCAAACGTCAAACTAAACCCAATTACCTTTCAAACAACACTGGAACATAGGAAAGGCAGGATGTGTAGTGTTCCCAAATTAAAGGCCCAACAAGGGTCCTCCTTAACACTGAAGGAAAATAGTTTGGTTGTCAGGCGGAGAAAGACTTTTTAACCAGCTTACTTAGGACCTCAGAAATGTTACAGGGGTCAAAGATGAAGTCTTCAAAAGAAGACTAGATGCCCGACTCAGGACGGTACCCATTGAACCGGGTGTACCTGGCTATGTACAGTGGAGAGCGCAAGAAAGCAACTCACTCCTCCACCAAGCCAGACCTAGAGGCGGGGCCACCAGCTTGACCTTCCTGTGGAGAGAGACTAACGCACGGAACAGCAACGAGGTTAACGAGGTTATTCCCTATTAATTCCCATCATTAAAAGTGACTATTCTTTCAATGTTGGTTTATTTCTAATTATACTATTTATTCACGATGAATGATAGCGTACGTTCGTGTCATTCAGTACCGTATTTGAGATTTTACTTAATCATTCATTGCATAATTATTAATATTAATTTTTTGTTTACTGTACTGCATTAATCGGATCAATGAAAGAAAGCAACCCCCGGCCTTCTTTAGTTAACTTTATAAAGCTAACGAAAATATCACGACCTGACCTAACCTAACCAATCGTTAGGTCAACTGTACGCCCTTGATGATTGGTTAGGTTAGGTCATCATATTTTCGTTAGTTAGCCTTATAAAGCTAACTAAACAAGGCTGGGGTGGCTTTCTTTCATTGATCCCATTAATCTTTATTATTTGTACTTGGGTTGGAGTTTCATTAGCCCCGTCATATACCATTTAGGATGCCACATGAAAATTTCAGGCGATTGTGTATTCTAATTCAAAGATTTGTAAGCAAACAACGCATTTTCAAAACTAAATATCATATAAGTAGGCTATAGTCTTTGCAGCGAGCTCTTAACAATAGTATTTCTCGCAGCAACTGGAAAAAAAAAATTCAATTAAATTTTGTCACCACACATGGTGTATGAAGGGATGGTTTGGTGGATACATTTGTGAACAAATGTGTGCAGTTTAGTCTCTACCTTTTCTCTCCTTCGGTACCTTCTATCTTTAGCATCCAAACTATATTTTGTCTTCTCAGTTCTCACCCCAATGTATGCAAGTCTATACAGCATATTAAAATAAAGGCATACAAACTATTTTATAAAGCTTTTTAAAAAGGTATATTCACGCACTGAACCAAATATATTTTGCTATTACTAACAGAAAGGTACTGCAAGTCAAAAATGAATCGAGTACATCTTGTATCGTGTAATGAGAGTATCAACCTATTTATCAATAGGTTCTCTCTCCCCTCAAGCAGAAAACACCTTTCAAAGGTGTAATAACACTATTTACAATTACAGTCAGTTAAAAAAAAATGCTTTTCTTGAATAATATCTCACCTCCATTTTATGTTTTTGATAGTAAACAAATTTGTGGAAGAGACTGTTGATAGGTCTCATGTATTCTTCTAGTGTGTTTAAAGAGATTTCCCACCGGATCAAATCACGCTGATCTTCGTATAGGTTTCTGAGGTTGGCTGCCATTTTCAGTTCTCCAACCTTGAAGGAAAAAACCCCAGTAAATTCTAGTAAGTTAAGCGATTTATATGTAAAAACGAAGACCTTATCAAAATTCTTAATTCTAATAAGATATGAACTTAATCAGTTAATTTACTAGTATAAAACATACGGAGAACATCTCACACTAACTCTCTCTGTTTTAACTGAAAGAGGTAGGCCTACTATATGCTGAGGTGTAACCATCCTAGATATTATAAAGCAAAATAGCATTCAACAAAAACGTTCCTCTAAAATAATGTAATTTTCATCTAGTGGATGAGGACAGGTCATTTGTGAAAAAAGAAGAAACTTACGCTACTTTGTATTCTTTCCAAATGCTCCGTAATACTCTCGAATATACCCAGTAGTTGTCTGTTAAACTTTTGTCCATGCAAGGCAGAGCTGAAACCTAACGTCAACACCTGAGATACACAAGAACATAAATATTACTATTAGTGATGTACCGATTCTAAAATTTAGCCGATTCCATGAAAAACTGCCGATACCGATGCAGATTCTTTGTCTATATTTTAAAAAGCCGGTGCCGATTAATTGGTATACCACTAATAAGTTGAAACACCTTAAAAATTTTCCTATCAGGTCCTTCCTTTACATCTTTGGCACAAACGAAATTTTACATATATCACTGAACTTCAGGCACAGCAAGATTAACTTAGAAGTCTTGTTATATGTTGAACTATATGGTTCTTCTTAATCAGATAAATAGATTTTAATCGACTATAACGGATACATTAAGACGTAATAAAGGTACACAGTTGTAACAAGTTGAAAATTAGTAAATGTTTTCTTTTACTTTCAGAGGAAGCGCTTTCAAGACATTGAGAACACCAAAGTCAGGGCGGGTGAAGCTAAACTTGTCAAATATATCGAAGCCACCATCGGAAAGAACGTCCAACAGAGCATCTGCAAATAAGAACATCCATTATAAATTATGCGTAACATACATCGTGTGTCTGCGTTTCACCCCAATGACAATTTGCTAATTAAACAATATTTTGGATCTTTTCCGATTGGAGGCTAGCAGCGAATTTTAATGAAAATCGGTATACTAATGTAGTTTTGGTCACTGATTTCAAAAATAACTTTTTTTTTTAGAAATGAAAAACGAACATGTTAGAGCACTTCAAATAATTAGTGTGTTTTTAACGAAAATGTCATGACGTGACGTAACCTAACCAATCATCAAGGGCGTACAGTTGACCTAACCGGGCATTCAATTGACCAAACCGGGCATTAATTCTTGATTTTTTTCTGCTACTTTTACAGATCTGCCAGGATCCTTCAAAAATTGTATTCTTCGTAAAGTTGCACTTTTTACAGTTTGACCGACGCTTTTGTGGTAACAAAAGAACTGGGTATTTTTATCAAAGGATCTTTTTTTTTGTTGGGGTTGTTTAACCTCCTTCGCAACATCTAAGGTCATATGACGGAGGGGATCTACAGCTTTACGTGGGATCCGAACCACGGGTCACTACATAATCTGGGCGCGGAGGACGGTTTCCCATCCAACTATTACCCAGACCCAATGTCGCTTAACTTCGCTGATCTCCGGGAAGCAGTGTTACAACATTGGCCACGACGTAGCCCTTTATCAAAGGAACACACTTTCCCACACTTAGAGCACTTTTTCATAAACAGTAGCAGTTTGTGACTTGCTAAATTTAACACAATCCTCCGTAACTAGTTTAAGCTAGTTAAAGCATTAATTATTTAAAGTGCTCTAACATGTTTGTTTTTCATTTCTCCAAAAAAAGAAAATTATTTTTGAAATCAGTGACCAAAACTACATTATTATACCGATTTTCATTAAAATTCGCTGCTAGCCCCCAAACGGAAAAGACCCAATATTTTATCAAAATTTTTAAAAAATATTTAGAAAGAAAAGAAACCTAGGTAAAGTACTGTATTACATTCGCGGTCCATCTGTAAAAGTAGCATAAAAAAACCCAAGAATTATCACCAAATAATGCAGATAAAACAATAATTATCACCAATTAAATAACTAAAGTTAATTGAATGGCCGGTTAGGTCAACTGTACGCCTTTGATGATTGGTTAGATTAAGTCATGATATTTTTGGGTAAAACTTTACAAGACACCCGCATTGCCATGAAACATGCTACAGTAACGAAACATTTTTTCTGCTCTATTCAATTGATATATGTTTCGTTACTGTAGCATGTTTCATGGCAATGCGGGTGTCTTGTAAAGTTTTACCTATTTTCGTTAACTAACGAAAATATCACGACTTAACTTAACCAATCATCAAGGGCGTACAGTTGACCTAACCAGCCATTCAATTGACCAGGGGCAACTGACAAGTAGATAGATCATAGCACTCCCTGCAAGGGGGTTCCAAGCTCGTGCTCTTGAGTGCTCGTTTGTTCCAGGAGGTTTCACGTGCGCCCTCCCGGCCCTAGCACCCAAGGATGATGGGGCTCGACCTTGCAGTCCTTGGTCTTTTTCCACTTCGACTGTCCCCTCCACCCTTTCTTTTTCCTCTGTCTTTCCTTTCACTTTTTCTTTGTTTTTCCGCCGAGATATGCCCTTTTAAATAGAGGCGAATCGGTTCTTCCCAAACTTTAAAAAAAAATAAATAAATAAAAATATCACAGCACTGCATTATTACATGTTCACACTAGAATAATTATAAAAAATAACGATGAACTTCGATATAATTAAGATTGCAAGTTTCGCACACCATGTTGGAATCTAGACGTGTTTTATAGAAAAAGTAGAATAGCAGAAATAACGAGCAAATAGAAGTACTTGTCCAATACTATGACGAGATCCTTCAAAAAATGTATTCTTCGTTAGGGATAATTTAAAGTTGCACTTTTTACCGTTTCACCGACGCTTTTGGCAGCGAAAGAACTGGGTATTTTTATCAAAGGAACACACTTTCCCACACTTAGTGCACTTTTTCATAAACAGTAGCAGTTTGTGACTGGCTAAATTTAACACAATCTTCCGTAACTAGTTTAAGCTCACTGACGGAACATCCAGTGCACACATCCATCATCAACAACGTTACACTCCAAACTGACGCATTTCCACCTCTGACACATTTTATAGGCAATCATGCGGCAGAATGGCACAAAGTAGTTCTTACAAGCGGTAGCAGTATATGTCACAGCTAGCTGTACGTCAAGGGCGTACAGTTGACCTAACCAGGCATTCAATTAACTGGGGTGCAACTCACAAGTAGATAGATCACAGAACTGCATTATCGCATGCTCACACTACAACAATAATATTCAAACTAAACTAAGTCTAAGCAGGCAACAAGTAAACAGGTAAAATTGTCGTTTAGCATCCAACTAGTGACCCCCACTTCTGTTTTTTGTTTCTAGTGTAGTTTTAGCGCCTCTTTCCAAATGTGTGTGCAATCTCATAACCTTCACATGACATGATTCACAATACACGAACTAAAAACTACCCATGCAACACTGCCAGACGCAAAATGGTTTTTAATATTCATTTGCAACAAATTTCAATTGCACATTTGGAAAGAGGAGCTAAAACTGCACTAGAAACAAAAAAAAAGTGGCGAGTCACTAGTTGGGTGTTAAAACACAATTTAACCAAAATAAATTATAAAACTATGTTGTATACTGTTATAGTACCAATTTGCGCTATTATGCAAGTAAGTGGCATCGCGGCTTTATAAACATACACTACCCTTTTCGACTAGAAATATATGTACATCATACTACAATTAATTATATACTGGGGAAATATCATTTTATGGTGAAGTTTAAGGAAATTATGTTAGAAAGAATTCGAATTTGCCACTATCGCTGCCATGATCAACATGGCAGACGTCAACCAATCACCAAGCGACACGCGCTCTCGTGATGTCATCCACGCAATCAAATTTAAACTTGGCTCATCCCAGGTTTAAAATCACGCCATTTCTCAGTCTAGATTTCAACATGGTGTGCAAAACTTGCAATCTTAATTATATCGAAGTTCATCATTATTTCTTTTAATTATTCTTGTAGTGTGAGCATGTGATAATGCAGTGCTGTGATCTATCTATCTGTGTGTTGCCCCCGGTCAATTGAATGCCAATAAGGTTAATTGAATGCCAGGTTAGGTCAGTTTGAATGGCCAGTTGGGTCAACTGTACACCCTTGACGATTGGTTAGGTTAAGTCATGATATTTTTGTTAGTTTTAACAAAAATATCATGACAACCTAACCAATCGTCAAGGTCGTACAGTTGACCTAACCAGGAATTCAATTAACCTTAGTTATTTAATTGGTGATAATTATTGTTTTTTCTGCATTATTTGGTGATCATTCTCGGTTTTTTTCTGCTGCTTTTTCGTACTTTGTGCAGTGGTACTTCTCTATCCAAAACACCTTAACTCTTTGACTACCATCGGGATAATAGGTCCCAATCGGACTTACTTCTGGTAGTCAAAGGGTTAAAACTGGTGTTTTTTAATAATTCCACAACTATTGACAATATCTACTACACAAAGCATGAAAAAAACAAAAAAAACAAAAATTATCACCGAACTCGATGATGCCCCTTAGCTACATAATTACCGCAATTTGTTTTCGCGCATAGTGCTGCGCACGGTTTCTCACCTTTTATGCCCGTGTCAATGGTACAGAACGTAGATGGAGAGTAGATAAGAACTACCAGTACAGATAACCAAAGCCATAAAGATTTCCACAAACGCATTTTTATTATCTCCGACCCAGCCAAGAACTGTCCCAAACCAGTTTGAGGAATGAAGGAGGTAGTGCAGTGACAAGCCCACTGCAGGTAATGTATTTGGTTCGATGCACTTCTCCTTTTGTAAGTGACTTAATTTTCTAGTTTGTGCGCGGCGGAAGGCCGTAAATGGAACAACCAACTGCCTTTGTTCTATCCGTCTGAAAAGAAAAGTAGATTGACGACATTCTATTTATTACGTAGCATCAACTACCATCAACAAAAAAAATTTAATTCTTTATACACATCCTCTCTAATAATGTTATATCAATATATGAAACTTGCGTTACACCGCGCCAGACAGTAGCTCAGCGAGTAAGTTGGTTTCCTAAAAGACACTTCGACTCCCGCTGGTGCTGGTAATAATAATCTGGGAGTTAGTGCAATGGCCGCATTAGTTGGCCTGAGCGCTGCCTGAGCCAGTTTCTGACCTTCTTGACTGATTATATTACTGTATACACAAAAACTTGAAATATGAAGTTTTTTATAGTGATGGGACGATACCAAAATTTTTAACGATTCCGATTCTGATACCACTAAAAAGTCTCGATTCCGATTCTCAATATTTTTAAATATAATTCTATACTTGTTTTTCTGGAAATTGTCATATTTTACTCTGGTAAGATTAACTATTTACATTATGAGTATGGTAATATAAATTATAAATTATAATAGATTGGTTTAAAAATAAAAATCAACTGTAAGTTGTAACAATTCATTTTAATCTTCTTGATTACACATCATGGATATACATGTTTTAATGTATAGCTAGCTACAATACAATAAAAATAAAATTTGTTATCCTCTTTCATTTAAATTTTACATTGCAAAACTGGTTCAATTAAAAGTTAAAGAATCGTTTTAAGAATCGGAAATCATGGTACAATTCTCTTGATTCTGATTCCTGAAAAATGCTCGATTCTTCCGATTCTCAATTCCGATTAATCGTCCCATCACTAGTTTTTTATCAACAAAATGTGATCAAAATGTTAATTAATTATCCGGTATCCAGCCGGATCATACTTGATATCCTGTATCCGCCCGGATACTGAAGAAGTGGCCGGATACAGGTATCCAGTGCATCCCTAATATCAACAGCTGAATAGTTTTTCATATTTTTTTAATATATTATATACAAACTAGAAATGCCACACATTCAAGGATCAAAAAGTAAATCAGAATATGAATGGAATAAAGTTTTGAATGCTGAAGGGACCAGTAAAGTGAAGTGCAAACACCACTAGTGAAATTTAGCAATAAAATTGAATGAATAATTATAGAGTAATTTTTAAAAAACCCACGAGTGGGGAAAATTGGGTTTTTCGCGTGTGTTTTAAACCCAGGTGGGGAAAACTGGGTTGTGCACATTAATGCCAACCCTGCTATGTTGCCTTGTGACCTTGGCCCTGAAAAGATAAAGTTTCAAGGATCACCTGAAGATCAGGGCCCCCAGCCTCAATTACCAAATGCTATCTTCGTTAAAACTAACGAAAATATCACGATTTAACCTAACCAATTGTCAAGGGCATACAGTTGACCTAACTGGGCATTCAATTTAATTTTTTATTATAGTTGGTACTATAAAGCAAAAAACAAGAATACATGGGATCCTGATCTTCAGGTGATCGTTTCAAAATCCTGAAATTAAACAAAATCACGCACTACGCCGATCTTTCAGACAAACAGCATTTTCGCATCGTGACATTCAATCTAAAAGTTAATTTGGGTTAAATTGTTTGGTTAACACCACAGGCTAGGTTAGGCTTAAGTGAGGTTAGTTTAGTTCAGGGGTTCTCAACCCACTTACTTGGAACCATTACTTACGTAAAGCATTGGCGCTCACCCCGTCACCCCTCGTTTATAATCATACAATCATAATCATACAATCATAATCATATAATCATACTTCATATGAACCCAGTAAAGCCTAAAGCTTAAGGGCCAAATTAAATAAAATAAATAGTCGAGCTTCACAAATATTCATGTCATTGTAAATTGAAAAGAATGTATTTATTTTATTATTAATTATAAAGGTTATTCAATTAAAAAAAAATACAATTGTCTTTAAACACCACTCTTAAATAAAATATGCATGGCTTCTATTACCCCTGTGGATATCCCAAATTACCCCTTTGGGGGTAATTACCCACCGGTTGAGAACCCCTGATTTAGTTCATTACTTTGATGAAAATTTACAGAGTTGACACCAAAGATATTAATTCCCAATTCTCCTCTGACAGGCTTAGTGGCGTACTAAGGGGGGTGCGAGGGGGGTGGTCCGCCCCGGATGACAGCCAGGAGGGGGTGCCATCGGGAGAGTTAAAATACCAGTACAAGTTTTCAAACCAAATAAAAAATTCACCAAAGAAAAATTAAAAATTTTTTCAAACTATTACCAACAGCTTAATGTTAATTTCCACTATAAAATAAATTATTTTTATTTGCAATACAAAATTTACAAACGAAAAATTAAATATTTGATACAAATTATATCGAAAGGGGAATGTTTGTTGACGTTTTAGTCATCAGTTTGTTGAGCATAGCCAGCTAGCTGCAACTGACATTCCAAGTCTTGTTCACTTGACACTGACTCCACATACATGAGGTATGTTTCATTAAATAATTATGATAAAGCATAAAGTGCTGGTATTTATAACAATATAATAATGTTATAATGTTTCAGACCAACAAAGACCCTAGGATCCACTCATGGTTGGTCTACCTAACTGTGTTCGTAATCGTGTATTGTGTATGTCCTCTGTGGTGGTGGAGGGGACCTACAATTTTACGTGGGTTCCGAACCACAAGAACATAAGAAACTTATTTAAAAACTGCCGGTAAATTGGCAACGACCAATTTTTACGAAACTAAATAATTATCAATTTAAAAATAATTAATTATCGGTTTAAAACTAAAGATAGAATCTCTCGGTCCAGAGGAGCAAGTCATAATAGACTACTATCCACAAATATGTTACATTTTATATCTATTTATAACAGACATGCAAATATATCAGATCCAAAGAATCCAGTCAATTTCATTACGGTATCCATCAAGTCACGGTCCATATCGATTGCGGACCAAGTCAAAATTTACAACCATATACATTTTCAATTTAAAAATAATTAATTATCGATTTAAAACTAAAGATAGAATCTCTCGATCCAGAGGATCAAGTCATAATAGACTACTATCCACAAATATGTTACACTCTATATCTATTATATAACGGACATGCAAATATATCAGATCCAAAGAATCCAGTCAATTTCATTACGGTATCCATCAAGTCACGGTTCATATCGATTGCGGACCAAGTCAAATTTACAACCATATACATTACAATATATACACTTACGAGGAAAAGTGTAGGTGTGGCTGTAAAGACTGTACAGTAATGTAGAAATGTGTGTGCACCCATTATGGGTCTCCCATTTAAAGGTGTTTGTGGGGCAAGTGAAGATCATGAGTTTTTCAATACCTCACAGTACTATGGGGGGCAGACACTTTTTACTGGATTTCTATTATTGACGTATTGAAAGAATCGCTTGGGGTTTTCTTTACCGTCACGAGCTATGGAGATTTCAAATTTGCGTTTTGACTTTTTTATTACACTTTTAGCTTCACGCCTTAGAGATATGTAGTTGTTTCGTAACAACAGATTATCTTTATCGCACTTGTATAGCCTATAAGCCCTCTCTCTACTCTTTATAATGTCTCCTACTCTAGAAGTAAACCACAAGGGCTTGTTGTTTACTTTCGCACGCTTAATTTTGTACGGTACACATCCTCATTTATAGTCCTAAATACCGTTATGAACGATTCCCACATTAGTTTTGCGTTGGAGTTCCCCATTACGTTTTCCCAATTGACGTGTGAAAATTTATTTCGAAATTTACTAAAGTCAGCGTGCTGGAAGCTAGGAATTTTAGTCGAGTTAGTTGGTTTCGAGTGACTTACTGAGAGGACAAACTCTACCATATTGTGATCGCTATTGCTCAATGGTTCTATTACTTGAAGATCAGTAATTAGCCTATCATCCGTAGTTATTACTAAATCTAAAATACTGTCCAACCTCATAGGTTCCCCAACCTTTTGAATAAGAAAGCTATCCTCGAGAAAATTAACTAAATGATTACCTTCCGCGTCTCCCTGCATTGTATCGTAATTCCCGTTGGCGCAATTAAAGTCACCCATAACTAAAGCCTGCTCACTACCGATTATTCTCTTTAGTTCATCATATAACGCTTCGTCCGTAGCAGCTGTTTGATTTGGGGGCCTATATATAACCGCAACAAGAAGTTTGAAATCGTTCAATTTAAGTTCTGCTATAGTCGAATCTATCAGTTCTGGAATTGAGTGCTTTACTTCTATAACGTTCGCAATATTATCTTTGATATACAACATAACACCGCCTCCTCGCCTACCTATTCTGTTTTTAACAAAAAGTCTATAACCTTTAATTTGATACTCCCCTACAAAGTCACGTGTTTCAGTGCTAAGCCACGATTCATTTATCGCAATTAAATCATAGTCTTTACAAGCAATTAAAGAAAAAAATTTGTTTATTTTATTTCGTAGGCTACGAGCATTTAAGGATAGAACCTTCAAGTGTTTATAAATGCATCATGATGTTATAATATAATATAAAATAAATAATAATAATAATAGCTAATAATAATGAATGAAAATGAAAAGGTTTATTGGCAGACTATAGTCCATATGACAAATATTAATACAATGACAGTTCATATACTAAGGATAGAAATATATACAATTGATTAGAAATAATACTGTAATGTCGAAGTTAAGTGGAGGTACAGACAGACGTTTTCGTACCAAGAAGTCCATAGCTTAGAGGATAAATGGCAGGACTCATGGATAGCTTGGATGATCGGGTTGGTTGATTTTTTAATTCTTTGCATTAGACTGTGTTGAGCACGTCTTGTTACCTCCGGGAAGCTCGGGACATTGCGGGTAGCAAACATTTGCGAAGCTGAGCATCTCGGGGGTAATTTATGTAAGAGTCTAAAAGACCCATTGTACAGCAAATTTAGGGTTCTGCCAGAACCTTTTTAATAATTCACCCAGAGTTGCTGACTGTATATATTACTGCAGAAAGTACCAAAGAGGTGTGTCTTTAGCTTCACTTGTACAGAAACGAAAGTTCCTTATGGTCATATTCGCTTTAGCACACAGGCTTCGAGATTGTTTTCTTATATCCGAGTCATCACTCAAGGAGCTGGTAATAGTTTGACCCAAATATTTAAACTCTTGTACTTCCTCAATTACTTCACCATTCATTTTAAACCTTATATCAGCTGGCTGATTACAGCTTTTAGGATGAAATTGCATAACCTTCGTTTTTGTAACATTAAAAAGAATATGTTTCTGCGAATACACTTCGCACACATTTAGTAGCCGATCCAGACCTTTAACAGAGGGACTTATTAAGACCATATCATCGGCATAAACTAAGTTATTTATCCTTGTGTTATCTATACAACATCCCACTGTTGCCTCATTAAGTGAAGCAATTAATCCATCAATATACACATTAAACAGCATAGGGGAGAGCAAGGAGCCTTGTCTCACCCCGCAAGAGGAACCAAAACACACTGATAGTACATTGCCCCACCTAACAGTGAAAGATTGGTGGGAATACCAAAATTTCAATAAATTTAATATGTACATGGGAACCTTCATGTCTTCTAGTTTTGGAAATAAAATATTGTGGTTCACCCTATCATATGCCTTACTTATATCAAGGAAACAGCTATAAATGGTTGGATTACTGTCAATGTATTTAGATATTGTTTCTTTAAGTACATAGATACACAGGTCAGTTGAGTGGGACCTTTTAAAGCCAAACTGATTAGGAGGTGTCCATAGGAAATCATTTAATCGGAGTAACAAGAGTTTTTCTAGTAGTTTCGAGAAGCAGGAAGAGACAGCAATAGGCCTGTAATTATTGCTGGACAGAATGTCTCCGTACTTATTTTTGACCAGGGGCAAGATATATACCCTCATGAACTCTGCAGGGATATAGCTATGAGCAAGCATGGCTGATAGGAGCAATGATATATGCAGACATACTACGTCATTTGCATATTTTAAGTGCTCATTCGATAAGTCATCTACCCCTGACGCAGAACCAGTCTAACTCTTTAATTAACCTCTTTACTTCAGAAAATGATATCAAAGTATTTTCCCTTGTCCCTCCCACAATCATTCCGCTGCAAGCTATCTTAAGATTATCCCTACTCACACTATTAAGAATGTTAGAATTGTGGTTTCTCCACAGCTTTGCAATTTCATCCTCCCCCGACACCCCATCGATTGTCGGAGGGGGGAAATTTTTGACACCCGTTTGATTCTTAACAAATTTCCAAAATTTGTTATTATCGTTATTTATGCGAGCTTCACAGGCTTTTGATGCTCAAATACTCTTCCTCCTGTTTACATCGCTTTATGGCCACCTTATACTGACCCCTACTTCTACACATTCATGTATACTGGTCCTAATCTGGGTCTACCATGAAAGCACCACATATCATAGGCATCTTTCAATTCCCTCTTCAGGGGGGCAATACATAATACATACAATAATAATAATAATAATAATAATAATAATAATAATAAATCACAGACAATTTGTTCAGTTAATGTATTTCAAGTCATAATAGTTCATGCTTGTTATGCATGTTCATTGTTCATGCTTTATACCTTTTGATTTTAAAATTTTGCAGAAAACATCCACTATGAAGTGAAATCGACCCAGTGGATTCCAACAAAGAAAAATGAAGAAGGCAAGAGAAGAGGTGGCTCAGGCAATGTCCGGATCAATTTTAAAGTAATGTCCGGATCAAATTTGAAGTATGTGACGCCTTCAACATCAAGTGCAATAGGAGTGTGTCCTGAAGATATTCAGCCTGGTGAATCTGAAGGGCAAACACAAGAAGCATCTTCACAAGAGGATTCAAATGAGAGAGAGCAAGGATTGGAGGATGGCAATTCATCTTCTAAAAGCAGTGAATCTGATGAAGAGGAAGGAGACACCAGTAGAAGTCCACACCAACAGGAGGAAGACTCTGATGAAGAAGAGGAGACCGATAGATTTTCAATTTATTCTGATGTCGCTGCCTGGCCAGTCCCAGTTCCAAATGACTTGAGAGTTGATCTTATTAAAAGGGGAAGTGAACCCTTCCAAAATAGGGATGGACCTTTCAGTGCAGTTCAAAGACAAGGAGAGAAATCCAAAGGGAAGAGTCGACAGCTGACCACTGCATGGTTCTATAAGGCTCTGTCAAATGGCGAGAAAGTTTTGAGAACATGGATAGTTTACTCTCCATCAAAAGAAAGTTTTTGTTTTGTTTTTGCTGCAGACCGTTTGCTCTTGATTACAAAGGAATTGGAACACCCAGCTTTGTCACTGGGTTTCAAGCATGGTGGAAGCTAAACCCAAAGGTGTCTGACTATGAGGCTTCTGAGCAGCATCTCTCATGCCTAGAGAAATGGAAGACTTTGGGAGCAGGGTTGAAGCTTCAAAAAACCATTGATCAAGTTCATCAAGCAACAATGGACAAGGAGAGAAAGAAATGGAGGGATATTTTAAATCACCTCTTGGACGTAACCTTGTTTCTGGCTCACCAGAACCTTCCTTTTCGTGGTCACAAAGAGGACATGTCATCAGCAAACAAAGGAAACTTCATGGAATTGATAGAGTTGCTATCAAATTATGATCCAGTTTTGAAAACATTTTGTAAGGATTAAGCATTCTATTCCATCTGGGAGGAGAGTGGTTTCGTATTTATCTCCAAAGATTCAGAATGAGTTCATTTGCCTTTTGGGGAATTATGTCAGAGAAAATAGTGGCTATCAAGAAAGCAAAGTATTTTGGGATTCTTTTTGACAGCACTCCTGATGTGTCCCACACTGATCAGATGTGTGAAGTGATCAGATACATCCATATTGAATGTGACAAAGTTGAAGGAAAGGAATCATTCTCGGGTTTCTTACCTATTGCTGGAAAAACTGCTGCTGAGCTCTCAGGGGATATCCTGAGACATCTGGAGAGAGATGGACTGGACATAAACCTGTGCCATGGTCAAGGATATGACAACGCTGCAACTATGGCTGGGATTCATGGTGGTGTTCAGTCAAAGATCAGAGATATTAATCCCAAGGCTTTGTTTGTGCCTTGTGCAAATCATTCTCTGAACCTTTGCGGAGTGCACTCATTTAGAAGCATTTCTTCATGTGGCTTTTTTTTGAACCTTGGAGAGTCTATTCCTTCTTTTCAGTCTCAACTCATCGATGGGAAGTACTGATAGAGAATGTAGGCATGACAGTCAAAAGACTTTCCCAGACAAGATGGCATGCTCATTATGACGCTGTGAAACCAGTGAAGGCAAATTTTGAAAAGCTGGCCCCAACCCTTGAAGTACTGTGCGATCCCAAAGAAAATGTGGACACAAGAGGATCAGCTCAGATTTTGCTGTCTGCTGTATGTGATTTCTCTTTTTTGAGTTACCTTTCTTTCTGGTGTGAAGTCCTGGAAGAAATTAACCTCACACAAAAGTATTTGCACAGTTGGAATCATCCTTGAAAAGTGCATTGTGAAGCTCCAAGCTCAAACTGTTTCTTGAAGATCAGCGCAATGAAATTGTGGAGAGAGACATTCATTATGCAACTACAAAGCGTGAGGAAATGGACATTTCTATGGAGAGAAGAGGGAGAGTAAAGCTCCGAAAAAGGATGCCAGGAGAGATGGCAAAGGATGCTGGTCTCACATTGCCAGAGGAAGTAAAAAGGGCTATGTTTGAATGTTTTGATCGCTTTCATCAAGAATTGGAGATTCGTTCTAAGGCAATGGATCAAATTCTGTCAATCTTCGCTGTTATTCAGCCAAACACTTTGGTTGTTGCACAGAAGAACTTCAGAAGTATATTCCAAATTTGAATCAGATTTTCGATGAATTCTCTGATGAAGATATCAGTGTGGAAATTGGACAACTTCGGAGGCATTTGAAAGCTGCCAAAATCAGCATTGAAGAGGCAAAGAAATGGACAGCATTGCAGTTTTTGGAGTTTATTGTGAAATGGGATTTTTGTGAATCTTTGCTTTGCCAAGCTTGTCACTGTGTTTGAGATTCTTTTTGACTGTCTGTGTCTCTATTGCTTCATGTGAAAAGTTTTTCCAAATTCAAATTGATAAAAAACTTGGTACTTACGTATTGACGGGGGGGGGGGGGGCACCACATATTGATGATTGGTTAGGTTAAGTTGTAATATTTTCGTTAGTTGAAAATTCATTGTAAATATTTGAAATATAAATCATTGTAAATATTTTTAAAAATATTTGGTTAATATTCGTTTTAATGCTTTGTTCGTTTTTGATAGGAGACATTCTATGACAATTTAACATATAAATTCGTATTAAGGACACCTTGAAACCTCAGGGAAACTGATAAAAATCAAGGAAATGTAATAATTATTTTTTACAGAAAAAAAAAAAATTTAGACATAAAACGCAGCCATTATAGGCCATTGACCGAGTGTTTACCTCTTTCCGCTGTTAAAATTTTGCCAGTCCTCATCCTCTCCAGCTTTATGGGGACATCTCGTGGCAAAATTAGGAAACATAGGGGTCATTCTCTGTCAGATCAACCAGTGCCTAACACCCTCATCTCTCAGATTTTGCTGAAATTTGGTTTATAGGGAGTTTGTGGGCCCTGAATCCATTTCTGAAATTATAAGGTCAATCCGACCAACGGTTCAAGAGATATGACCTCGGGAAATTTGAGGTCACTTGTGAGGTCACTAACATTTGGCGACCCATAACTTGGGTAATAATGGTCACAATTATATAAAAGTATATATATTTAGAATCAGAAAATGACAAGGAATCCAAATATGCAAGTTTTAGAACTCTAGGTTGAAAAATAAAAAAGTTACACTGTAACCAAAATTTGAGGTCACGATTTGACCTCTGGGGTATCAAATGAGAATTTTTTTTTAAATGTAAAAAATGAAGGCATAGGCATTGGCTATTAGAATCAGCAAAAAAAAGTTTGTTTATGTTAGTATTTTTCATGTAACTAACATATAAGTGAACACCATATTCATAAGTTGTGCGTCAATTCTACCTATTTTTTCACACAAGCTCATAATTTGACCTATAGAAATTAAAATTACATTTTTTTATAGATATAAAAACAAAGGCAAAAAATGTAAAATTGTATTTCACTGCTAATCTACACTGGCAATAATAGTTATAATAGTGAAAGGGGAAGACCTACTTAGAGGATTCATGTGCTAGCCTAATACAATTTTTGCATGCTCGATGCTCTCATCAATTTCTTTTTGTGGAAAAATGTATTGAATTCTGCTGCCTCCTCTTAGGGTAGGACAACTCATTACAGTTAATATATGATGTCCTGGCACTGGACATGAATCCTTGTTTGATGGATAATAATATGCACTTGATCCTGATGACCCAGAGGGATGTAGAAAGTTCACAGTGAAATCATCAAACTCTTCACAATATTCCTCCACAATTCCATACCAAACTTGCATGTCATAAATGCAGCCAACATACTCTCCTGGTTTGACACATTTTAGGTTACAAGCATGCAGGTTCAATTAGTAAAATGACTTTTCCTTATTCTTTTCTTTTCTCCAATGCCACTTGAAATGGGATACACCATCAGTTCTTTTGTTTAGGGGAACAATCTATGATATTTCTGAGTTCCAGGAATAGCCCTACTATCCTTGAATCGATGTTCCAACCGTTCTTCTGCATCTTTCAAATCAGCTGTAGTTACAAAGAAAAATTTATCTTCTTGCTCAAGTTTTCTTCACAAACTGAAACATGTGTTCTGGTGTAAGAATTTGCCTCTCTGTAGTTCTCTGCAAACTGGCACGAGCAGTAGCTCTTTTCACTGTTCCTCCAATCCCATCACATGCATTTTTGCCATGAGATGTAGCAAGAAGTGCCATTCACAAGACAGACCAAAATCCTCTTCATGGTAACAGAGATTTGTGAAGTTGTATCTGTTCTTATATTGGCCAGCACATCCATCTGAGAAATAGTGCACCTTCTTCAATTGTGGGCATCTGAATTTAACATATGTCATAAGCTTCATATGAATGAGTAAACCATTATAGTGTTGTGTTTTAGTGATGCAGATAAGAAACAGACACTAAAATGGCTAAGTTCCTGGTCTGCAGATGATCTATAATAGATGACAAAAGGGTGAACTGTACACTGTGAATTGTCCCAGTGAAACCCTTGGGCAGCATCCTGGACAATGAAAGAATAATTCTCAGAGAAATCACCTACTATAACTACCTCGCTCTGAGGTGGTAGTGTTTCTTTCAACTGCTTGAAGTACTGTGATTGTTGCTGAGCAACAAAGTGATGACAAACCATGCAGGATATTTTCATGCTTAGGGATAATAAGTATTCATGAAGTGGCTCCACCTTATCAACCATTGTACAATGGTCAACAGTCACCCATTGCTTGTAAGATATTTCATTTGGAGCTGATTTCACACTGTCAAGTAACTCAAGAAAATCCAGGACACCCTCTTCTCTTGGGCAATCATTGCAAAGTTGCATCATGCAAGTCTCTCTTTCTGTACTGCAGACACTGTAATCCATAAGATCCTTGTATGAAAGACCTCTTTCTCCCAATGCAGCCAGCTGCAATTTTGGATTTTGATGGTATGTGCAGACACAGACAGAATGAGTCCCACCACTACTGGCAAGCACACAATATGATGGCCGTAATTTTGCAAATGTGGAAAATCCTATTTTGGGATTCTTTTCATCATTTTATATAGTTCAAACATCTCTCTTAAATTCCCGAGGACCAATCGTTTTTGCACCTTCATTGCACCTTCAGCACTGATAACTTTCACGCAATCCTTTTGGCCAGGACACATACGACTAACCTCTTCTGACTCATAGAATCTTCTAACTATATCTTTGTGTTCTTCAGATATCACTTTTCCTTTGCTCATTAGTGGAATCTTCGGAAGGATTCCATGTTCTGATTTAAGTGAACGGCTTCTTTTCACCATGTATGTTGTAGTTTGAAAGAAACTAGCTGTTTTTTCAATTGTGTATGGTGAGAGTGTCAATATTTGTAGTTTGTGATGGTGACATTTGCTCTCCAGGAATGACTGTTTCAATTCATTCATTAATTTGTCGATGTTTTTCAGATTTAGTTTCAGGTTTTGAAGTATCACTTACCTCCTCGGTAATTTGAACACCATAACTGAGTTCTAGCCTCTCCTTCAGGTGTTTCTGAGCAGATGATAGCTTACCACGAGCCTTGCGCTTTTTCTGGCTTAATGACAGCCCTTCTGAAAAGAACAGAAAAAAAGGTTTCACACACCTGAATATTAGTAATTAAATATTAATTATAGTACCTTAAATGCTATATAATTGGCTATATAGTAGATCAAACAGACCTTGTAGTAAAGTACGTTATTATATTAATTTATTACTTACTTTTTTTAACTGGTGTTTGGTCCAGAAATGCTAGAACTGGTTCAACTGAAGTTGAAGGATTTTCCTTTATCAAGCAATCACTGTCATTGTCCAGATCTTGAATTGAAGAGATGTTACTCAAGCCACTGATAGTAGATGATTCATTTGAATCCTGCTCAGACTCGTTGTTTTCAGTGGTACTAAGTATAGTGGGATTTTTCATTATCAGTGTCCAGCAGTTCACACACACAATGAGTCTTTTTTCACTCTTCCAGCACATTTTTCAACAAGTACATCAGTCACTTTTCTAAGATTGATTGTTATGCGTTTCGTGTGTTTTTGAATAGGGTCCTGGCAGTATTTCAAGTGCCGAACCATTGTATTTTGATCTGTAAAGATATAGGATTTACAATTAGTAATATATATTTTTTAGAAAATATAGCTATACACACTTAATATTTTAGGCCTTGATAGTCTCTGAGGCTCATTAAAACACCATACCCACCAGCCACCCACAGTGCTGGCTGGAACTGTACTAACCTGTAGACAAGGAATTTTGCAACTATCTGTGTTGATTCTGCACTTAGACAAGTAGCAACATGTTTCAACAGGTTTGTTTAGGCTACATGTGAGCTTAGTCTTCCCCTTTCACTATTATAAACTATTATTGCCAGTGTAGATTAGCAGTGAAATATAATTTTTATTAAATTCTTGGAGCTTGAGGTCAAATTGATAGCTAAGATATAAAAATTCCTTGAAATGACAAGCAATTTATAAATATGGTGTTCACTTATAAGTTAGTTACATGAAAAGTACCAACATAAACAAACTTTTTATGATTGTTTCTATTAGTCAAGAACTCTGACTATTTTTTATATCTATAAAAAATATAATTTTTATTTCTATAGGTCAAATTATGAGCTTAAGTGAAAAAATAGGTAGAATTGACGCACAACTTATGAATATGGTGTTCACTTATATGTTAGTTACATGAAAAATACTAACAAAACTTTTTTTTGCTGATTCTAATAGCCAATGCCTTCATTTTTACATTTAAAAAAAAAATTCTCATTTGATACCCCAGAGGTCAAATCGTGACCTCAAATTTTGGTTACAGTAACTTTTTTTTTTTTCAACCTAGAGTTCTAAACCTTGCATATTTGGATTCCTTGTCATTTTCTGATTCTAAATATATATACTTTTATATAATTATACAATTATTACCCAAGTTATGGCTCGCCAAATGTTAGTAACCTCACGAGTGACCTCAAATTGCCCGAGGTCATATCTCTTGAACCGTTGGTCTGATTGACCTTATATTTCAGAAATGGATTCAGGGCTCACAAACTCCATATAACCCAAATTTCAGCAAAATATGAGAGATGAGGGTGTTAATTTCAATTTTTTTGGTTGATCTGACAGAGAATGACCCATAGGTCAAATCAGCCAATTAAATCTTTTTTGTTTCATGTTACCTTATCCGACCAATCAGATGTGCATTTTGAATCTCCAATAATGCATACTCATTCCAAAATCTTTATTCAGTTCAGTTTTCGCTATGGTTTGTCTGGGGTGATATTTGGATTACTTATAAAAAGAAGACAGTGCTGAAGTTTTCTTTACCAGTCATGGTGTTTTTCTACTCGTGTTATTTGTCCACAGTGTGGTCATGAGTGCAATTATAGAGAAGTTGCTGACCAATATTATTGCAGAAGATTGACTAGGAACGAGGGTGGCAGAAAAAAAAAAAGTGTTCCTTCTCTGTTTCCTGTGGGCACGTGGGTTGAAAAATCCCCTCAAACTGTGGCAAAACTTATTGTACATTGGGTTATTCTTGACAAAGCGTTCGACACAGCTAGATGCGCAGCTCTATTTAGCATTGGCTTCCGAGAGTGCAGTTAATTGGAGGAGTTTTTGCTTCAATGTCTGTGAGCATTGGCTAGGCCAACAAGTTCAAATTGGTGGGCCTGGCGAAATCATCTATTTATTCTTGTTGGTCACCGCTGATTTGTACAAACATCCCAACGCTGCTATTTAAGGTAAGAAATTGCAAAAAAACGCGGGTTGGTTAGGTTAGGTCTGAACCAAAACACATTTTTCTGTGTTTTTTGTGTGATTTGTTCAAATCTGAACTTAGTTTCTTTGGGAAATGAGCCATTTTTGAGAAATTTTAAAATTTTAAAATTTCTCAAAACAGCTCATTTCCCAAAGAAACGAAGTTCAGATTTGAACAAATCACACCAAAAAATACCAGAAAAATGTGTTTTGGTTCAGAAAGGAGAAAAAGCACTAAAACGAATAATTACCAAATATTGCTATTTAAAAAATATGATGTATTAGAAATTTTCAACTACGAAAATATTACAACTTAACCTAACCAGTCATCAATATGTGGTGGCCCCCACGTTAATACGTAAGTACCAAAATTTATTTCGCTCAACCATGAGTCAGACAAGATTGACAAATCTGGCTTTACTTTCAATTGAACATGAATATGCAAGGTGAATTTTGATGAGGTCATTGATCAATTTGCAGAAATTAAGGCTCGAAAGCAGAGATTGTGAATCCTCTCTATTTACCTTTGAAGAATAGGTTAAGTATTGACTGGATTTCCTGTGTTTTTGTATAAAATAAAATGCACTGTTCACTGAATTTTTAATGTCCTGCATTTTTCTTATTTCCAATTTGCTTATGACAGTACTGTACTGTTTAAAAATCTACTTGCAAACATAATATATTTTTCTGTGTTTAAATTTTAAAATTATTTATGGGGGATGCCAAAGGAAGGATCCGCCCCAGGTGCTACATACTTTAGGTATGCCCCTGGACAGGCTAAGTGAGCCTAAAATTAAAAAGAAAGCCCTTAGTCTTACCAGTGTGGCTATGTACCAGTCTTGTGTTAGCAGCTTATGCGCATGACAAACTAAAAGCTGAGTGCAGTTTTAGTGACGCAATAACACAAAAGTAATCCATCAAGACACCTTATTAAGAGTTGAAAACAACTTCGAGAGGCAGAACACAGGAAATACTTAAAAATGACGAGTGAGAAATTCCACGACTATACTACGCTAGCATCGATGTGCTTGTATGCGCATGCACGATACAAATAACAGTTTCTCTGTTGCTATTATTTATAATAATTATTTATTCTTTTCCATGTACTATATTTTTATGGAGGATTTATTTACGTAAATTTTAAATGACTATGCAAGTGATTTTGGTTTCTAGTAAAACTTGTTCAGTATTCAGAATTTTAAGTAAAATGTTTTTAATGTCAAAATTTTTAAGAGAATTGGTAACTCACCATTCTGATACATGCTCCATATATAAGGTCTTACCTGTTTCATTAACTGTTTCCGATTTTTAAGAAAGCAACGTGATATGCAGTTTTTAACGCTGATTTCAAAATTATAAATCATTTCATCGAGAAATACTTAGGTTAGGTCTAAAAATAAGTTTTTTCGAAATGAAAGTAAATTATACAGGGTGTCTCATAAGTCCGGCATCATAGGAGAAATTCATATTTTTCTATTTCTACAAACCATAATTCATATTTCTCTCTTTCTACAGGCCATAATGTCTGAGCAAGGAAGAACAAATCCAGATAATTCTACTCATAGATTTTTATCTCTGGAGCCACTTGAAAGTGCTGGTATGTGCAGAGAAAATTAGGTGTGTTGAACATTTGTGGCAGCGCATTATTGGGGCATGTAACACCATTACTCCTGACATCATTCACCGTGTGCTTGCTGACTGGGTATCACATCTGAATTTGTGTATTGAAAACAATGGTCGACATATTGAGCACATTCTGTAAATAAAAGCTTTTGTTTTGCCTTTTTTTATTTTGTACAGAAAGTACTAGAACGGTGTAATCACTGCAAGCATAGGCTAGGCTATTTTTAAATGGTGGCATTGTGCATCTATTTTGTTCTTCCGCGGCAAGCATAGACTATATATAGTTCAACATCTTTTTACTTTCCAATGACTGACAAATTTAATTTTATAGAATTATATAGGAAGACGGAGACAGAAGAAAATGCAGTAAATTTTTTACAATAATATAACCCTAACCTAACCTAAGTATTTCTCGATGAAATGGTTTATAATTTTGAATCAGTGTGAAAAGCTGTACATATCACATTTTCAGAAAAATTGGAAACACCATTTTGTGTTTCCTTTCCTTCGTGGTTTTATTCATCATATATATATATATAACACAGGGTGTACAATGTACAGTGCCCGCGAAAAGTATCCGATCACTCAAGAAAATACAATATTTTCCCTTGATATTCAGAGACACGTAATTCACTTTCTATTTGTTCTAGCGACATCTGGTAACTTTGAGGTTGCTCGCTGATATGAGAGCTATCCAACGCATTCTCAAATTAGTGTTCTGGTAGCCTTCGTTGCGGGTGGCTGTGTCTCAAATTTGTCAGATTTCACTGTTTGTGTAAATTTCTTGATATTTTTTTTTTTTTTTACAGAAAGTGGTGTAAATAAAATTTATATATAATGTGTGCTAAAAACAACTTAAGAGTGATTGTCGAGGTGCTATTGTTGCTTTGCATGCATGTGGGAAATCACAGAGACAGATAGCTAAGGAATTAAACATATCCCAAAGTACCGTTAATTTATGGGTTTCACGGGCTAAGAACAATGGTGGCCTAACCACGCCAGTCCCTAAAAAACGATCTGGCAGACCGAGAAAAACAAATTGGCGAACAGACAAACTTATGAAACGTTTAGTATTGAAAAACCCAACAATAACTGCGAAAGAAATAAAATTTAATATGAATAATTTGTTATCTGGTGTTTCTGAACGAACTATCCAGGAGCGGCTCCAAAAGAACTCGGATTACCATCTCGCCATGCTGCTAAGAAACCGTTCATTAATGAAAAATGCGTAAAAAACGTGTCGCATTTTGTAAAAAATACATTCATTGGACTGTTGATGACTGGAAGAAGGTTTTATTTAGCGATGAGTCGACATTTTTGACATTCAGAAGTTGTCCAAAAAAGGTTCGCCGGCCTATTGGCTCAAATAGGATGGACCCTAAATACACCCTAAAGACAATGAAACACCCTCCAAGTGTGATGGTTTGGGGTTGTTTCGGTTACTATGGGCGTGGAAACTTACATTTTCTTCCGAAGAACACAACTATGAATGGTGCACGGTATTTAGCAATGCTACAGGATAAACTTCCAATGGCAATGGCAATCCAAAGGACAAAAACATACATGCATGATGGTGCACCATGTCACAGGGCCAAAATAGTGACAAAATGGATTACTGACAATAAATTTGATATTTTGGATTGGCTGGTAATAGTCCAGATCTCAATCCGATAGAAATCTGTGGCTAATAATAAAAAATAAGGTTGAATGCCACGACACTGGCTCAGTCGAAAAATTACAAGAGGCCATCAAAAGGTATGGTGCAAGGAAATATCAGTGGAAGTTTGTCAAAACTTGATTAAATCCATGCCAAAACGTCTAGAACAAGTCATCCAAACCAAAGGACAGATGACAAAATACTAATATAAGGTTAGTATACATTTAAACATCGTTTTTTATGTAAAAAATACAAATTTCAAGGGTGATCGGATACTTTTCGCGGGCACTGTACATAAAGTCAGGATCTATTTTTGTGAAGCACTTGGAAATTATATGGAATTCAATCATAAAATGATAAAGTGGTAACATTTATTAAATAATTAAGAGTAGGATTCGACGTGACGCCCATCAGTATTCCTGCATAGCTCAAATCGTTCCGCAGCATTTCTAAACACATTCTGGAGCATTTGCAGGGTTATGTTATCTGCAGCAGTTCGTATACGTAAGTTTTCAAGACTCGTAATATTCATCTGATAGACGTGCGATTTGATAAAGCCCCCATGCAAAGAAATCTAAAAGGGTTAAATCTGGTGATCTCGCTGGCCAAGGTCTGCTGCTTCCGCGTCCGATCCAGCGATTTGGAAAACGAGATCACCAGATTTAACCTCTTTAGATTTCTTTGCATGGGGCTTTATCAAATCGCACGTCTATCAGACGAAGATTACGAGTCTTGAAAACTTACATACACGTATACGAACTGCTGCAGATAACAACCCCACAAATGCTCCAGAATGTGTTTAGAAATGCTGCGGAACGATTTGAGCTGCACAGGGATACTGATGGGTGTCACTGCCATCACATCGAATCCTACTCTTAATTATTTAATAAATGTTACCACTATCATTTTGATTAAATTCCATATAATTTCCAAGTGCTTCACAAAAATAGATCCCGACTATGTACACCTTGTATATAGTAGTTACGATAGAACTGTTCTTCGGGAACCTTATCCTCAATAGAAATATGAAAACAAAGATACACAACATTTATTGGCCAAATGTTTCGGTCCACTCAGGGGCCATCTTCAGTGACTAAATAGAAGCATCTAAAAAAATAATCATAAAACTAAAGTAAATACAAATGTCAAACTATACAATAATAAAATCTAATACAAAAAAAAAGTTAAAAGTTGTTAAAAAAAAAAGATTATAAAACAAAATAAAAGTAAAAATAAAAAACAAATTTCAAAAATTAAAAAATTTAAAAATGTTGTTTAAAACTAAAAATTAAAATTTTTTTTAAAAAGGACTGACCTGGATGGTAAAAGTTACCAATGGCAAGTGTAGAGAAAGGAAAAAACAACTTAAGTTAGTGCATTAAAAAGGTGTTGGTTGGTTAGGAAGTATGTAATTTTATCGAGGAAAGGCTATCATTTAGTTCTGGATTTAATTTCTTGATAAAAAGGGATTCTAAAATTTTAAGATCAAGTGAATTAGAAGCAGACGACAAAATCGCAAACGAGTCCTGGGGGCACGGGTGGTCATGTGTCTCTGAATGATGCCGAATAGCAGAGGATTCAGGAGTGGACAGAGGGCGAGAAGTTCGATGAGAAAAACCCAAATGCTTCGAAATCCTAAGTTTTAACTGTAGGGCAGTCTGCCCCACATAACGACTTTGGCAGGTCGCACATGTATATAAATAAATAAATAAATAAATGATCTCAAAAGCACAGGGAGGTGATCTTTATGGCGAAAAAAGGATTGCAGAGAATTAGAATTAGAATTAATGATTATAAAGTCGTATTGAGGGAAGTGTGTGTCCAAAATAGAGTGGACATTTTTATTAAGTTGAAAAGTTAGTTGGTCTAAAAATGGAAGCTTAAGATAAACCTTCTGTTTCAGAACCGTGGACTGAACTCTTTTAGGTGAATATAGGTTATTTAAAAATTTAGAAATTAGTCTCAAAAGTCAAAGTGCAATAAAAATTATAGTTGAAAAATATCTTAAGATACTGAATTTCTATGTCAAATAAAGACCAACTTCAACAAAGGTGATAGGCTCTAAAAAAATGACTTTTAATACTAGCCAGCTTAAAACTAAGTGGAATATTGCTGAAAAAGTGAGTACCGAGTTGGGTAGTAGTTTGTTTTCTGTATACTTGTGTTGAGAAGCCTGTACTCTATTTATTTATGGTAACATCAAGAAACAAAATTTTATTGTATTGTTCTACTTCCATAGAGAATTTAATATTAGGATGCTTAGTATTAATGTAATTTAAAAATAAAGGGGCATGATCTTTATGCTTAAAAATAACAAAACAATCATCTACATAACATTTAAATAAAATAGGTTTAAAATCAAGCGGGCAATCCCTCAACCACTTTCCCTCGTGAAGACAAAGAAAACTGTTAGCAAAGGATGGACCAAGGGGTGAACCCATTGCCATTCCCTCGTGCTGGTGGAAAAGTTCCTTATTAAAAAAGAATATGGTATCCTGGACTGATAACTTTAAAAGTTTTGAAAACAACTGTCTGCTTAATCCCAAAATGTCATTAGTAGAACCAAACAAATATAATAATATCAAGTTTCTAAAACAGGTACATTGGTAAACAAAGACTGAACATCAAAGGAAGCCATGTATAGTTTTGACATTTGTATTTACTTTAGTTTTATGATTATTTTTTTAGATGCTTCTATTTAGTCACTGAAGATGGCCCCGAGTGGACTGAAACGTTTGGCCAATAAATGTGGAGTCGTATCTCTTGTTTTCATATTCCTATTGTGTGTGTATATATACAGGGTGTCCCAAAAAAATGTACACACACTTTAACAGCTGATAGCTCAATTGATGTTTCTTTCCAAGTTAAACCCATTAGAATTAATAATGGCAGTCAGACTAAGCTTTGAACAAAGGAAATTCATTCTAAAATGCTACTGGAAGTATGAAAACGCAGTTGAAGTGCAAAGACAGTTTAGGAGGGAGTTTCAAACAGATCCACCAACGCGACTTACCATCACTCGAATTAGAGAAGTTTGAAGCCGATGGAACTGTTCAGAATGTCCACAAGAAGCATTCCAGAAGACCACGGACATCGACAAGCCCCACAAAGCAAGAAAGAGTACTGGAAATGTATCACCAAAGTCCAAGAAAATCTGTGCGGCAAGCGAGTCGTGAGGTAGGAATTTCAGAATCATCTGTCCAACGCATTTTGAAGCGCGGTCAATGGAAAAGTTACATTCCAAGATTAGTCCATGCTATTAATGAAGATGATCCGGACCGAAGAGTGGAGTATTGCGAGTGGTACTTGGCACGATGTGGATGTGGACAAAGGGGTTTCGTAGAATACCCTCCACGTTCACCAGACCTCACACGACGACTTTTTTTTATGGGGATACTTAAAAGACAGTATGCTATAAAACCTGCAACAGTTGCTGAATTGAGAGTACCCATTGAACGAGAATGCACACAAATACCAAACAAAATGTTTCGTGATGTTTGCAATTCCATTGCTTCGCGTTATCAGCAGTGCCTGGACCAGAACGGACGTCAGTTTGAAAACATGCATTGACAAAACAATTAAATAATGTCTAAATTCTATTACATTTTGAAAATGAAATTTATTTTAATAAACATGCCTTTATAATTATTTAAAGTGTGTACAGTATTCCTTTTTTTGGGATGCCCTGTATATATATATATATAGGATCACGTTAAGAATAGCGAACCCATTTACCTCATGTTAAGAATGGCAAACCCAAAATTGAACAAGTTAAGAATAGCGATGGTGATTGCATGATTTGGATCACCTGAAGATCAGGGCCCCCAGCCTTCGTTAGTTAGCCTTATAAGCTAACTAACGAAAATATCATGACTTAACCTAACCAATCGTCAAGGGCGTACAGTTGACCTAATGATTGGTTAGGTTAAGTCGTGATATTTATGTTAGTTAGCCTTATGAGGCTAATTAAAGAAGGCTGGGGGCCCTGCTCTTTAGGTGATCCCATGATTTACCCACGGTACTAACAGTCAGGGTAATATGACAAGAGACCAATAGCTTCACAGGTTTTTACAAAATTCTCCATGTTAAGAACAGCAAAGCCAAAAGTTTCCATGTCAAGAATAGGGAACCCAAAATTATCCATGTCAAGAATAGCAAACCCAACACCCAATGGGTTCACTATTCTTAACGTGATCCTATATATATATAATTTTTTTAATTTAATCAATGACAAAAACAGATATTGAAACAACTTTTACCCTGATATAAACTATAAAAAGAACAGACAATAAATAGCCTATTCAACAACTTTTCCAAAAGTAGATTTTTGGAAGGTATTACGAGACTACTCCTAATGTCTCAACAGCAACCAGAGGCAAGGATAGTCAGCTTATTCTCCGGACAGTCCCAAGCCCAGATAAAGGGGGTGTGTTGGTGTCAGGAAGGGCATCCAGCCGTAAAAACCCATGCCACAACCAAATGAGATGAGTCAAGAACCAAGATGGAGGCGACACCTTAAACAGCGACCCCATATAAAAATGGGATTAATTATGCTGAAGATATATATATTTTAGGTAATTATTCATTTTTTTACCCACTCTTTATAATGAGGGCAAATATTTCTGGTCAATTTGGAGGTGCTCTGCACGAATCCGCTATCCATTTCCTGTGCAAATGCGTAGTTTTTGAGATATCGTCATCTCAAAAACTACGCATTTGCACAGGAAACGGATGGCAGATTCGTGCAAAACACCTCAAAATCAACCAGAAAAGTTTGCATTCGTGCTAAACACAACCTAACCTAACTTAGCCCAACCACCTAACCTAACCAGTTACTTATTTTGGAGGATATAGTTCTGCAATTGCAGTAAGGAAGTGATGCAGAACTGTAGAATAGTCAGGATGTTCTGCTGGTAATGAGGACATCTATTTCTAGCATGTAAAACCCACAATTTCACATCCTTCCATTTTTTTTATGGCACCTAAACACCTTCGAGTCTTGTCTTAAAATATAGGCAGTATTACATTTAGGGCAAATCACGGATGTCAGAATTATGCCATGATTGGAAAAAACCTCAACTTTTATTTTTATCAAGGCCAACAAGGTGGATTAGGTCCTCGAAATCAACTTCACAAGATTCACGTCATACTAGTAGAATGAAAACCACCATACTGACCAGAAACAGAAAAAAGTAGCCAAAGCAAGAAAAGTAGCCAAAAAAAGCCAAGAAAAATCTCAAAAAAAAGGTAGCCCAAATAAACAAAACCACCAAAATTTACATACACATTAGAAAGTAGGAAATATATTTTTTAAAAAAGTACATTTTATACAAATTTGCACAATATATATATTTTCTTATTCAGTGTGATTGGTTATTCAATATATATTGCTGTTATAGCTGGGTGTGACTAGGTCAAAAAATGAATAACCATATTCTATTTTTATTAATTGGGGTTGTTTAACCACCTTCGCAACATCTAAGGTCATATGACAGAGGGGACCTACAGCTTTACGTGGGATCCAAACCACGGGTCGCTACATAATCTGGGTGCAGAGGACGGTCTCCCATCCAACTACTACCCAGACCCAATGTCGCTTAACTATATATATATATATTAGACAATGGTATTAAACATTACAGCATATATACAGTATATAATATTTGGCGGATCAAGTAAAGATAAGCACAACCAACCTTTTTTAGTTAGCTTTATAAGGCTAACTAACAAAAATATCATGACAACCTAACCAATCGTCAAGGGCATGTTTACACTTAAGCACTTTTAATTAGCCACGATCCTCCCCTTTGCTCGCAGACTGAATATGGAAGGCATTGTAAAGCAGGGGTGCCAGATTTATTCTAACAAAAATTGCCAAATGTTTCTAACAAAAAAACATTTCCACTTACGCATTTTAAAGGACTACACAAATTATGAAATATATACGCACCAGCAAACAGCAACAAGACACGAACAACTGCGCAGAACTAACTGGACACGAGGTTGATCGTGATTCGTGCCACGAGAACCAAGAGCAAAAACGTAAAATAACGTATAATTACGTTTTCCAGCATAACCACAAAAACTGAATCGCAAATTCATGTGTAATTAATAAAAAATAATATAGGAGCATATAATATATCTTATACTTTATTCATATTTAATAAATAAATAAATAAAAATTAAGAAATAATATATATATATATATATATATATATATATATATATAATGGATTTTGAAAATTAAACGCCGTCATATTTTTAAATAAATTATCACAATTATTATAGGGTATGGACATTATTCTTTATTGTATAAAATAATAAATTGTTGCGCTTATACGTTAATTATCGTATATTGGGCCACCTTGTATAAAGGCATTCTGTTTTCATACAAACCTAACGTTCATCTACAGTGGAGCCAAACCAGTGGGTCATAATGAATTTCTCATTGTGATATGACCAACCGTGGGTCAGCACCTTTTTCAGAAATGGCCAAAATATGGCCATATTTCCCAAAATGGCCAAAGTACTTCAAAAATGGCAAAATTTGTCTAATTTGGCCATGAAGTGGCCAATCTGGCAACCCTGTTATAAAGAGTTGCCATATATATATATATGGCAAATCTTTACAATACATCTATTCATTTCTCTTCTTCACTGCAGCGTTGTCCTTGGGCTACTTTTCGCAGATTGGGCTACTTTTTAGAGTCCCCCTGCTAAAAAAATAAGATTTTCTGCTATCTGCTACTTTTTGGGCTACTTGTAACAAGACAAGTTTCAAACTTGTCCTCTGCAAAAATTTGTGAACTATGCGTAATTTGTATTTCAAATGATATAAATTTGTATGTAATATCTTAAAATGAGTAAGTGGGGTCAGTACGACAACAAATTTAAAAAAGAATGGCTACACTGTCAGGAATTTTCAAAGTGGCTTCAAGAAGTAGTAGGAGAATACCAAAGCATCTTGCATAGTTTATCATGTACAGGTGTTTATAATAATAAGAAAGAAATTATAAGATTTTTATTATATACATATATACACACAACGTTTCAAGCACGAACTATGCTCATCTCAGGCAAAAATTCTAAAAAGTTAAAAACAATATTAAAAACCATAATGACAAAATAAAATAGGGAAAAAATCCACAAGCATTAAAAACTAACACTAAAAAAATTCTAGAAAGTTACAATTAAAAACCATAATGACTATTATAAAACAAAAGCGAACAATTAACAAGCTTTCAAACAATAAAAGTGACACTAAAAACGAACAATGAATAACAGCTATAAAATACAAAATGTAAAACTAAAAAAACTAAAAATTCACAGGCTATCTTTTAAAACACTAAAAAATTAAAAACCCACACTAAAAGGGGACACACTTTAAATATAAGCAGCACAGATTCCGAGGCAAAACTAAAAAAACAGAAGCATCTAAAACCAAGTAAAGGTTGGTTGTTCAAGATGTTCAGTTTAGACGGAGGGGAACGGATGAAATATCAGAGTTAAGTGAAGGGGAGTTTTTTAATATACAGGGATTCTAAAAGTCTTAACGTTTGCTCACACGGAGCGGAATCTAAAATGTTAAAATTAGCTAAAGTTATATCGACTTTGCATAGAACAACATGGCTGCGTATAGCTGAAGCTTCTTTAGTTTTCAAAGGTTTGTCAGTTCTATGGCTTATGCCCATATGGGCACAGAAACGCGACTCGAGGCTCCGCACAGTGCTACCAATATAGCTCCGATCACATCGGGGACACTTGAATTCATAAACGACAGCACTGCGCAGAGCATCCGATACACGGTCTTTAACATTAAAATATGAGCCAATAGAACGACGGTTAACAAATACTAGTTTAAAATCTATTTGACAATAAAATTTACTAAGAAGTGGCAGAAGGTTTTACGGCAATAGGAATTCAGATATCCCATTTCTGGGAGCACAAGAAGCGGCCTTCACCAATATTATATATTATATATATTATATATATATATTATATATATTATATATATACTGTATATATATTATATATATTATATATATATATATATATATATATATATATATATATATATATATTTTTTTTTTTTTCGTAATTCGCTATTTTTTATTAATTTTACTGCTACTTTATAAAATAAGAGTTGGCAATACTGCTTCACTGTCCTCTTTCTTGGTCACATCGACCACCAAACAAACCAACTTTATTGCGGATCATTCACAATCCACAGCCACTCAACCTAACATACAAGTCATACACTTAACTTAATACAAAAATAAGGCCAGCATGGCCACTTAATTTAACATAAAAGTAATAAAAATAATATATATATATATATATATATGGGTCTGGGTCATAATCCCGACTGCTATAATCCTGAAAGCCATAAGCCAGCCCGAGCGCCAAAATCCCGAAGGCCAAAGCCCCGACAAGCGATAATCCTGACAAGATAATAGTTTATATTTAATATTTACTTATAGCTTAAAATAATAAAAATTAAAACAAAAAATGCAACCTAACCTAACCTAACCTAACTAGCTGCACTTGCATAGGGAGCGTGATTGCGATCCACAAATTTTTTAAGGTGATGTTGTCCATTTAAAAGTTTTTAAGTGATTTTCGTTTTTCACAGCACCAGTAATAATCGTCTTCCCGACTTTTATCCTTCACCATTAAATAACCGCTTGCGTTAACATTGTTATTGCCTTTTTGAGAAGGAACAATTTCACAAATTTCTTCCATGTCGTTCTAGGGGTGAAGTTACACTGATAATTCACTGGGGAATAAATTTTAACTTTTTTTTGTTTCTTGGACGTGAACAGGTCGGTCTTATAGGATTTTTTCCGCTGATTCCGAATATAGCCGTAGAATTTCTCTATCACCCAAGGTTACTGGGAAATTTGTATTTTAATATTTATTCAAAAAGTGTATAGAAGTTAGTAAAAATACTTCATAAAAATTATATTAGTGGCAGATTGGCATTTAAAATATTCTTCTTAAAACTTCTTTGTCACTGATTTTCTCTTGTAGTTTTCATTAGGAGCTTCTCGCATCAATGTCCAGCAGTAATCAACTAACATTGCCGGATCCCACCTCCCTTGGTAGCGTTTCTCCATAGTAGCTATATCTTGGTGGAACCTTTCTCCATGCTCATCGCTTACGTCGCCGAGGTTTTCAGGAAGAAATCTAAATGGGAGTGCAAGAAATGGATTTTTAGTGACATATTACATCCCAATAACCTATATGCTTCAATCATGTCCTGCACTATTTTTCATAGTTAGAGGCTTTGATGTTCCCTAGAAAATTTGTGACAACATTCTTCATGGCCTCCCATGCCACTTTTTCTTTTCCTCTCAAGGCATCATCAAACTTTTGATCTTTCATGAGCTCTCTGATTTGGGGGCCAACAAAGATCCCTTCTTTTATCTTTGCATCGCTAAGTCGTGAAAACTTTTTCTTCAAATATTTGAATGCCTCATCTTCCTTGTTCATTGCTTTGACAAAATTTTTCATGATGCCAAGTTTGATGTGAAGTGGCGGTAAGTATATTTTCTTGGGGTCAACTAAGGGTTCATGAGACACATTCTTCAGTCCTGGGATACATTTTTGACGAAGTGGCCAATCCTTTACAAAATAATGCGAATCTCTGGCTCTGCTGTCCCATTCACAAAGGAAGCAGCAGAACTTCGTATAACCGAGCTGCATTCCCAGAAGAAGCGCGACGACTTTTAAATCCCCACATATATACCAACGAAACTGGTCATAATTAATCTGCTGAAGGATGAGTTTCATATTTTCGTAAGATTCCTTCATGTGGACAGCGTGCCCTACAGGAATGGAAGTGTATTTATTTCCATTGTGAAGTAATACAACCTTGAGGCTTAGCTTCGAAAAGTCAATAAATAAACGCCAATCTTCAGATTTGTGCTCATGACCGAGAGCTAACAGCAGTCCATTTACATTATTACAGTAGCATAAACCACCTGACGAGGAGAAATACTGCATCAGATCTTTTTGGCGAGTGCGGAACGCCGATATGCTTGTATCTTTTGCCAGCAAATTCCATTCACGTAACCTGGAGCCCAATAATTCCGCTTTCTTTTTCGGAAGGTCCAAATCTCTCACGAGATCATTCAGCATAACCTGCGTTATCATACGTGGTTTATTTGATTCAGGTTGTTGAAAGTCTGTATCTTTAGTGTCATCAATTTCCATTGGTTCAACTTCAGACTCTTCATCCAGTGTCCATGACTTTGGGGGAGTTGGAATTGGGTTATCATCGTCATGTAGTACTGGTCTCATGGCAGATGCAAGATTTGGGTATTGAATTTTATGTTTATTTTTGGCAGAGAATCCTGAAACGTTAGTCATACAAAAATAGCAATCCGTTAGGTGATCCTTGGGCTCTCTCCAAATCATTGGTATGGCAAATGGCATAGATTTGCGGGTACCTTTAATCCAACCCCTAAGAGTGACGGCACAGGAAATGCATGAGATATGAGGTGCCCAGGATTTGTCTTGGTCGCCTACCTTACATCCAAAATAAAGTTCGTAAGCCTTCTTCACGAGTGGGGTCATCGTCTTCCTCTGTGCCATTATGGTCAGTTCTCCACATACGTAGCAAAATGTATCTCTGGGATTAATACAGTTTCGATTCATGCTGGCGGAAAATTATTGAAATCACGGAAAACTTTTTGGAATGAAAAACCGATTTTTTCTACTATGAAAAATTTTAAAATTTGAGCAAAACTTGAAATTTTTTTTTTTCTTTTTATTAAAAATCTGTTTGTTTAAATAGCTATATTTTTTTAATGCAAAAAATACTATTAAATATAGTTAACCTGGAAAAAAAAGAAAGTAAAATTAAATTAGTACTCTTAATTTTAACTAATATTTTGGGAAAACTCTGAGTAAATGGAAATATTATTTTCTCGAAAACTATGGGTGATAGAACAATTCTGAAGCCATATTTGGAATCAGCATCAAAAGTTCTATAAGAAACACCAAATAGTTTTCAAGAAACAAAAATGTTGTTCCCTAGTGTAATTTTTAGTTTACTCGCGGTTTTACCTTTGCTTCGAGGTAGTTTAACTTTGCTCCCAGGTGGGAGCAGATCAATTCACTCGCACCCTTGCTGAGTTCTAGCACTCATCTTAGTTCGTGATTATTAACTATCGGGATTTTGGCCTGTCAGGATTTTGGCCTGTCGGGATTACGGCCTTCGGGCTTATGGTTTTCTAGATTATGACTTTCGCGGGATTCTGTCCGGGTTCCATTATATATATATACAGAGATGGGCACGATCTTGATCTTCAAGATCAGATCGTGATCTTGAAGATCAAGATCGTGATCTGATCTTGACCTTGAAGATCACTTTTATTATGGTGATCTTGATCTTGATCTAAGATCACTTTATTTCTTGTGATCTTGATCTTGAAGATCACTTTTATTATGGTGATCTTGATCTTGATCTAAGATCACTTTATTTCTTGTGATCTTGATCTTGAAGATCACTTTAGATTTCAAGATCACTTTTAATTTCAGATTCTTAAATATGCCGCTATGCGAATGTCATTTGTTTTTTGTCCAAGCGACATCTGGTGGCAACTTTGTTCAACACCGACTGTTTATGTTTTCTGTTAGTTAGGTGACTTGCGTCATGCGTGGGCTCATGGAAGGTGTAGTTGCTGTGGAATTTAGGCTCGTAAAAAGTGTAATTTACTGTGCAATTATGTTAAAAGTGTTCTATTAATATATTATTATATATAGGCAGTGGCGGTCCTAGCTTACATGACGCCCTGGGCGAACCTCACCTTCAGCGCCCCCCCCCTGTTCGCCAACACACACACATTCGAATCCCCCCAAAATAAAGGACAGACATAACTCTTTCCACAAAATAACTTTTTATTGGACTAATTGTTGGAACTTCAGAACCAAAACAAAGACTCAAATTTCTGAATTTTACAAATCCTTCATCACGTAAATAGAATAACTCACTTAAGAGAATGTAATTATGATACTATGAACAGGAAAAATACAAATTAAATTGCACAACTGCCATAAATAAACTAGAGAATCAAATTTCTAAATTGTACAAATGCTCTATCACATAAATAGAATAAGACACTTAAGAGAGAGTAATTATTATGCTACACTTTGAACAAGAAACAAAATAAATTGCACCACAGCACAACTGCCATCTAAAGCCTGACTCTTCTTACCTTCCTTGATGCAAAGTCATTGATCTTTTATTATTTATTTTATTTTATTTTTTATTTTTATTTATTTCTTTATTTATTTATTCTTATTTTTATTTTTATTTTTTTTGCAGGCGCTCATGCCGCCCCTCCACAAATGCCGCCCTGTGCGGCTGCCCATATTGCCCATATGAGGAACCGCCACTGTATATAGGCATAAAATATAGCCTATAGGTCCGTATTCATAATAAATTAATTCTAAACATATTTTATTTACAGATTGAATTTTTTAATAATGAGTGCAATTTTACAACTTCAACAGGCTCCCAAGGGAACCAAATATTCTAGGTTGTCACCAGAACAGTATTCAATATATTTAGATAACAATGTTGGTAATAAGGATCAATCTGTGCTATTGAACGGAAAATATTTTCAAATTGTCGAAAAAACTGGAAACAGTATCAAAGTTATTTGTAGGCAGTGTACAAAGAAAACTACAATTCTGTCTGCTGGCCTCGACTCAACAAGCAATCTTCTGAGGCACCTCAGGGTTAGTACTACTTAGTAACTAAGTAGTAAGTAGCAACATTAACATAATGGTTCAAGTCATATTTTAAGTGACTGGTGCCATACAAGACTAATGCTACATTTACATAGACGTCCATTTGAATATATTGTGCACTTCAGATATTAATAGATTATGGACTAGTAACTACATTAAAAACTGCCGATATCCAACTATAATAAAACGCCAGGTGTATCTGTCTTTCTCTCTGTCTGATCCATGTCTGTAATTTCTCCTATTTAGTTACTGAAGGACGAAATTCGGCTTTCAATTTAACATAGGATAAAAATGCACTGATCATGGTGAAAATAATTTTAGTTAAAGATAACAAAATTTTAGAATCTTGTTAAGTATTAATTTCAACTAGAAGTTTGATACTCTGATAAATATTATACAGGGTGTTCAAGAAGTCTCTCCGCATGATAATAATTTATTTTCTTGTGCAGAAACTACATTCGGATCTTTTGGGTGAATATGAATCGGAGAAGAAATCTCGCAAGCGTCCAGCTAAAGAAGAAGATGCCAGCGGCAGCAATGCTGGCCCTGCCGAAATTGCCAAGCAGTCAACACTAAGCATATTCCACATTTCCAAGCAAAAACCAGGACCACCAATATGCAAGGATATCCTTGAAAAGAAGATTCTCTCGCTTGTGGCTAATGGGCTCCTACCATTGAGCCTAGTTGAACTACATGAATTTAAGGATCTTCTTTCATGTTAGTATAACTCAAATATTTTGCTATTTTTTCCATAGCTAATATCTGATTAAAATAATTAATCATATTATTTGTATGAACATTAGACTATCGCTAGCCAGCTAAATATTTTGATATTTTTTCCATAGCTAATCTATTTATTTGTTTTAATTTTTAAATATTTTTTTCAGACGTCAACCCGGCTGTTCAGGTGCCATCTAGACGCACCCTGGCTAGATCTCTTGCAACAACAACCAGTACAATGAAGGAAGACATACAAGCAAAACTGGCAGCAGTTGATCATGTGTGTGTTACATGCGACATATGGTTAGGCTGACCATCAGGGCCGGATTAAGACCTTTAGAGGCCCTAAGCACTTAAAAGATTTTGGTGCCCCATATATATGTAATTCAAAATATAAACAAAAATAAACCATAAAATAAAATTTTATTTTTTGAAATGAAACAAAACTTACAGTAAGATGGAAAATAATGTTTATTTTTGTATACTTCCACTTCATTTATATTTGAAAAGTTTTCTCCTACTTTTTTTAATTGCAAAGTCTTTGATCAGATCCTCAAAACTAATCTTACGTAACACATCTGCTTCTATACTTAGTAGAGATAAGGCATCCAGCCTGCCTTGTTGCATAGTTGTTCTGTTGGTATTTTTAATATACTTCAACTGAGAAAATGAACGCTCAGCTGAGCAATTTGTGACCATTAATGTTAAAAATATACGAAAGGCAATTTCTACATTTGGGAAGGCACACTCAATATTGTCTTCTACAATTATTTTATAAAGTTCAGCATGACTGAATCTTGTTTTTACATTTACTATAGCACACGAAAATATTTAATCTATATGTATTTTTAATATGGCGCTCAAAGATTTGATATAAACAAAATAACGCAAAGCTTAAAGTGTGTGATTACAACGAAATATATTTATTCTCTCAAAAGGGTTGTTGTTCACTACAAATTCAAACAATGAAAAAAAAAATACTATATATGAATATATATAATTCAGTTTTCAACAGCTTATAGGCTATAAGCCGCGATTATAATAGTATAATAAATCCATGGTAAATCCGACAATGGAAAATTTCTGTGGTGCCCCCCTTCCCTTGATGCCCTAAGCACGGGCTTATTTTGCTTAATGGTTAATCCGGCCCTGCTGACCATACGTACCGTTTTGAACGGGACAGTACCGTTTTGTATGGGTTTTTGTATGGGTTCTGTCACTGAAGAATAATTGTAAGCTTAATATGTTTATGTACTTACTTTTTCATGAATACAGAATATTACATAACCCCCGTCCCTTTTTTGCCATCCCAATGTCCCGTTTTTGTCTCAAGGAAATATGGTCAGCCTACATATGGTCAACTAATCACCGCAGTTTCATGGGAGTCACTGCGCATTGGGTATGCTATTGATTTAGTGTATTATTTTTATATAATTGATAAATTGACCATTGGTGATAGACTGATAGTCTGATAGACTTATAGTATAATCTTTTCAATTATTCGACATGTGTTCCTCATTCATTAATTTGGTGAGTCTTCATTTTGCTGTGATTCACAGTAATTTCACACTAATTCACTGATTCTGTCATCTGTCATTGTGTCTGATTCACAGCAAAATGTGGAAGAGTCCATATTCACAGGCTGTGAATATGGACTCTTCCACATTTTGCTCTTATGGGATGGGTCACTGATGTGGTGGTATGGTAGGCGACTCATCGCTGAATTGCCTCCTTTATATCACATAGTTCTTCTCTTCAATGTTTGGTGGCGCAGTTTAGCTGGTGCGTGTCTAACCAATATTATTAAATTAAGCTTAAAAAAATGTTCATACAAACATTGATTTTATATTCTTACATTACAGATCAATGATGACTTGTCGCGAGGATCAGCTGCACTGGCATGCCGAAGATTTCGTGGAACACATAGCTTTGATAAAATTGCTGGAATATTGGACAGGATCAACTCTGAGCATGGTTTATCTTATAGAAAAGTTGTATCTACAGTCACCGACAATGCATCGAACATGGTGAAATGCTTTAAAGAGTTCGGTGTTCGTGTTCAGAATCGTACTGACGACATTGATGAAGATGATGCAGATGAAGATGATGATGAAAAAGATTCAGATGAAGAGGTTATCATCAGCAACTTTCCTGAACATTCAGGAGAGCATGGAGAGGAGTCAGTGAAACTATCATCCCATATTCGATGTGCCTCCCACACATTGAACTTGGTAGCAACAACTGATGCAGATAAAGGACTGAATTCACCTGGACTAAAGAAGATAAAGCATTCTGCAATGGGAAAATGTTCGGCGCTGTGGAATGCTGCTGGTAAACCCAAGTCAGCAGAAAAAATACAGGAAATAACTGGCGTCCAATTTAGGTACCCATGCGTCACCCGATGGAACTCAATGTACGACTCATTAAGCCAAATATATAAACATAAGAACGACGTGAATGTAGCTCTTGAAGGACTGAATCTACCCATCCTCAAAGACAATGAATTGGAATTTATTTCAGAATATTTGTCTGTTCTAAAACCAATTGCAGCAGCCCTCAACAAATTACAGGCAGAAAGAATGCTACTACGGTTGTCTTCTTCCAACAGTCCTAGTGACTCAAGATGCCCTCGCAAGATTGGAGCCTATCCAACCAAACGACCTGCGCTTGAGACACTGCATGCCATTACTGGCAGCAGTTGCAATGCCAGATTTGGTCATTTTTTTGTCGTTGAGCCCCGAGGTAACTGATGCCGTTTTGGCCTCAGTATCTCATCCGTATTTCAAACTTAGATGGATATCATTGTTGCAAGGGCCTAATTTCGGCGATCATGAAGCAATCAAGTCTCAAGTAAAAGACAAGCTGCAAATGGCTGTAAGAAATTGTAATTCTGACAGCAGTGGTAATAGTTCGGTGAACTCAGACTCATCATCTGAAGACGATTTCTTCAGAACTATGGACGGCTCATTCTCTGCTCCTAACAACAAGGAAGACTTGGAAGTCCTCAATTATTTGCAGGACACCAGTAAGGCACTCGACTCTTTACTCCGAGCAAAGCTGGGCACTTGCGGGTTTTTTTGCGGTACTGCGGTACTGCGGTACTACCGCACTACCAAACCGGTACCGCATAACGCAGTACCGCAAAGGATCGCTGAAAGTACAGGCTGTACTTTCAGCGATCCTTTGCGGTACTGCGTTATGCGGTACCGGTTTGGTAGTGCGGTAGTACCGCAGTACCGCAGTACCGCAAAAAAAACCGCAAGTGCCCAGCTTTGCAGTCTTTAGATAGGTATCCTGCTATAAAGAAGATCTTCAAGAGGTATAACACCACGCTACCTTCCTCTGCACCAGTGGAACGGTTGTTTTCGTTTGCTGGCATGGTTCATAGCCCCAAAACGAAGTCGTCTCTCGGATGGTAACTTTGAACAATTGGTTTTGCTGAAAGCAAATGTTTACAGCGGTTGAACATTAAATTAACACTCTTAACTTGCGGTTTTTACCCTTATATTGTCAGTAATTGCGTACTGCAGTAAAACTGTAAAATTAAATTCTATGTAAAAAATGTTTACTTATATATGCTGACCATTCATTGATATGGGTTATGGACCTGGTGAAATGAGAATTGAGAAAAATAGAACTAAAAACTATATGTAGGTCATTTAATAGTTTTTTCTTTGCTGATAAGTTATGATAATACTAAGTTTCAAGTTTACCACCTGAAAAACTGAAAGGGGAATCGTCAATCCCCGTGGTTTAGATCAGGTGACATGGGTAGGATGCGATGCTTGTATTGCCTCAGCCCTCAGGGGAGTATTAGGAGTGATACTTTTCAGGAGTGATTAACAAAATAATTTGTTTTTGTTTACTCTACAAGAGTACAACTTTTTTCAATTCATATAAAAGTGATCTTAAAAAGTGATCTTGAAAAGTGATCTTCAAGATCACGATCTTGATCTGGATCTTCAAGATCACATTTTTCTGGTGATCTGATCTTGATCTTCAAGATCACCAAAGTTGGTAATCTTGCCCATCTCTGTATATATATATATATATATACACCTTATGAACCTTATGTTGTTTCGTGCGTTGGTCTCTCTTCACACGGAGTTCAAGCTGGTGGCCCCGCCTCTAGGTCTGGCTTGGTGGAGGAGCGAGTTGCTTTCTTGCGCTCTCCACCGTACATAGCCAGGCACGCCCGGCTCATCTGGTACCGTCCTGAGCCAGGCATCCAGTCTTCTCTTGAAGACTTCAACTTTGATCCCCGTTACGTTTCTGAGGTCCTTTGGAAGCTGGTTGAAAAGTCTTGGCCCCCTGACAACCAAGCTATTTTCCTTCAGAGTTTAGGAGGTCCCTTGTCGGGCCTTTAATTTGGGAACACTACACATTCTGCCTTTCCTATTTTCCTATATATATATATATATATATATACTATATGATGCAAATCCACAAGGGAAAAAAATGATCCAAGGCTTTCGTGTATTCAGAAGTACATCTTGTCATTTCCTGACGTCATTCCCTGACGAGGTGTACTTCTGAATACAAGAAAGCCTTGGAATCATTTTTCTTTTTCCTTGTGGATTTGCATCATTTATTCATTTCGCATGTTTAATTGTGAAATTCATCCCATATATATATATATATATATTACATTTTAAAAGTTTCCACGAATGTGTCTCATTTATCTCTATTTTTATTACTTGAAGAGTGTATAAATTTTCGTATGTAATAATAATATAAATTCATTATTATTGGTATTTCAACGCTGAATAGTGTTACACCATTCACTGTCAACAAAAGTTAACTGTTAACTTTATAACCTTTCAATATCTTCGTTTTAAATTAGCTCAAAACGTAGCACGTAGCCCAAAGTGAAAATTTAGTTGCGCGAGAGGGATTTAAAACCAGCGCAATCTGGCAACTCCAGTCACTGGGCTCAACAACATGCAGAAATAGTTTGGGTAAAAAACGTTCAGGAACATATTTTTCTGTACTTTTGCCATGTCATCCCAATATATATATATATATATATATATATATATATATATATACAGGGTGGTGCAAAAGTCTGGACCCATAGGCAATTTACTATATAAAAAATATCTTTCGATTTTTATAATAGTTTTTATAATTTAATTTTTGTTTATAATTTTACTAAATATTTTTCAGATTGTTACCCTATGGCAGACAAGTTAACAATAGCAGAAAGAATAGAGCTTGTGCTTTTGTACGCAAAAGAAGGAGCCACCTCACGTTCAGTCGCAAATTTCCTTATGCCTCGATTGTTATAATGTTATAATGTTATAATGTTTCAGACCAACAAAGACCCTAGGATCCACTCATGGCTGGTCTACCTAACTGTGTTCGTAATCGTGTATTGTGTATGTCCTCCGTGGTGGCGGAGGGGACCTACAATTTTACGTGGGTTCCGAACCACAAGAACATAAGAAACTTATTTAAAAACTGCCGGTAAATTGGCAACGACCAATTTTTACGAAACTAAATAATTATCAATTTAAAAATAATTAATTATCGGTTTAAAACTAAAGATAGAATCTCTCGGTCCAGAGGAGCAAGTCATAATAGACTACTATCCACAAATATGTTACATTCTATATCTATTTATAACGGACATGCAAATATATCAGATCCAAAGAATCCAGTCAATTTCATTACGGTATCCATCAAGTCACGGTCCATATCGATTGCGGACCAAGTCAAAATTTACAACCATATACATTATCAATTTAAAAATAATTAATTATCGATTTAAAACTAAAGATAGAATCTCTCGATCCAGAGGATCAAGTCATAATAGACTACTATCCACAAATATTTTACACTCTATATCTATTATATAACGGACATGCAAATATATCAGATCCAAAGAATCCAGTCAATTTCATTACGGTATCCATCAAGTCACGGTTCATATCGATTGCGGACCAAATCAAATTTACAACCATATACGTACATTACAATATATACACTTACGAGGAAAAGTGTAGGTGTGGCTGTAAAGACTGTACAGTAATGTAGAAATGTGTGTGCACCCATTATGGGTCTCCCATTTAAAGGTGTTTGTCGGGCAAGTGAAGATCATGAGTTTTTCAATACCTCACAGTATATGGGGGGCACCGCTCGGCAGAGGAATCTCTTTAAATGGGGTGTGTAAGGACAGAGAGTATCCCCTAACCCAAGACGCTGCCTCCCTATATCCCACAACACTTGTGTTGAGCTGTGGGATCTATCCCCACAAAGCCTTAATTTTACTACCTTAAACTATACCCTTTCTATCAACATGCGCGTCCAATCGATTCTTAAACATGTTTATAGACGTGCTACTAATTACTTCTACCGGCAAACTATTCCAGCTATTTACTATTCTATGCGTAAAAAAGTTTTTCGCAACTGCTGTCTCGAACCTTCTACTTGTCAACTTACACCCGTTATTTCTAGTCCTATTATATTGAGATATTTCGAAAAAGCTATCTCTATCTACGTTATCAAACCCATTCATAATTTTGAAAACCTGGATTAGATCACCCCTTAACCTCCTAGTCTCGAGTGTAGTCAATTTTAACTCTTTAAGCCTATCCTCGTACGACTTTGACCTAAGAGACGGAATCATCTTAGTTGCTCGTCTTTGAACTCTTTCGATTTTGTCTATATCTTTGCGCATATGCGGATTCCAAAATTGGACCGCGTACTCCAAATGGGGTCTAACTAATGATTTATAAAGAGGAACTATAATATCGCGCGATTTGTACTCAAAATTTCGAGCTATAAAACCTAACACTTTGTTCGCCTTATTGACCGCCGCTGTACTTTGTTTCGCTACTTTTAAATCACCAGTGACTATAACTCCTAAATCTTTTTCCTGCTCTACGCTTGTTAAATCTTTCCCTGACATACTATACGCAAAATTACCGCTACGCGAACCTATATGCATAATTTTGCACTTATCCACGTTAAATCTCATTTGCCATGTGACTGACCAATCAACGATTTTATTCAGATCTTCCTGAATTTTACCTCTATCTTCGTCATTAATCGCCCTACCACCCAGCTTCGTGTCATCCGCAAACTTTGAAACTGTACTGACTAGGCCGACATCTAAATCGTTAATATATATAAGAAAAAGCAAGGGGCCCAATACAGAACCCTGAGGAACGCCACTCGCTACATTAGCCCAACACGACTCCGCTCCATCAACGACCACCCTCTGTTTCCTGCCTCGCAACCATTCTTCTAGCCAATTTATTACTACACCCCTGATTCCATGAGCCTTAGTTTTTTCAATCAGTCTTTTGTGCGGCACGGTGTCAAACGCTTTTTGAAAATCTAAATACACTACATCAACCGCCCGATGTCTATCGTAAACGTTAACCACGCTTTGGAAAAATTCTAAAAGATTAGTTAAGCAAGATTTGTTTCGCCTAAAACCGTGCTGCGTATTTCTGACCAGATTATGCACTTCTAAGTGTTCGACTATACGATCCTTAATTATTGATTCCAGTAGCTTACCTACAACAGACGTTAAACTGATTGGCCTATAATTTCCCGCCGCACCTTTATCGCCTTTCTTAAAGATAGGTGTTACGTTTGCTAACTTGAAATTATCTGGTACGCACCCCTCAGAAATAGACGCATTACAAATCTTTGTTAGCGGCACAACAATGCTATCTTTTAATTCTTTTAGTTGTATGGGATATATGGAATCCGGCCGCGTGATTTACGCGTTTTCATTTTATCAATATAGCGCATTACTTCCCCTTCACTAACGACAATATTATCCAAAATATTACCATTATCAAAAGGTATTATGTCTATGACCGTAGGGATATTCGTTACATCTTCTATAGTAAAAACTGACGTAAAAAATTCGTTTAGCAAGGTAGCCATTTCCTTGTTTTCAGAGACTAGATCTCCATTTCCATTTTTTAATGGACCTAAGACACTTTTTACTGGATTTCTATTATTGACGTATTGAAAGAATCGCTTGGGATTTTCTTTACCGTCACGAGCTATGGAGATTTCAAATTCGCGTTTTGACTTTTTTATTACACATTTAGCTTCACGCCTTAGAGATATGTAGTTGTTTCGTAACAACAGATTATCTTTATCGCACTTGTATAGCCTATAAGCTATTTAGTCACTGGTGTATGGTTAATTAAATTTCATTTCATAATAAACTTCCTGCAGGCCACACTTTTTTTTCCATATAAACCGCCTATGGGTCCAGACTTTTGCACCACCCTGTATATATATATATATATATATATATATATATATATATATATATATAGGCAAACTCCTTCGTTTCTGTTTTTTCTGCTGGAAGTTCGCTTTCATTCAGTCTGTCCCAAAGAAGGGTGACCCCTCTCAACCCTTCAATTATCGTCCAATTGCTTTGAATTATTGCCTTTCTAAAGTTTTTGAGTCTATCCTTAATGATAGGAAGATTCTTAAACACCTCTCTTCTCACAATTTTCTTTCAGATCTTCAGTATGGATTTCGCAAGGGACGCTCTACTGGCACTCTTCTTGCATATCTCTCTGACTTGGTCATCCTCCTTTCGGGATTTCAGTGAAACTTTTGCTATTGTGCTAGAGCTAGACATATCGAAAGCTTTTGATAGAGTCTGGCACAAATCTTTAGTTTCCAAACTGTCCTCCTTCGGTTTCTCTCCTTCTATCTGTGCTTTCATCTCTAATTTCCCTTCTGGCCGATTTATAGCTGCGGTTGTAGATGGCCACTGTTTTCCTAACGCTATCAACAGTGGTGTTCCTTCAGGATTTTGTTCGGTCACCTACTCCTCACCTTTTGTTTATTAATGATCTTTTAATTCGCACTTTCTGTCCTATTCACTCCTATGCGGCTGTGCCGATGATTCCACTCTTCACTTCACCCGCTTCCCAAAGCGTCCATCTCAACAGTCACACCATGATTCGCGTAGGACGGCTGTGGAACACTTGACCTCTGATCTTTCTGCTATCTCTGATTGGGGCAGAGAAAACCTTGTGGCTTTCAATGCCTCAAAAACTCAGTTCCTCCATCTGTCTACTTGTCACAATCTTCCACACCACTATCCCCTTACCTTCAACAATACAAACTCAATCCTTCCTCTTTTCTTAACATTCTTGGCGTTTCGTTCAGAAAGGTCACATATACGCTCTTTCCAAAATAGCTTCTAAGAGGTTAGATGTGCTGTACCGCTTCCGCAATTTCTTCACCCCCGCACAGTCGCTGTCTCTGTACAAGGGTCTTGTCCGCCTCTGTATAGAGTATACTTCTCATGTGTGGGGTGGCTCAACTCACACATCCGTACTTGACCATGTGGAATAGGGTGTACCATTTTTGGGTCATTTTCAAAAAGTCAAGGTCCAGGAGTCTAATGTTGTGCCAAATGATGTCCTAAACACGAATTTTACAGGCATTTTCTAATCCGACAAATTTTGAATCCCCCCACCCCCCTTGAAATTTTGCGCATCCCCTTTTCCTAAAAACTCCATATATCTCAAACACTATCAACTTTATCGAAAAATGTCATAGAATAAAAATGATTTAGAATCAAAAGTTCTATTAGAGAAGTTCATCAAAATAGAAATGTACTTAATTTTGAAAATTTTAATTTATTTTTTAAAAATTTAAATTAAAAATTTTTTTTGCTTGCAGTGCCTTCTTAAATAAGGTGTTACCGCCACCTTTGAAGCATCACCCCAATGCAGCTTCGCGGCGATGGGCTTTGTATTTGCTAGTTATAATGCAAATCATAATTAGTTTTTATTATAACTAGCCTATACAAAGTGAGGACAACCTCAAAACTATATATATATAAAATAAAGCTAAAAATTAACACTTTATCTATAGTTGTGAGGTCCCATCGTTTTTTTTTTGCTTTATTCAACACTTTCCTCAAAAAAATAAAAAGAAACAAGTTTCCTAATTAGAAATCATTGATATAAGAGCTTTTTAAACATAAAAATAAGAAAAGACAATTTATGGTATATTTAATAACAAAAAAAAAATCAGCCTCTTCTAAATTAAAACAATCTCTGCAAATAAAAATACCTAATCTATCTGTTAATGGACTATTCTTTACTGAGTTTCATTCTTTTAAGAGTCTCTTTACTAGGATCAGGAATTAGTCTTCTATTCTCTTCCACAATTTGCAAAAGACCTTGAAATTCTTCTTCATTTTGACATTTGTCATGAAAGTCTTGAACCAGCTTGATTCCTCTTTCAGCGGTATCATTGACTACTCTAATAGATGAAAGAATGTTTTTTAGTTTGTTGTAGTCATCGACCTCTTCCCATGTTGATGCTGGTTTCTTTATCCATGAGTCTGGTTTTGACCCACAGCATTGAAATAAATGCCATGAAATTGGACCTACTAGCTGATGAAGCTTTGTGTCTTCCTTTAAAATGGGGAAAACAGGTTGCCCACATACATAATTTTCTGGAACTGGATATTTGTTTAAGGATTTTGCGATCTTATCTTTTTCATCATTACTTAGCGATCCAAAGAAACTCAAAGGGACCACTTCCTCCGTCAAATGTACCAGTAATGATTGGCAAAAGATTTCAAAGCAGCATTTGCAACTTCCCTATCTTCCTTCTTGTAATTCACCAAATCATGATAAAACTTCAGATCATTAGCTGGACTATCTAATGAATTAGAACATAAAAGCCAGTATTTTCCATAAATTAAGGCATTAAATAGACACATTCTCTTTAATTTCTTAATCAATGATTCATCATATGATGCTTGGTGGGCAAAAGCATACATTTTATTTGTATACAAAATCATTGCCATCCACCTGGCACGGTGCATTGCACCAGGTTTCCGCCAATGACTGTTTTCTCTGGAAACCTCTCCTAAAAGCATTAAAGTTGTTTCAGCAACTTCCTTATAGTCATCACGTGGAAAGCAGTCAGATTTTCTTAAACATTGGGTCATAAATTCTACACATTCTTCCTTTAGGCCTCTTTGATACCTTGATTTAACATCAAGAACATTGTATGTAGATTTCGTATTAATTTTCTTCCATTTAGACTCGCGAAATTCTTTGAATAACTCAAACTCAGGAGATTTACTTGGGCCAAAAATGGTTTCATACACAGCACACAAAACTCTTTCAGCCACATGATGGCGGCGTGCTAACCAAATCAATTTCTTTTGCAAAAGTTCTTCAAGTAACTTACAAGAACCTTTCATCCATCCTGAATTGGATGCAGTGGTATCAAATGATACTCCAAAGACATTTTGCTTCAAGTTCCATTTTTCAATACTTTGAAATACAGAAGTGGCTTGAGACAATCCAGTGGAATTATCTATTATAGAAACTGATAAAAGTTTTTCTACATTTGGGTATCCAGTAACAAGTATTGCAAGGCGGTCTTCTTGTTCTGAACATGATTTAGTAAGCAGCTTGCTATCCCAATGTACTAGGCAGTGATCAGGAGGAGTAAAATCCTTGATGCAAGTTTCATATTTTCGTTTTCTTGTCTTTCGAGCGGCTCTTGCAGATGTGGTCCTGGAGAGAGACAGTTTTTCAATATCCTTGCCACACCTAATGGCTACTGCAGCAGCAAAAACAGTCCGTTGTCCAATAGAGAGATTAAGTCTGTCTGCAGTGGAGGAAACCAATGGCGAGGCAAGAATATTTTTGGGGCTGGAAGCATTTGAAGGTCCTGCTGTAGGTTCTGTCGGAAACTCTTCATAGCTGTCTGTCTCAGAACTGGTCGTGCTAGAAAGAAGGGTCTCTGATGTTCTGGCTGTATCACTCACTTGCTTCACTGATTTATGTTTCTCTTTGCGTTTCTTCTCTTTCTCTAATCTAATGTACTTGCGCTGTACTTTTGATGCATAATCTGCATCTAGCAAACCTAAACATGTTTCTCGTTTTGTTCTTTGATCTTCTAAGAATGAAATATCATATGCTTTCTGAGGCTCAGTTCTCATGCGGTCTTTTTGGATTAATTCAACAGCATTTTGAGAAGAGATGTCAAAAAGGGAATCCATAATTTTCATGAAATTAGAGAGTTCATTTTCAAAGCTTGCTCTTTTTTTGTGCTTGATTAAATTATTATGCATTTCTTCTAGATTTAACAGCATCTTCCTGCCTTTAGGGTTTTTACTAATATCTATAGTAGGAATGCATGCTTTTTGCCATATTATTAGTAGCTTCTGTAGAACTTCATTAACAGTAGAATCTTTTGTAACTTTTGACCCTTATACTGCATTCTCCGTAAATAAATAAAGTGGCTTAGAACATCTTTATTGGATGGTAAAACAATTTTAGATGAACTCATAATATCAGCCTGCAAGCGACCAAGAATAAAGTCATGCTGTTTTGTAGCTGTTTGACTCATTTTTTATTTTTTTTCAAATAAAGCAGTCTGAAAAGAAACAATAAGAGTAAAAACAATGCTTGTTTATTAAAATTCAATGTAAAAAAGGATTTTTAAATTTGGATTATACTCACAATATACTCATAAATAATGTAACTTAAGCACCTTATTTTATATTAATACAATAAGGTGCTCTTGGACAAAAGAAAATGAAAATTTTCAAAATTACGTAAATTTCTATCTTAATGAACTTTTCTAATAGAACGTTTGATTCTAAATCATTTTTATTCTATAACATTTTTCGATAAAGTTGATAGTTTTTTAGATATATGGGGTTTTTAGGAAAAGGGGATGGGCAAAATTTCAAGGGGGGTGGGGGGATTCAAAATTTGTTGGATTAGAAAATGCTTGTTAAATTCGCGTTTAGGACATCATTTGGCACAACATTAGACTCCTGGACCTTGACTTTTTGAAAATGACCCAAAAATGGTACACCCTAATGTGGAATCAAAGGCTTTTCGTCTCATCACTTCCCCGCCTCTTACTCACTGTCTTCAATCCTTCTCTCTTCGCCGCAATGTTGCTCATTCTCTCTTTATTATCGCTATTATAACGGACACTGCTCTTCTTCTGAACTCTCTAACTCTCTAACACTCTCTCTCCTTTAAGGAGAGCACGCAGTACCAGAATTCGACACTTTCCCATTCCTTTTCTGTTCAACTCTCTAATGCAAGGATTACTCGGTATTTTCAATTTTTCATATAATTAACCGGTCAACCCTGGAGCAATCCTTCTCAATCCACCTTTCACCCTGTCTATGACCTACAGTCTTTCAAACGCAGAGTGTCTAGGCATCTCCAAAACCCTGGACCTTGATTCTGGCTCTCTTCTTCTTCTAGGTGGGGGGGAGAGCGCTTTTGCGGACATTCGCCCTTGGCCCCTCCTTCTGCATTAAAAAGAAAAAAGTGTATATAATCATTGATGCACTCATAGTTTAAATGGAAGTATGAAGCGTTAAACATCTTTTTACATATAGCACCATTCCGCCCATATGCCTATTTCAGGGTACGAGCAGTTCGTAGCAGCATTGCCAAACAAATAGGGGGTCAAAGTACTGAAAGCAACAGTGCTCTGCGTTAGTCTAATCCAAAGAACATTCATATCCATATGAAAATAAAAACCCACTCTAATAGACAGAGTTTATTTCCACAACAGTTTCGACGCCCACTGGCATCCTCCTCGGGTGGATGCCAGTGGGCGTCGAAACTGTTGTGGAAATAAACTCTGTCTATTAGAGTGGGTTTTTATTTTCATATTTTGACCTTCACGTAGAAAAAAGTGAAGTTTTTTGCATTTATTCATATCCATATTTAATCGGTTGCAATTTTCGTTAGTTTGTATTGCAGACACCCCCAGTTATTATCATTCCTGGTGGATGATTCTTCAGGAGCAAGATGCACCGCAAGTTTGTGCTTCCTCCCCAAGGCAGCACAAATTTACCTGTATCAGTCACAGTCACACTCGTACTACCTTAGGGCTGCTCAACACAAACTGGACCAAACACCACAAATATCCGCAATTGCAAACCGTCCGTATACAGGCGTGTATTTTGTTTACAATTATACAGTGTATATATATATATGTGTGTGTGTGTGTGTGTGTGCGTGTGTGTGTGTGTGTGTGTGTGTAGACTCAAGCTGAATAGAATTTAAAAAAGACTACGTCTTGCGGGTGAATAACCTAAAAAAAAAAAAAAAAAAACCAGACCCAGAATAAAAGTCGGGAAAACTTTTAATACTGTACTTTTTCCTAATTCTGTTGTTAAGATTTCAATATTTCTCCAGTATACCTCTTTATAATCCACTTTAGTCTTTCCGTCCTTATTCCTGCAAGTATCATTGAGTTTTTCTACCACTATTCTTGTTATTATCGTTACTATTATAAACATTATTATTATTATTATTATTATTAATATTATTATTATTATTATTACTTCTAGAGAGAATACCCTTGTTGTTTTCACTCAAGTTTACTTTCAACCGTTTGATTTGTATTTTCTTTCGACTGTTTTAATTTTGCCTATTGTCTATTTCCGAAACCTTATCGTCCCATTACACAGACCTGCGAATGAGGACTTTGTAAGAGTTGTTTTCTTACTAATAACTGATTTTATATAATTCAACTTCGCTGATTTCGAATAAGGTGTCCATTTTTTTTTATCACGTAAGGATTTTCTGCAAACTTGAAGGAAAAAAACAACAACATAAATAAATATTATTTATTTCAATTTACATTAGGTACCTATTTCGCTTTGTTATACTAATTACAAATGCAAATAATTTTAAAAAGAAAGAAGACTATTACGTCAATTACATATTCATCTTTATTTGTCCCAAGTTTTCTCGTGAGATCTATGCTTTTTAGTCTCGAATGTACGCGCTGTTCCTTTTCTTTTATGGGATAATTCTGGAGTATCCCGTTTCAACATCCAGCAGTATTTAGCCATCATGCTGATGTCCCACCTTCCCTGATATCACTTCTCCATTTCTTTGATGTCTTGGTGAAACCAAGCATTTATAAGCATTTATAGGCAGTAGTTTTTAATCAAAATTTAATGAAAATTACTTACATATGTAATAGGAAATATGACATTTTGTGAAAAATCTGTACGTGATGGCGAAAAATGAATATTATTTTCGGAATCAGCGTGCAAAAATTACTATATAAGGAATAAAATATTTCGGACAACAAAACCATCGCGGGCCCGTAAATAATTGATAATTATCAATCCACCAACGTGATTTCGTGATTTTCCAAGCTCGTATTTTCCTTCACGCTTGCACTTCCGTATCTCATTATATAAGTGTTTAATGTGCAACGAAACTGTATTTTATATATGTAGTCTTATACCATTGTTCGCCCATCTATTTTTAATCGTCCCCTGATTTCGTATTCCTTAATTATATTTGCTGTCTGAAATTATTTTCTTTTGTAGTATACCAGCTAAGGACTTCTATATCCTAAACGTTTGTATTGTCGTAAAATATCAGTTTATTTCTGTTTTTATACTCCTCTATGGTTTCCATATTTATTTTGTATATATCTCTATATACTTTCTCTGTACACACAGACACACGCGTTTATATATACACCTTTCAACCTTTCAAAGGTTCCGCGCGATGATTCCTCATTTCACGAAGGTCAAGCTTGTCGCCCCTCCTCTCGAGTTGACCTGGTGAAGTAGTGAATTCGTTTCTTGTACTCTCCACCTCACTTAGCCAGGTACGCCCGGCTCATCGGGGATTGTCCTGAGTCAGGTGTCTAATCTTCTTTTGAAGATGTCCACTGCAACGCCCCTCGTGTTCCTTAGGTCTTTGGGCAGCTGATTAAACAGTTTTGGTCCTCTCACAACAAAACTATTTTATTTCAGGGTTAAGGATGTTCCCTGTCCAGCCTTTAATTTAGGAACACGACATAGTCTTCCTTTTCTACTTCCACCGTTATTTGGGGAGTTACAGGTTCAGAGTAAGATTAGGGACTAGTTTCTCCATTATTTTCCAAGTGTAAATAATGGTGTGTGTGTCTCTTCTCCTTTCCAGTGAATATAGGTTTAGTTCGCGTAACCTTTCCCAGTAATTTAGTTCTTTGCACCCATTGATCTTGGCTGTGAAGCTTCTCTGAATCCCTTCTAGTTGTCTAATGTCTTCTTGTTTATATGGAGATGTTAGGACCGAGCAGTATTCCAGTTTGTGTATGATCAGTGTTTTCAATAGAGGAATCATTACATTCCTATCTCTTTGTTTAAAGGTTCTCATATCTGCCCCGTTATTCTCTTTGCTCTGTTTACTGCTATCTTATTTTGTGTTTCAAATTTCGCATCATCAGTCATTACAACCCCTAAATCTTTTGCTCTAGAATTTCTCTGAATTTCCTGTCCATTTGGGGTATAATATTCCATGGATTTTAGGTCTTCTCTTTTTCCGTACCATAACAGCTGAAGTTTTTCGGTATTAAACTTCATATTGTTGTCTTCCGTCCACTTGTAGATTCTCTTCAATGTTCATGTCGGTTTGTAGAGATCCTATATCTTCTGGTTTCTTATTTTTCTACTGATCTTTGTGTCATCCGCAAAGGATGTTACTGTGCTGTCTCTGGTAACGTCCTCATCTATGTCAGTTAGCATGATTATGAAGAGTAGTGGAGCTAATACTGTTCCTTGTGGTACTGAGCTGAGGACCTCTGATTCTGAAGATACTCCTTGTACTGTAACGACTTGCCGCCGCTCACTAAGGAAATTATATATCCATTTCCCTACTTTTCCTGTTATTCCCATATATTTCAGTTTATGTATTATGATTCCATGGTCACACTTGTCGAACGCTTTGGCAAAGTCTGTGTATATTACATCATAGTTTTCATTACTTTCAAATGTATCAATAATGTTGTTGTAGTGTTCCATTAGTTGTGATAGGCATGATCTGCCTGACCGAAACCCATGTTGGTTATCATTGAATTTTTTCTGAGTTTCCAAAAAGCCATAAATTTTCTGTCTAACTATTCTTTCAAATATTTTAGTGAGGTGAGATGTAAGTGACACTGGTCTATAGTTTTTTACCTCGATCGGACTCCTCCTTTATATATTGGGACTATGTTCGCGGTCTTCAGGATACTCGATACTTCTCCCGTGTCTAGTGATCGTCTCCATATCTAGTATAGGGGCTCAGTGATTGCATTCTTGCAGTTTTTGATCAGTGTGGCATTCCATTTGTCCGATCCTGCCGCTGAGTATGCTTTTAGTTTCCCTATAGCTTGTGTAATATCATCTGTCGTAAAGTCGAAGTCCATTATACTTTCCCCTTGTAGTTCTTCTTCAAAGAACGCGTTGATAGATAGATAGATAGATAGATAAATAACCTTATTAATAATAAAATAAATACATTTTTTCAATTTACAATGACATGAATAATTGTGAAGCTCGACTATTTATTTAATTTAATTTGGCCCTTAAGCTTTAGGCTTTACTGGGCTCTTATTAAAAATAAGCAGCTAGTTGTTAATTAATAATAATAAATAAATAAATAAGTAAATAAGTATTATTAATAGTTAAAACATGTATTACAATATTAAACAATATTAATGGACAATATTAAACAATATTAGTGGAAATTAATCCGAGATTTTTGTTAGTATGCCATTATTAATCGGGTTTGAACTTGGTTTTAAACAAATTTATATTCACAATATTTTTTATATCGGCATGCAAGTCATTCCATAGTTTCAATCCAATGAAAATGGGTAGTTTTTGAGATGAAGACAATCTAAATTGAGGTATAACAAGCTTTGATCTATTTCTGGTTTGATACGAGTGGATTTCTTGATGAGTTACAAAATATCTATTTACCCATTGCAAATTAATGATTTTGTTCTTACACTTGTAAATAAAAATAAAATGTGCCAGTTTGGTTATATCATTGAGCTTTAGTAGGTTTAGCTCTTTAAATAATGCACTAGAGTGATCAAGGAAATCAGCATCAGATAATAACCTTATTGCTCATTTTTGGATGACGAAGATACCATTTAATGCGTTGTTAGTGGAGTTTCCCTAAACAAGGGTGCAGTATGTTATATAAGGAAGAACAAGAGTATGATAAAGAGTCAATAAAACTTGTTTAGGGACGACATTTCTAAGTTTAAACATTATAGCAACGCTCCGTGAAATCTTTTTCGTGATATAATTTACATGATCACTCCATTGCAAATTCTTATCTAGCATTACACCAAGAAATTTTGTTACAGTGCACTCCTTTATGGCGATTTCATTAACATTAAGTTCATCAAGATATACATTTCTTTTATTAGTAAAAATCATGAAATTTTTGTTACTGGTATTTAGGAAGAGTTTATTGGTGGTCAACCATTTCATTACACTGATGAATTCTGAATGAAATATATTCTTAGCTGTATTAACATCTTTGCAAGAAAAAGAGACAGTTGTATCATCTGCAAACATTATGAAGTTCAGTATATCAGATGAACGTGGAAGGTCATTTATATATAATAAAAATAACAGTGGACCCAGAACTGAGCCCTGTGGCACACCATGTTTGACAAGCGCTTAGTTGAGCAAACCTTATTTACTGATACAAAATTATATCTATTGGACAAATAACTTTTAAACCAATCACTGATTGCTCCTCTAAAGCCGTAACAATATAATTTATTAAGTAGAATATTATGGTCTATTACATCAAACGCCTTACTCAAATCCATAAATATTGATATCATTATTTCTTTGTTCTCCTTAGCTATATTTACATTTTCCATAAGATTTAAAATAGCCATTTCCGTTGTTTTATTATTACGGAAGCCATACTGATTTGGAGATAATAAATTGTAGGATTCTAAATATCGCTGCATTCTACTTTTTACAATTTTTTCAAAAACTTTGCTGAACACAGATAATGAACACACCGGCCTGTAATTTGGTGCTAGTGTAGGATCACCCCCTTTAAAAAAGGGTGTTATACAACCAGTTTTTAGCATTGATGGGAATATTCCTTTGGAAATACTTTGATTGATAATTTTAGCCAAAGTTACAGATATCTTATCTTTAACAAGTTTCAATATAGGTACAGGAATGTTATGAATGTTATTTTTTGTATTTTTAATTTACCAATAATATTCTGGACCTCAGTAGAGGTAGCAGGAACAAAAGAAAATGAATTTAGTGGGCTGGGTGGCATATATTCTAGAGGTGAGTGATCATTATTTATTAATTGCGAGCGAAGCTTATCCGCTATTGAAGTAAAATGTGCATTTAAAGAGTCTGCAATAGCAGTATCATCAGTATGGATTATAATGGGGGCAAAGGGGGGGCCCCAGATGCTGACCGGCCCGAAGATGCTGACCGACCCCAAGAAACTATGTAAACGCTATAATCTACCGCTGAAATAATTGGTCGACCGTGAGGAATAAAAAAAATTCTAGATTCCGCTTCTACAAAACCTAGTTTAGTGTCCCATTTATGTGAACAAAGTATACATTTTCTGTAATTACATCTTGTTTTTGCTTCGTTTCCTGTTGATCGATCCAGTCAGTTGATCACATCACTCATGTATGATGTATCAGGTAAAGAATTGTGTTTTTCTAGTGACACCGGCCCAAAAATATTCATTGCCCCTGGCCCTAGCAATGCTTAATCCGGCCCTGAGTATCATCAGTGATTTCTTTATTATCAACATTTAATTTCTCTATTGAATTTTTCTTAATTTGTTTTCCAAGAAGATTGTTTATGGTTGTCCAAGTGTTTTTCATGTCTCCTTTATGTTTGGAAAATTGATTGTTATAATAGTTATATTTTGCAATTTTGATTATTTTAGTTAATTTGTTTCTGTATTGAGTATATTGTATTTTAGGAATTTTGCTCTGCAATTGCATATCAGTTTGTTAGTTTTGGGATACTGAAAGATGATTCGTACTGAGCTCTTAATATCTCAGATACTTCTGTTAGATCATCAGATAAAGCACTGTTCTCGTTTTTCAAAGGTCCGATAGTCGCATGGTTTTTTTACTTTCTTTTTTCAAAATTATAGAAGTACTTTGTGTTAACCTTTATCGCTTCTATAGCGCCCTCTTCTTCTTTTTCTGTATGCTTCTCAATTAGTTCCTGTATGACGTCATCGCTCTCTCTCTCTCTCTCTCTCTCTCTCTCTCTCTCTATATATATATATATATAATATATTATTGTCTGAGTGGCTACATCTATGGTTCAAATACGCACGCGTGCCTGTTCAATGATCAGCTGTGCTTAGTTGTACGTATCGTCGTACCTATGGCATCTGCATTGGCAACTTTCGTCAATTTAATCCATAGTGTGATGGTGTTTTTCAATGACATTCGTGATATGTAAGTAAGAAGATCGAAACAAATTGGAATATAAACTTCTGAATACTAAACCCATAACGTGATGGAGTGAGTGATATTTCCGTGTAAGCTTTAAGATTACTGTATTCGTGCGTGAAACCATGTTTGATTGGTATATGTGCTGAAAGATTTGGTTGAGACTAGTCGATATTGCTTTTGATAACCGACTAAAATGCATTCAACCTTTTCATTAGTGTTAAAACGTGTGAAATTATCTCGCCTTTACGACAGTTTAAAGTTAAATAAATCTACAGCAACAGGGTTTACAAAATTTTCCAAAGTATCTCTCAGTGCTCGTAGAAACGACAGCTCTTTGGATCGATATTACTATACTTACTCTGAGGAACCTTTTCATCCTCTGAAACGAGAGCCGAGGTGGCAGACGGCAGAAGAAGCCGTTTCCGTTATCAAATCGGGTAAGATGATTGTGGACCAGATTTAGAACTTTTGCGAACTTTAGCTTTTGTAAGCGTCATGTATGTATATAATCCCGATTAAAGCTTACGTTCTGTTGCGCTGAAAATGAAAGCAAGTTATTAATTTAAATTAAAGATTCTATTTTCGCGTGGAAATTAATGTAATTATGTAATTTTTCTTCATCGTGTAAAGGAGCAATTACTGGACTCTGTTGAAACCATAAATGGTATTTTTCAGTTATATCCCCGCAATGTCAATCGCCCTTGGCGAATGGTTAGGTTTAGTTGTGATATTTTCATTAAAACTAACAAAAATATTACGACTTAACCTAACTAATTGTCAGTGTGTGTATATATATATATATATATATATACATACAAACAACGAAAATATCACAGTAAAGATTGATTAGTGCACATGGACAGAATTCTATAATAATTTTTATACAGGGAGATAGAGCAAAAAAAAAAAAAAAACTTTATTCTCTAGCTTTTCTTCACAAATTGATATTAATTAACGGAGATATAAGAAATTTTTAGATCGATTAAAATTGATTGAAATCATATGATGGTAATTGTTTTACCCTGTGTATTTTGGTGTCTTATTCAAATCTGACCTTCATTTCTTGTGCAAATGAATTATTGAATGCCCGGTTAGGTCAACTGTACAGTGTACACCCTTGATAATTGGTTAGGTTGTGATATTTTTGTTAGTTGGATTAAGTAGTAATATTTTCATTAAAACTAACGAAAATATCACGACCAACCTAACCAATTGTCAAGGGCGATTGACATTAGGGGCTTTATTAAAATTGCGGGGGTATAACGAAAAAGTACCCCATATATTTATATTACTGTAGAATAGTGGGTTTCATTTTTTTCTCTGGCCAAGGCACCCAGTGCTGTATGTTCTTTTGTGGCAACCTGGAGAATATTTGTTAAGTCGTGATATTTTCGTTAGTTTAACGAGAATATTCTGTCAAAATTGAAGTCTGGCAGAAAGTCTGGGGTCCGGGATAACGGGGGGAAAGTACCGTTTCTACTACTATGCTTTTGAAAGCTAGCTTAGCTTTTGTAATTTTCATTACTTATTTTTTATTTCCATGAAATTTGGTGGCCTCTGAGTTCGGAAATACGGTTGAAGAATGTAAAACCTTGATCCAGTTCACGGCAAAAAGTTTTTGTATCGGTTAGTGACTCATTCTTCGTTGGCAAGATCTACTCGCGTCTACTTAAAGTATGCTAGAAAATAGTACAAGTCTCAGCAGCGCGCACACATTAACATCATCATCATCGTCTTTCTTCAAGCATTCTGTATTCGTAACTATTCACAGGAATTAATCTGCTATATTTATGACCAATTCAAATTCTTGTGGAAAGTCGAGAACGAAGACCAGTCTTTATATTTCGTATAACAAATATTCTTTGAAAAATAATGCAGAATTAGTCAGTAAGTCATTAAATTTGTCCATAATACTGTAATAGTGAAGTAACTTGCTTACAGTACAGTTTATATTAAGTAATAGTTATAAATATAGCACAGTTAAGTGTTAAATTATATTATGTATGTAAAATCGGTAAAATCCTATTTTAATATGGTAAATTAAATTCCAAAAACGATGTTTGTTTAATAATTACATACTATCAAGAGTATATCCGGTTTAATTAATGAAAATAAACGTTTTTGGAATCAATTTTGAATTTACCGTATTAATCTAAGTTTGGGATTTAATTTATTGACTTCCCGGTTAGGTCAACTGTACGCCCTTGATCGGTTAAGTCGTGATATTTTCGTTTAAACTAACGAAAATATCACTTAACCTAATCAATCAACCGAGTATTCAATTAACCTAACATCGTGTTAGTAATCGACAACTGTTGAACGTGCACGTGGTCTTCCAGCCATCTTTAATTTATCGTATTGAAATAGGATTTTACCATAAAAATCAGTCGTCGAGAGGACTCTATTTAGAGTTTTACCGCCCACGAACGATATTTATAGGCTCAAGGCTAAATTGGACTTGACTCCACGCATTGACTTGTATAATCTGTCATTTAGGTTTTATTAAACTGCCTCTACTTTTATTCGTTTTAAGTCCATATCATATTTTTCATTAATAATGAATGATGCATTACTATAGCTTTTCCGTTTATTCAACTTTATTTTAGCTACTGATAACTGACACCTCGAAAACGTATAGTGCGAAACTGCATCGATTGAAGGTTTTTCTTTTAAATTTGAAATTAAAAGTCTGTCCCGAGTTTGTTTGAAATACTTAAAATGTTTAATTTCTTTTACGATGGTTTCTACAGTGAATCAGATGCAGCTTTGGGATCAAGTAAAGATAAGCACCCCCAGCCTTCTTTAATTAGCCTTATAAGGCTAACTAACTAACGAAAATATCACGACCTAACTTAACCAATCGTTAAGTCAACTGTACGCCCTTGACGATTGGTTAGGTTAGGTCGTGATATTTTCGTTAGCCTTATAAGGCTAATTAAAGAAGGCTGGGGGGCTTATCTTTACTTGATCCCAGCTTTGAATCGACTTATTAAAGAGTATTTGCAAATACACGGCCAGAAAATGTACTGCAAATCATATCCATAAATATTTTTTCCCACGTGCAATATAAATGAAAATTACATGTGGGGGAAAAAATTTTTATGGGTATGATTTGACCCCTTTGATGACCAAGGGACATATTTGTCTCAACGGAAAAATAGTATAAATTGTACAATGATCCAACGTTTCTACAAATGCTACGCGTTTCTCGTAAACTTACTTACTACTGAATTGGATAGGTCTGCCGTTTTTAAATTTCGTGATTTAGACCAGTGGTAGGCAACACCTTTTTGAAAGTGGGTCAATTTGATTTATTGGTAATTTGATAATGGGTCAGTGTTCAAAATTTTAATCGAAATGCACTATTTTCTAGACATTTTAAAATAAAAAACTCGTGTAATAATATTTACTATTTTATATATACTACAATTGACTCTCGGGCCAGAGGTTGCCGACCACTGATTTAGACCACGCGACTTAGTTTTGTAACCGAAGGTCCACGAAATTTCGTGAAAATAACAAAAATAAACAATTTAAAATTTGAAACTTAATGAAGGTATAGAAATTTCATATAAAACAAAACGTTTGCTCTTTATGACGTCTATACGGAAACAGTATAGCTCGGTT
>JAJOZX010002351.1:637500-648757 GCA_023014485.1 Bathynomus jamesi | reverse complement strand
GTGCATAGCATAATGTTTCCTTTTGTTAAGATCTTCACATGTTATATGCTGAACAATTTGAAGCTTATATGGATAGAGCTGCAGCCGCTTGCGCACGACTCTATGCACAGTTGAACGAGGAATCGGCAGTTCGACACTGGCACGACGGATGAACTTTCTCGGGCTACTACCAAAGGCGCCGCGTATTCGTTCAACATCATCTTCCGATCTTGTTCTCCCTCCAGAGTGTTCCTTTAGAACACTGCCAGTCTCCTCAAATTTCTTGGTCCATGTACGGGGCTCCAATAAACCTTAGCCCCCCCGCCCATGGCCTAAACCATTAGAGGTACAGTAAAACTAAACATACCTTACAAAAGAGAATTTAATCCTGCATTTAATGAGAAACAATTGAAACTTGGAGTTCCCGCCATTGGCTTCCAAGACAGCCTGAATTCGCTTTGGGTAGCTTGCCAAAAGTGACGTGAATAGATCTTGATCGTTACGCAAATTTGCTAAAACAGTTTCAATGTGTTGCGTCATTGTATCCTTCGAAAATCGATTTGCTGCAGGTTCTTGAAACAAGAGACATGCAACCTTGTCCTTTATAACTGATCCAATGTGTTCACAGACGTTCAGGTCAGGAGAATTTCCTGGCCATTCTTCATTTCCAAAGAAATCGATCTCATGGTTCCGCAACAACTATTGAGTGGCTAATGCCTTAAAGCAGGGGGCCTTATCGTGCAGAAGTGTGACCTGATCGACATCCATAACATTGTTTGGGTTTCTTAGAAAAGGAATGACATGCTGGGATAGAATAATATCACGAAAATACTGTCCATCCCAACTCTGACCATTTGGCTTCAGCACCCACATGAGCTTCTTTGCAGTGAACAAAACAAACACACCAACGCAGTCTGGACTTTTTAATAATTCGCGATAATGTTCATTGTCATCGATTTCATCTGGTGTTGTGGCCCACACTCGATCATTTTGGTAGTTAGGCCGACGTGTTACGTAAACAAAAAATTCATCGGAGACAGCTAAATGCATGAAATCATCCACATCCCAATCTTCAAGATAATAGGCAAACCACATTCTGTCATCGATGTTGAGTTTTTCTTGGCTTTGGAAGTTCATGCCAAGGCTTTAAACCTTGCCTATGACGGTACAGTCGAATGATCTCACCACTAACTATCTTTCCTCTTAACACTTCGATCTCTCTAGAAAGTTTAGCACAGCTGTTTTTCCGCTTACGCGTACCGCTTCAATGATGTCCTTGTGTTTCCTGAGAGAGTGGCAAATTGGGCGGCCAGATTTGGTTTGTATCCATTTCACATTCGTCCAGTTTTATTCCAATTTCTTTTGACGAGTCCTCACTTCTTCGCAACTTTTTGGCAACCCATGAACGTGTTATAAAGGTGGCTCCAGCATCACGAGCTTCCCGAAATGTTATTGCTCGTATGCGATCTATCACACGTTGCCTCTCCGAATCACCAATTAATTGAGAAGCCATTATATTATCACTTTATCAGCTAGAGTAATTTTAATACCTGCACTAAATAAAGAATTTTTATATTTTTATAATCACTAAAAACTATTTCGATATAAGTAAACATGTAAGCTGCAAATGGGTGGCTAAGGTCTTTTGGAACCCCTTATATAGATCTCTTCTGGTGGGTGGTTCCTCGTGAAAGGTTGTACGAAATCGCCGTTGCACCAGAGTAGGGGACTTCAACTCAGCCATTCATAACACACATTTCGCTTTTTCTTGTAGGGTAAACATAATTCAATCTGAAACAAACAAAAAACATTATGACAAAAACTTATGCATATGGTGTAATAACTGGCAAAGTTTCAACATTCTCACATTAATACTTTAAAAATTACAAAGTTTCAAAGTTGTTTTAGTTCGAATGGGACACCCTGTGTGTGTATATATAATATATATATATAAAACCTTGGTTCACTTTGGTTTTGCTTCCGCCCGAATTGTTCATTCTGACAAATGTCAGAAATTACAACGTCCTCAAAAGTCCTCAACTCCCGATCAGTAGCCCAACGTCCTAACCACTAGGCTACCCAGGGTACCCATTTATCAACCAACCAATTTTTTTGTATGGAAGGTTGAACAGCTGGGTATATATATATACATATATATATATGGGGGGGGGTTGTCCTGTTGTTCCATTGTACATATTTCATTTGCCTTTTAAATCAGATAAGCAGTTTTTTCTTCCTAATATCTTCCTAATTTCTTCCTCATATCTCTTCTTTAACTAATAAATGAAAGTTTTATGCCAAGCATAAGCCAACCACTTGGTAATCGTAAAGGAAATCCATGTGAGAAGTAATTTTATGGCTCGCTTCATCTGCGAATGAAGAGAAATAATCTATATGGCACTGGCACTAAAACAGTTTGAAGAGGCACCGAAGAACTCGACAAACGTATCAAGTTCATGCGGCTACAGTAAGTTTCCACTACAACCATTTTACATCCACTTCGTTCGCAGTTCCAACCATATTTATCCTTATTAATCTCATATTATCTTCTCCAACCTTCACTCTAAAAATTTTTATGGATCACCTCAAGATCAGGGCCCCCAGCTTTCTTTAGTTAGCCTTATAAGGCTAACTAACGAAATATCACGACCTATCCTAACCAATCGGTAGGTCAACTGTACGCCCTTAACTATTGGTTAAGCCTTATAAGGGTAACTAACGAAGGCTGGGGGCCCTGATCTTCAGGTGATCCCAAAAGTATTTATTTGGATGTTAGATGAGCGAAATATTTTGTTCAAAATTATGACGGTGAATTTTGTTAAAATGAAACTAAATTATTGACGTTACTCGAAAATAAAATTTGGTTTAGATTAAACAAAAAATAAGATTATATTTATTTGGAACTGATCAGCTCCACTTTCATAAGCGAAATTTGGAAAAAATTAATTCTAAGTAAGTATAATTTTGCTTATGTTTACTCTAAACCAAATTTTATTTCCAAATTATATAATTTATTTAGTTTAATTTTAATAAAATTGGGCTTTTGAATAACTTTGAACGCGATACTTTGTTTGTTTAAACTTCAAACATATTCTTTGTTTAAATTAAATAAAAAAAAAAGATTGAGTGGCTCATTGTATGCGTGAAACGTACGTATGTATTAAGGATTACGCATTGCCACTATTTCAACATTGAACTTCGCAATCAAACATCCAGAATTTCTTTCCCATTTGCGAACTACTACTACTACTCGTATATACTACTACTTCTCGCCGAACATATTCTACATCTACATCTACCTTCCGTTTCATTACAGAAATATTTACTTCCATACATTTGTGTCTTCCTCATCTATAATAGATTGCCAGCCAGCGTAGTTCAAAGTACGAGTAATTCGATGGAATCCTTTAAAAAGAGATTAGATGTTTATCTTTCCTAATTAAGATCCCAAAAGTTAGAAACATTTGTTAGTTGCGTAGAAGTAATGCACAATCTTCACTCGGATTCACACTTCTGTACTTTAACATTTTTACTTTTTCTTTAAATTTCTTTCCTTCCTTTCAATTTCTTACCTTGGCGTTGCTTTAAAACTTTCACTCGTCTTTAAATTGTCTTCCATGTTTTAACCTTCCTTCTTAAACAGACACCCTCGTAGGGACTAGCCGGTCTGTTGCTGTTAGGTATCCTTTGTATTCCTTCGTACACTTAAAACATCGCCACACTTTTTCAAATCTCTTTCAGACAGTTCACGTAACTTTTTTAACAATACATTTCAAATTACTTCCTCCAAGTGTCTTTCCTACTCTTATGAACGCATCTCCGACTGTTTTCTTGAACTAACCTCAAGAGGATTTTGCTTTCTTTGGTCATTCATAAATGTCTGTCACTCAGCAACGTGCTAAACATTCACACACCATCTTTACATCCGCGTATCCATATATATATATATATATATATATATATATATATATATATATATATATACATACAAAATTCTTCTTTAACACATCCTCTCTATACCCTCTCAATACATGTATACTGTGGCACTCTCATCAAGTAGAGAACCAGAGCATTGAACCCTTCGTGGTGTGGGCTGTAATCTTTCGCCTATAAAATTTAAATCAATATTTATCTCTCCTCAGAACGAAAGATCTGTATATCATCAACCTGATGAAGTTTCATTTTTAAAACAGGTTGCGAAAAGGGTAATTGAAAAGTGAACAAATTTTTTGATATGAGGATGAAGTATAAAAAAATGGGATTAGAAGAAAATTTAAGTAGCTGTACGCAAACCTGATGCATCAATACCCAATACCCAATACCCATCAACCAGAGAGCCATCATACCCAAGTTCTATGCAGGCGCTGCTCGTGTTTAATGGGGGTATTTAACTTAATTACATATATTTTAGGATGTTAAAGAAAGGGAAGCTTCTCTGTTTGGTGCATTGTTGCATGCCACGTATATATATATATATATATATATATACACAGGATACTCAAGAAAGGACTGATCATTTTATGTTGCATATGACTCTTATTAACAGTAACTTATACAAACTTTTCTTAAACCATTAACATGTACAAAATCAGAATATTTTCTACATGCGCTATTTCTTCAAGTTTTGTACAGATTAAACAAAAGTAAACATTGTTACCAAAATGACGACTTGTACAATAGAAAAGAGTTTTTATTGCATAAGTTCTCCAAGTGGATAGTACACAATGCACATACTGAAAATGGTTTTGCATGAAAAAAACTCCTCATTTTATACATTTAAAAGATATTAAACAAATATGTAAAGTATGTATAAATTACCGCTTTTAAAATTATATACAAACTAAAATAGTCTATCCCTTTTTGAAGACCCTGTGTGTGTGTATTAATATATATATATATATATATATATATATATATACTGTGTGTATATATAACATTAAGAGACAATACACATACTGAAGAAAGAAGCATATTTGGGACTTTTAACTTAAACTCCAAGACTATAAATTGGAAGCAATCAGATCACACATGGCCCAAATAGAGTGGAGAACAGTTTTCGAGAATAAAACAACTGAAAGAAGAACAACCTTGAAAGAAAAGACGCTGAGAATTTTAGAAAAGTATGCTCCGAAAGCACAGCTAAAAGGAAAGAGGAACTGATTAGATAGGCAAAAGAAAAGCATATTCCGCAAAAGAAAGAGTAGCGGCGAAGTTAGCTAATAGCAGAGACGACAATGCCATGAAAGTAATACAAGAAAAACTGGAGAGTATCGATAGGGAAATACAAATCCTGATTAAGGGCCATGCAGAGAGGGAAGAGGAAAAGGCGGTGGAAGCAATAAAAGAAAATCCAGAATACTTCTATAGCTATAGTAAAGGAAAACAAAAAAGCGCGCCACTATCGGGGCCTTAAGGAAATGAAACAATTAACTAACAGACGATCTAAAAGAAATATCTGAAACATTGAGAGCCCAGTATGAATTAGTATTCAGTACCCCAAAAAGTGACAAAGCGATACTTGACGTAGATGCATTCTTTGAAGAGAAATTGCAAGGAGATTGTATAGCAGATTTTTATTTCACCCCAGATGTAGCGCGAGCTATAAGACAAATGAAATCACATTCAGCTGCAGGTCCGGACAATGGAACGCATTATTGATTAAAAACTGTAAAAATGAAATACTTATACCCTTATACTGGATATGGAGAAGATCCCCTAGACTCAAGACCTAGGGAAATACCGAGCATCTTGAAAAGAGCAAACATTGTCCGTATATATAAAGGAGGGGACAGATCTCAAGCAAAGAATTATAGACCAGTGTCACTGACGTCCAACCTCACCAAAGTATTTGAAAGAATAGCCAGAGAGATTTTTTTTTTTTTTAATTCGGGTTGTTTAACCTCCATCGCAACATCTAAGGTCATATGACGGAGGGGACCTACAGCTTTACGTGGGATCCGAACCACGGGTCGCTACATAATCCGGGCGCAGAGGACGGTCTCCCATCCAACTTCTAACCCAGACCCAATGTCGCTTAACCAGAGAGAAAATCTACGACTTCTTGGAGACACTGGAAAGATTCAACGAAAATCAGCACGGATTCAGATCAGGAAGATCATGCCCATCGTAACTTATAGAGCACTATAACAACATCCTAGATGCACTCGAAGGCAATAAAAACTACAATGTCATATGCACATATTTTGCTAAAGCTTTCAACAAATGTGATCATGGTATAATAGCACATAAAATGAAACCTATGGGAATAACAGGCGAAGTGGGAAAATCAATCTACACCTTCTTCAGTGAACGTCTACAGGTCGTCAAAATTTGAGGTATATCATCATCAGAATCAGAAGTACGCAGCTCAGTACCACAAGGTACAGTACTGGCCCCACTCCTATTCATTATCATACAAACAGACATAGACAGCGGAGTAAACAGCAACAGTATAGTAACATCCTTTGCATCGATTTGGGGGTTATGATGACCGATGATGCGAAATTCGAGACACAAAATCAGGTAGCGATAAACAAGGCAAAAAGAGTCGCGGGACAGGTACTAAGAACGTTCAAAAGAAGGGACAAGACAGTAATGATTCCCCTGCTGAAAACACTGATCATACCAAAACTTGAATATTGCTCAGTCTTGAAGTCCCCATATAAAAAGAAAGAAGCTAATAAACTAGAAGAAACTCAGAAACATTTCACAGCTAAGATCAATGGCTGCAAAGAACTCAACTACTGGGAAAGACAACGAAAACTATCATAAATCTGTACTCCCTGAAAAGAAGAAGAGAGAGGTACACCATAATCTACATATGGAAAATGATCTAAAAACTAGTACCAAACCTCAAACTAAACCCAGTTACCATCCAAACAACACTGGAAAATAGGAAAGGCAGAATGTGTAGTGTTCCCAAAATAAAGGCCTGACAAGGGACCTCTTCAACACTGAAGAAAATAGTTTGGTTGTTAGGGGGCCAAGACTTTTTAACCAGCTTCTAAAGGACCTCAGAAACGTTACAGGGGTCAGAGTTGAAATCTTCAAAAGAAGACTGATGCCTGGCTTAGGACGGTACCAAATGAGCTGGATGTACCTGGCTATGAGCGGTGGAGAGCGCAAGAGAGTAACTCGCTCCTCAACCAAGCCAGGCCTAGAGGCGGGGCCACCAGCTTGACCTCCGTGTGAAGAGAGACCAACGCATGGAACTGCAACGAGGTTAACGAGGTAATATATATATAATATATATATATATACTGTATATATATATATACTTACTTTGTGTGGGTTCGAACGACGGTTCAGGATCGACCTGCGGTCGACCCCTTTGCAGCATCCCACCTCATTTGCGGGATTTGGTGAAGGAGGAATTTGCTGTCTGATCTCCTCCTGTCCTCGTAGCCAGCCACGTATTTTTGGTCAGGAATTTTGTACAGGAATCATCTGTCCAGCTGGTTCTTGAAGTTATTCAGGTCGGTGTGCTGGAGATTCCTTACATCTCTCCAGTTTGTTTCTATTTCATTTCTAACGTTAGGAACAAAGCCCTCCAGTATTTTCCATATGTATATTAATGTGTACCGCTCTCACTTTCTTTCGAGAGAGTAGAGTTTCAGGGATTGTAGTCGAAAGCAGTAGTCTTCACCTTCCGTTTCTTCTATCTTAGACGTAAAAGTCCTATGGTATAGCTTCAATGTTCGCAATGTCTCGTTTTCTGTATGGGCTTGTGAGTACTGAGCAATACTCAATTATTGGTAGAACTAGACTCTTTCATAATATGAGCATGATGTTTGCTTTTCTGCTATGGAAGCTCCTCCAGATGATTCCCATTATTTTTCTAGCCGTTGTAATTTTGATGTTGTAGTGCTCTCTGAATTCTGCATACGACGACATTATTACTCCCAGATCCCCGACTTGTAGATTTGGTGTTATCTGTTTGTTTTGCATAGTTTTGTACCTTTTATTCTGCAGCTCCTTATTATTACTATATCTTAGAAGTTAGAATTTTTCTTCGTTGAACTTCATATTGTTGTCTTCTTCCCACTGGAATAATGTTTCAATGTTGTTTTGTAATTTTCTTATGTCACCTTCGTTCAATATTTCCTTATATATCTTTGTATCATCTGCGAAACATGATACAATACTGTCCTTAATATCTGCATCAATATCTGCAATCATTATTATGAACAGCAAGGGAACTAATACTGTCCCTTGTGGGACAGAGCTCACGACTTCCGAGACTTTCGATTTAACTCCGTTTACCACCACTCTTCGTGTTCTTTGCGTCAAGAAATTGAATATCCATCTTCCTAGCTTTCCAGCAATTCCTGTATTCTTAAGTTTGTGTGTGCTATGATTCTATGGTCACATTTATCGAAGGCTTTAACAAAGTCAGTATATATTACATCTATGTTTTGTCGTCGACACAATGTTTCCAATATTTTCTCCTGGTGGTCTAGTAGCTTTGATAGGCATGATCTTCCAGCCCTGAAGCCATGTTGATTTGGTTTGTACAAGTCTTTTTCTTGTAGGTAGTAGGTAGTTTTGCCCCTAATTACACGTTCAAAACACTTTATAAGGTGTGAGGTGAGAGCCACTGGCCGATAATTCTTGGGCATTGCTCTGTTACCACCTTTAAATAGGGGGACAATGCTCGCGTTCTTTAATGGCAGTGGAATTTGTCCTGTGTCGAGTGATTTCCTCCATCGTAAGTATAGCGGTTTTGCAATACTCTCTTTACATTTCTTTAGAAGCGTGGCACTCCATATGTCTGGCCCTGGCGCTGAATTGCCTCGCATCTGTGATAAGGCCGTAATTATATCTCCTTCCGTGAACTCGAAGTCCATTAATATGTTTGTGCCGGAATTTGTTCTTGGTTCATTTGTATCTATGTCGAAAAATTCGTCTGGGTTTTCCACTTCCATCTCGGAGTTAGGGGTGCTAAACACAAAGTTAAATTGTTCCCTAAGCAGTTCGCTTATTTCTTCCGGGTCATTTGTGTATTCGGCCTCCCCGTCTATCAACGGACCAATACTCTCCTTACACTGCATTTACCTTTTCGCAAACGTGTAGAAGTATTTTGGGTTATTTTTTGTTTTCTGCTACCTTGTTTTCCTCCTCGTTTGTCTTATGTATGAATGTTTGCTTTAGGTCCATTTCTATTTCGCCAAGTTTCCTCTCTAGTTTGAGTCTCTTTGCATCAGTTCTGCATCTGTGATGTTTTAAGGTTTGTCTTCGTTGCCTGAATAGTGTCCCGATTTTCCTTTCGAGCTTGCTACGTTTTCTTTCCTGTCTCTCTGGAATTTGTTTCAGTATTGTAGGTTTGGTTTCAGTCTCTATTATACATAGTATTTCTTGTGGAGTCTTCTCGTGAAGTAGCAATTCCCAATTTACTTCTTTTAAATCTTTATTTACGTTTTCCCAATTTACTTTCTTTGAATTTATTTTGAAGCCTTCAAATATTCCTTCTGCCTTTCTAGGATGCATTTCCGGCCCTCTGGGTGGTAACTTCAACTGTATATCGATGAGGTTATGGTCGGAGAACTTTGTGTGCGTTACTTTCCTGTTTATTATTATCTGCTTGTTATTTGTCAAGATTAAATCTAAAACGTTCTCTTTTCTCGTGGCTTCACCGATTTCCTGGGTAAGGGCGTAATGTTCCATAATATCTAATAGCATTGTTGCTTGGGTTCTATCATCTTTTGGAATGTTGCCATGAAACTTCTCGACATACGTAACTTCGTCATTTTTCTTCCATGTTATGAATGGGAAATTAAAATCTCCGAAAATTAGAATATTTGTTGCTGTAGTTTCAAGTAATTTTAATATGTTTTCTATTTCATTTGTAGCAAATTGGAATTAATTTTTTGTGGTGTTTGGTGTTAGATGTTCATAATGGGTAGGTTCAGTTCTTTTACTTGTAATATAATAAATTCGACTGTGCTGTTTGATTTGTTTACCTTCACGTCACATGTGTATGTGTTTTTCACGTAGATGCAACACCCTCCCCTCGTCTAGCCACTTTATCTGCTCTGTATATGTTATAGTCCAGCAATGCTAATTCAGTATCCTCGATGCAGTTTTCACGACCTTTTTCGCATTTATGCAAGTGTGTTTTCGTTAGGCATATAATATCTATGCTGGCTTCGGTAGGTAAATTCTATATATATAGCTAGCTAAATACTGTATATAGCTAAATACTGTGTGTGTGTGTATATATATATATATATATATATATATATATATATATATATATATATATATATATATATATAATATTCATTGATACATTCAAAGTTTAAGTGGAAGTATGTCCATAAATTATCTTTACAAATTGAATTGAAATTAAATTGAATTTGTAAACATAATTTATGAACATCATAATACACACACCTTGGGTTTGCTTCTGCCCGAATTGTTCATTCTGACGAAGGTTAAGCTTGTTGTTCCACCTTAGACCTACCATTTAACGTGGAATCCGACGAGCGGGTGGTCAGAAATTACAACGTCCTTGCCAGGACTCGATCTCACAACCTCCCAATCAGCAGCCCAGAGTTTTAACCACTAGGCTACCCAGGGTACCCATTTATCTACCAACCAATTTTTATTGTGTGGAAGGATGAAGAGCTGGGTTAGCCATCGGTTCCCAGGGTCGATTCATTCGTAGTCAGCGATGCTAAGTACTTCACTACTTAGGCGCATATACTGTATATATATATATATATATATATATATATATATATATATATATATATTAAAATATAATAAATTCGACTGTGCTGTTTCTATATTTATTATATATATATTATTTTTTTTTTTGTAACCTATATTAGTCTTGAACTCTTTATTTACTTCAGTGTTCCTGAGGATGTCATTAGACGAAAGCGCTTGAGCACCACTGTGTTTCCTTTCCTTCGTGGTTTTATTCATCATATATATATATATATATATATATATATATATATTATATATATATATATATATATATATATATATAAATAAAATCAATGTTTACAAAGCAACGAAATGCACATTATCCCGTATATATTTTTTATATTTCATGTTTCAATTTCAAGTGTTGGCTTTAGAGTGTAAATTTAATATTGGGTCACTTCGAATGTAAACCAATAAATTTTATACCTTAATTGAACCGCAACATTTAATCAATTTTCCAACCTCGAAATTCTTATTGTTTAATTACAATTTCATTTTTAATAACTAAAAACGAATCTTATTGTACGTATGAATAACAGCGCTCATATTCGAATGAATTGTGTGT
>JAJOZX010002351.1:622500-632500 GCA_023014485.1 Bathynomus jamesi | reverse complement strand
TCTATTATTGAAGCAACTCAGGTATAATTTAGAGCTGAGAAAGATTCCTTAGCATATAAGGAATATCACTGAGACTGTGGGGTTTGAACTCATTTAATAATAGGTTACCTAAACTCGTAAGGATATATATATATATATATATATATATATATAAATATATATATATTATATATATATATATATATATATATCAAGCCCAGCAGCAGATATCGTTTGTGAAATAGGGCATAGGACATAGTCTATATAAACATTATCTATGGATATTCTATAATACAATTATTCCGCCCGCTATATATATATATACACACACACACGCACACAGTGTATATATATAAAGAGGTTATACGCTGTTTGCAGAGCTCAAGACATAAGAGCATTTTTTCTGTTATTTTAATGAATCGAACACTTGTAGAGGGCCCTTTCGTGGACTCTATCTACACTTCTCATCTTGGGCATTACATACCCAAATCACACTGCGGGTTGACCACAAACGCTTCTATCTTTATACTAGCTTTCCTTCCTTATTATTTATTGTAAAATATATACGTAAAACTGGTTGATTTACAGCATATATATATATATATATATATATATATATGGGTTGGGTGTTTATATTGGTAATATTGCAAATTAGGTTGATAACTTATTGTAAATATTTGCAAACAGAGCATAAATATATTAATATTATTTATTTATTTATTTATTGAAGTGATCAAAAAAATAAATAATATATATATATATATATATATATTCTTAACATCGTTATAAAGACGATTAATTAAATATATATTTTTTTCTAGTTAACTATTTTCTAAACACCCTTAAAACCTCCATAATTGGGGTTCAACCCTTTATTTTAGGGTCCACATGATAAACTATTTCCTGAAGGGTTTCAAACACTTTTATCTCGTCCATAAATTTATCAAGATTGCAAATGGTGTGGGTGTTTCTAGGACTCTCTCTCTTTTCTCTCTCTCTCTCTCTCTCTCTTTCTCTCTCCTTATGCAGAAGAGAGTTTCGGGGGGAGTGGTGGTTAAGCAGAGACGTTAAAGGGGTGTCGGGGGGATAAAAATACCCCCAAGGAATTGGGGAAAATGGGGATGGGTTTTCGGCCTGGTAGAAGCATAAGCATATAATTATTGGTCATACATCTGAGTTGGAAACCACTTCTTACCTTATCTGATCGCTCACGTTCAAAATCATAAGTTTCTGGAATTTTTACTTCAATATATATATATATATATATTATATATATATATATATATATATATATATATATATATATATGTTAAACACTTTTACATGGGAAACTGATCAGTCATGCGATGTAAACAAATTATATATATATATATATATATAATATATATATATATAATAGATATATATATATATATAATATATATATATATATATAAATAAAGTGGTTTCTCTTTTTTTAACAAGATTTATTATATATACAGTTTTAATATAACACATTGTCTCAATTTATTTATACAAATATAATACAGATCCTCCAGATTTTTTCTCCTCATATTCGTCTACAATACATACATACATACATACATACATACATATATATATATATATATATATATATATATATATATATAATATATATATATATATATATATATATATATATAATAATAATAATAATTACTGAGTAGGTTGTAAATTTTAATATACATTTTGTATGTATAATTTTCCGCTTTTAGTATATTTAAATAAAGATGTAAATAATTTTTAACGATGTCCGTGTAATAATCGTTCTGAAACACACACACACACACACACACACACACATACATATATATATATTATATTCCTTTTTTTATTCTATCCTATTTCCTTATATTTGAGTGATTTTTTAACTGGTGTATTCATGTGAAAAGTGCGTACGGGGGCACAACTCTTAACGTTATACAATAGTATGCCAAAGTTATAACGTTACATGACAGTAAAAACATCTGTCTGGTTTAAAACATGCGGAATATAGCGGTGAATTGACGGTTTCTGTTCTCACGGAAAGTCGTGTTCAAATATGTGAATGTGAATGCTTTTCTAAGAATTATTTTCTCTATTACTCATTATGAAATAACATTCTAATGTAATGGAATAACATTCTAATATAATGGAATAACATTCAAATGTAATGGAATAACATTCTAATGTAATCGAATAACATTCAAATGTAATGGAATACATTCTAATGTAATGGAATAACATTCTAATGTAATAGAATAACATTCAAATGTAATGGACTAACATTCTAGTGGAATATAAATAATTTCTTTTGGAATGGGAAAACATCTTAATGAAATATAATAATATTGTTATAGAATGGAATTACTTCTTTATGGCCATGTAGAATCATTCTTATGGACTCGAATAACATTCTGACTGAATGTCAATCATTCTTATGAAATGGGAAAGCATCCTAACAGACTATAATAACATTCCTATAGAATGGAATAACATTGTAATGGAAGGAAAATTTATTTACAGTATACATACGGAAATGACTAACATTTTTATGAGATTAGATAACATTCTTATGGGATGAAATTGCATTTTGATGTAATGGAAAATCATCCTCATGGATGATGAAGTGAAATCACATTCTTATGAATTGAATCTATTATTCAAATGGAATATAATATCATTCTTATGCATTACGAGTCAGCGACCGTAGCTCAGTGGGTAACACCGTTTCTCTATAAACGAAGTGAAGACACTGCGGTCGCAGGTTCGAATCCCGATGGTGCTAGTAATAATAATAATTCAGGAATTAGCGCAATGAGCCGCATCAGTTAGCCGAGGGGCTGTGCCAGTTCCTAGCCCTCCTGACTTATTATTATGCACTGAAATAACATTCCAGTGTTGTGCAGAATCATTCTTATGAATGGATAGGCCTCCTAATGAAATGTAATAACATTCCTTTAGAATGGAATAACATTCTTTTGGAATGGCAAAGCATTTTAAAGGAATGGAATAACAGTTTAATAAAATTAAATTACATTCTAGGAGAAGATATAAGCATTATTATGGACAGGAATAACATTCTCAAGGAATATAAGACATTCTTATAAAATGGAGAAGTATCTTAATGAAAGACAATAACGTTCTCATGGAATGAAATGACATTCTAATGGAATGAGATCATTGTTTTAAAATAGAAAACACCTTATGGAATGAAATAACATTCTAGTGGAATACGAGTTATACTTTTGAAATGGAATAACATTCTAATGGAATACAAAATTATTTTTATAAATAAAATGAACTAACATTTTCATCAAATGGGAATAACATTCTTTTGGGATGAAATAACATTCTGAAGCAATGGAAAATCATCCTTATGGATGATGTAATGAAATAACATTCTTATGGAATGCAAAACTTTCAAATGGAATTTAATATCATTCTTATGCATTGTTATAACACTGTAGGAAAGCAAATCATTCTTATGCATTGAAAGAAAATTCTAATGGAATTAAAGAACATTCTATTCGAATGAAAAATCATTCTTCTGGAATGGAATTACATTCTTTGTTTTATCCTTTTCAGATCAAAATTTGGTTCCAGAATCGCCGAAGCAAATACAAAAAGTTGATGAAAGCTGCCCAGAATGGGAGCGGCCCCAGCACACCAATGGGGGCTCCAATTACCCCTGGATCACCTCTGGGTGGTTCCCCTTTAGATGCCGCTTCCCCCCTCGGACAACCCCTCCCATCTACGACCCCACAAAGCGTGGCATCACCCCCTCCCGAACCCCAAAGCCCTCCAGCATCCCTTTCATATGGGGGTCTTGCCTCTTCCTCGTCGGGTAGGCAAGGGGGCTCCGTATCCTCTCAGAGTCAGCAGAGCCAACAAGGCCAGCAGAGTCAAAGTGGCCAAGGGGGTCACTCCACCCGAACACTCCTTCTTCGGGTAATGACCAAATAGGTGCCTCGGCTCTCCACGCCTCGCACCTTGCGGGGTCGGCACCCTCCCCAGGGATTCCTCCACACCAGTGGGACATGAAGCCCCCGGTCTCTGCCCCCTACATGTACTCGTGGTATACTTCAGAAGCGCACCACAACCTCCTCAGTTAAGGTCCCCGTTCGTAGTGTCGATGGAGGATATAGAAATTCGGGATATTCATACGCTTGATGCAGTGTCCCATCATAATTTCTCACCCACTACGATGTCTCATTCTAATGTCCCATCCTAGTGTATTCGCGAAGTTGAGGGGATGTGAAAAACAATTAATTTATATGCAATAAGAAAGTGCAATTCATTTCGTTGTGATTGACGTCAGGAAAATAAAAGAAGAACGAATTCCTGTTTTTTATTTTATTTTAATGAATATTTTCCTTATCCATAAGTGTAATAAAGCATACAATTATTAATTTTGCAGTTACATTCGCTATATATATATATATAAGTTATATATTGGCATCTAGATTGGTTTAAATGTATAAAAATAAAAAAGTTTACTATAAAAATATAAAAATGCTAAAAATTTTCAACTTGAAAGATAATAATTTCAATGAATTACGAACATAACAAATAAATAAACCTATGTTAAAAAACCAACATCTTATATATAATATAAATAAAATTTTGTTAATTAATCTTTTGTATATATATAAATACTATACATGGATAATATATATATATATATATATATATATATATATATATATTACCTTAGAAAACATTACCTATATATTAATAAATTGTCCAATCGAGTGATTTTAATTTTAATTATGATAGAAAATAATATAGAAGAATTCTCCATTAGTTTATATATATATATATATATATATATATAATAAATATGCAGTATATTATATTTTTAAATGCACATTCTCGTATTTTTTAATTTATTATTGGCAGGACTGGAAATTATGTACAATATATATATATATAGACAGTATATTACAAATGCCAATGTAACTTTATTGTTATATATGAACTTAAAGTTATTGCCTTTTATATATATATATATATATATATATATATATATATATATGTATATAATATATATTATTTCAATCAAGTTTGTTGAAATTCAACATAATTTTTTCAAAAAAAATGTGATCAATAACATGTGAAATGTACGAGCATTGCACTATGAGAGACAACCGAGTTGAAAGTTGCATTTCGGGTTACAGCCTATAAATTATGCAAACTGTAAAAGAAAAAGTATTAAAGATTATAAATCAACATTCTCGAAATATTTACAGAAAACGGAAATGCAAGGGAACAGTAACTATTCTAAAAATCTTTTAAATTTTTTGTTTAGTAATCTATTCATAGAAACTCCAGATGTGACTAATATATATTATATATATATATATATATATATATATATATATATATATATATATATAGTTTTAAAATCGTATTAGTTTAGTTAATGAATTAATTATTATTATTATTATTATTATTATTAATATTTATAAATATATTTTGGTTTCTTCTGGAATGAAAATAATTTTATTATTCAGAATTAAAAATGTCTGTAGTTTTCATTAAATTAATATTTTATGCAAGTCAGGTATATATATATATATATATACATACATACAGAAATTAGGGAAAACAATGATTTAAATAAATTGTTTTGTCATTATTCGCTTTTGTGAAATGTAAATAGTATTACAAGTTCGATATATATATATATATATATATATATATATATATAGTTTTATGTAAACTGGAAATAAATTGTTTTTCTACAACTGTTTTTTTACTAAAAATATATTCCTCTCCCTAATAATCAATCGTATAAATTTTACAGTTTAGATATATATATATATATATATATACACAGGGTCTATATATATATATATATATATATATATATATATATATATATATATTATGTAGGAAGGAGGGGGCTAAGGGCGAGCGCCCGCAAAAGTGACCCCTCCATAGAAGACGGAGAGAGCCAAAAAACAAGGTCTCCAAGGCTCAATGATGCCATTTTTTTTAAATATGTTTTTTAAAACGTTGTGTAGTGCGTAAGATGCATGTATGTGTAGTGAAGAATAGAGGAAGAAGTGTGTGTTTGAGAGCATGCTGGACTGCTCACAGAGTAGATGAGACACGGAAAAAGATCAACTAAAGAGGATAGTGACAGGAGAAACGGGAGTTCCAGCACTCCCTAACTCCTGCCTAACATCCACCCCGGAGTACTTCCGTGGTCGATTGGTGTCTACAATCTCCTCCAATATATATATATATACAGTATATATATATATATGAAGAAAATGGAATTTCATAATGTCGACGTTTGTCTTCATGCAAGTGTTTGGGCTTCAGATTTTCAATGAAAATGAATGACCAACCAAACCAGACAGATCTAGCCTAACCTAGTGTAACCTACCCGGGCATAATGTAACCTAATCGAACCCAACTTAACTTAAACTGGCCTAATTTAAATTAGCTTTTTGGTATGGACATTATGCATGTCGACATTGCTCAGATCGACTTTGTTCCGCTTCTCGTTCTCTTATTGTATTTATTCGTTCTTCACTGTTTCTACTTCAGTATTTGCTCTTGGATTTGGGATGTGTGTCAGTATTAAAAGCGAAAGGGCATGAGAGAGAGAGAGAGAGAGAGAGAGAGAGAGAGAGAGAGGGAGAGAGAGAGAGAGAGAGAGAGAGAGAGAGAGAGAGAGAGAGAGAGAGAGTAACATTCCTGCTATACCACCACTACATTTTTAAATATATACTAAATATAAAATGAGGACTTAAGGTGATGCCAAAGGACGGTAACTGAATGGTTTATGTATATGAGATGAATCACTTTATTTGGGACTTGGAAGAAACATTTTTTTTTAACTTCTTTTGATTATTATTTTAAAAGAATTTAAAAATAATGTGACAAGTTCAATTGTTATCCAGGTTCATGTTTACGAGATAGATTATACAGAGCGTTGACAAAGTAAATAGACACCTTTTTCTTCATAGGTGCAAAAAACCTTCACTTTTTTTCTACGTGAAGGTCAAAATATGAAAATAAAAACCCACTCTAATAGACAGAGTTTATTCCCACAACAGTTTCGATGCCCACTGGCATCCTCCTCGGTGGATACAGAAAACGAATCGTTTTTCTGTATCCCCCGAGGAGGATGCCAGTGGGCTCGAAACTGTTTTGTGGGAATAAACTCTGTCTATTAGAGTGGGTTTTTTATTTTCATATTCTTCATAGGTTTTTATTGGATTAAAAGGCAAATAAATAAATAAATGACAAATTTATTGAATGAATATATTTAGAATGATGTTGAATTCCCCTTTCCGTTACGTAAAGCTGACGCGCGTTCCGGCATTCATTGATGAGTTTTGACATTTGTTTTTGAGGACAATTATCGTGGTATCTATTTACTTTTGTCAATCCTCTGTAAAAAGATTTCGTCAATTTATGGTTTCGCGAAATGAGTGGATTTGGATTCAACTCCTCGAGAAGGATTATTTAGTTGATCCATTTGGTTTGATACTTTTATGGAAAGACGCAACTTCGAAGACATTTCGATACTTAATCAACGCGTTGTCCCAACTCTCCTTTCCGCAGCAGTTTCAGTTTAAAGTCTCAATTAAGGAAAATGAAGCAGGTGCGTGAGGGGGACAATTATGTAAGGTTTTTGCTGTGAGGTGATGTTACGTTGACAGAGGAAAATTACTGCGAATACAGTTGTTATTATGAGATCATTTGCATATAGAAACGCTTCCGTTCTCGTAAAGCTATTATTTCAGTGAAGAATGAGGAGAAGTCTGTATAAATAAATTAACAAATTCATTGCAGGCAACCAGACACACCACAACTGACAAAAATCGTATGTATCCATCGTTTCAAAAATGTTTTGTGCCGTTTTTTATCCGAAAAAATCGAATAAAAAAAGGAGCGACTCGATTAGAGTTAAGTAATTTCGTTGTTTATTTTAAGTACTTTAACGAATGCCCGTCTCGTTTTGTCTACGCCCGTAACTTTACAGAATGTAAAACGTAAGTTTTTGAAGGGGAAATTGAGCACGCAACGTTAAAAAGACTAAAATATGTAGCGAATGAAATTCTCAGAAATATTACGTGTTACATTCTTTATCGGTAATCATATTTATGTCCGTTTGCGTGCATACACAGTAACAAAAACAAATAACGACATTCAAAGAATGTAAACTTCAGATGTACGAAAACAAGAAGTATTCGTTTAAAACACTTAAAATAAGTAACGTAATTACCCAAACAAAACAAAGACGCAGCGGTTTCCCGGAAGGAGTTTCAGAGCACTTTAAAAACAACACACTATATTTCTGACTGTATATATATATATATATATATATATATATATACTTCCAGTCTGGTAAAAACTATAAAACTAAAAAGACATTCATCATAAGAGAGAACAATAAACAGTAATACAACAACCATCGGAGTTAAGAATTTTATAGCTACTGTAATTACACAAAAACTGAAGGGGGAGAAAAAACCGCTGAGCTAAGAAACTAGAATGAAGGGCTACCCTGTTTGCGAGGTAAAAAAAAAAAAATGGTAATATCAATAAAATTCCGTTGAACATTTAATAGTAATAAAGATCTGTATATACCATTGTAAAACAGTCAAGATTTAAAAAATACGCACAATGAATTACTTCCCGCATTTTAAGAGCATTCGTTATCCTCAAAATCAACTTGTGAAATGGTATTATTTTTACATGAATACATTGTAAAAAATCCAAAGTAATTTACACACACACACACACCACACACACACACACACACACACACACACACACATTAATATATATATATATATATATATATATATATATATATATATATATAAATCATCTTTGATATATAGTTTAACGTCTGTGTAGGTAAACTACTGACTGGAATCAATAATTAGGGATCGTATAGTCGAACACTTAGAATTGCATACTTGGTTAGAAATACTCAGCACGGTTTTAGCGAAACAAATCTGCTTAACTAATCTTTTAGAATTTTTTTTCAAAGCGTGGTTGAAGTTTACGATAGGCATCGGCGGTTGATGTAGTGTATTTAGATTTTCAAAAAGCGTTTGACACCGTACCGCACAAAAGACTCATTGAAAAAAACTAAGGCTCATGGAATCAGGGGTGTAGTAATAAATTGGATAGAAGAGTGGTTGCGAGGTAGGAACAGAGGGTGGTCGTTGATGAAGCGGAGTCGTGTTGGGCTAATGTAGCGAGCGGCGTTCCTCAGGGTTCTGTATTGGGCCCCTTGCTTTTTCTTATATATATTAACGATTTAGATGTCGGCCTAGTCAGTACAGTTTCAAAGTTTGCGGATGAAGCGAAGTTGGGTGGTAGGGCAATTAATGACGAAGATAGAGGTAAAATCCAGGAAGATCTGAATAAATCGTTGATTGGTCAGTCACATGGCAAATGAGATTTAACGTCGATAAGTACAAAATTTTACATTTAGTTCGCGTAACGGTAATTTTGCGTATAGTATGTCAGGAAGGAGTTAGCAAACGTAGAGCAGGAAAAAGATTTAGGAGTTATAGTCACTGGTGATTTAAAAGTAGCGAAACAAAGTACAGCAGCGGTCAATAAAGAGAACAAAGTGTTAGGTTTTAAAGCTCAGAATTTTGAGTACAAATCGCGCGATATTATTGTTCCTCTTTATAAATCATTAGTTAGACCCTATTTGGAGTACGCGATCCATTTTTGGAATCCGCATATGCGAAAAGATATAGACAAAATCGAAAGAGTTCAAAGACGAGCAACTAAGATGATTCCGTCGCTTAGGTCGAAATCGTACGAGGGTAGGCTTAAAGAGTTAAAATTGACTACACTCGAGACTAGGAGGGTAAGGGGTGATCTAATCCAGGTTTCAAAATTATGAATGAGTTCGATAACGTAGATAGAGATAGCTTTTTCGAAATATCTCATATAATAGGACTAGAAATAAGGGGTGTAAGTTGACAAGTAGAAGGTTTGAGACAGCAGTTGCCAAAACTTTTTTACGCAT
>JAJOZX010002351.1:575000-617500 GCA_023014485.1 Bathynomus jamesi | reverse complement strand
TAACATTCATAACATTCCTGTAACTATATTGAAACTTGTTAAAGATAAGATATCTGTAACTTTGGCTAAAATTATCAATCAAAGTATTTCCAAAGGAATATTCCCATCAATGCTAAAAATTGGTTGTATAACACCCCTTTTTAAAGGGGGTGATCCTACACTAGCAACAAATTACAGGCCGGTGTGTTCATTATTATCTGTGCTCAGCAAAGTTTTTGAAAAAATTGTAAAAAGTAGAATGCAGCAATATTTAGAACCCTACAATTTATTATCTCCAAATCAATATGGCTTCCGTAATAATAAAAACAGAAATGGCTATTTTAAATCTTATGGAATATGTAAATATAGTTAAGGAGAACAAAGACATAATGATATCAATATTTATGGATTTGAGTAAGGCGTTTGATGTAATAGACCATAATATTCTACTTAATAAATTATATTTGTTACGGCTTTAGAGGAGCAATCAGTGATGGTTTAAAAGTTATTTGTCCAATAGATATCATTTTGTATCAGTAAATAAGGTTTGCTCAACTAAAGCGCTTGTCAAACATGATGTGCCACAGGGCTCAGTTCTGGGTCCACTGTTATTTTTATTATATATAAATGACCTTCCACGTTCATCTGATATACTGAACTTCATAATGTTTGCAGATGATACAACTGTCTCTTTTTCTTGCAAAGATGTTAATACAGCTAAGAATATATTTCATTCAGAATTCATCAGTGTAATGAAATGGTTGACCACCAATAAACTCTTCCTAAATACCAGTAAAACAAATTTCAGAATTTTTACCAATAAAAAAAAATATATCTTGATGAACTTAGTGTTAATGAAATCGATATAAAGGAGTGTACTGCAATAAAATTTCTTGGTGTAATGCTAGATAAGAATTTGCAATGGAGTGATCATGTAAATTATATCGCGAAAAAGATTTCAAGGAGCGTTGCTTTCATGGTTAAACTTAGAAATGTAGTCCCTAAACAAGTTTTATTGACTCTTTATCATACTCTTGTTCTTCCTTATATAACATACTGCACCCTTGTTTGGGGAAACTCCGCTAACAACGCATTAAATGGTATCTTTGTCATCTAAAAACGAGCAATGAGGTTATTATTTGATGCTGATTTCCTTGATCACTCTAGTGCATTATTTAAAGCGCTAAACCTACTAAAGCTCAACGATATAACCAAACTGGCACATTTTATTTTTATTTACAAGTGTAAGAACAAAATCATTAATTTGCAATGGGTAAATAGATATTTTGTAACTCATCAAGAATCCACTCGTATCAGACCAGAAATAGATCAAAGCTTGTTATATCTCAATTTAGATTGTCTTCATCTCAAAAACTACCCATTTTCATTGGATTGAAACTATGGAATGACTCGCATACCGATATAAAAAATATTGTGAATGTAAATTTGTTTAAAAACCAAGTTGAAATCCCGATTTAATAATGGCATTCTAACAAAAATCTAGGATTAATATCCACTAATATTGTTTATATTGTCCATTAATATTGTTTAATATTGTAATACATGTTTTACTATTAACAATACTTATTTACTTATTTATTTATTTATTATTATATTTAATAACAACCAGCTGCTTTTTTAATAAGAGCCCAGTAAAGCTTAAAGCTTAAGGGCCAAATTAAATTAAATAAATAGTCGAGCTTCAAAATTATTCATGTCATTGTAAATTGAAAAAATGTATTTATTTTATTATTATTAAATAAAGGTTATATTCTATTCTCAATCTATAAACACCTTTGAGTGGGAGACTCAATACTTCATAAGGGACAAGTACACGGGGATAGATACAGGGACCTCCCACTGATATTCCTCACCGGAAAAAGATTTTCTCTACTTTTGTGGTGACACAACACCGCGAAGTATGAACGACTCAGTATATCACTTGCTACAAAACACCTTCTGGAGGGAGACCCAAGTTGAAACTCGGCGACATTCAAAAGAGTTGGCAGAACATACACATGACAGACATCCAATTATAGAAAACACGCTCACACCACTTTCCTGCCTTGTTAATATGTCTAAAAATAGAGCAAAAAATATTTTGTAGAAATATAATTTCATAACGAAAAAACTTTAAAAAAATGCATGGCATGGATTAAGTGAGGTGGAGTTGCGTTTCTGATGTCGCGATTTCTTTTTTTCTTCTTTCTCTTGGGTAGCTGGATGCACGTGATGGCTGAGGGCATGGTATGGAATATCTGATTTCTGCTCTTAATTCCTGTTTCCACCCTTTTCCTGTTGAAGCATTTCAGGACTTTGCTGGCGTGATGGTTTTGCGTGTACATGGTGCAGAGACGGCGAGTTTAACCTTTATCTCTCTCTCTCTCTCTTAATCCATGGGAGCTAGCCTGAAGTGTGTCATAAGGTCTTTGTTGGACTAATACCTCGGTAAAAAGAGCTATAATATTTTGTATAAAATCAAAACCATATGTTCGAGGTTTTCGTGGCGATACCAAGGGTTCATGCGCGATCGGCACAAGTATATTATTGGTTAGTTAATACAGCGGTGCTATCAAGTTATAATGTTATAATGTTTCAGACCAGCAAAGACACTAGGATCCACTTATGGCTAGTCTACCTAACCGTGTTTGTAATTGTGTATTGCGCATGTCCTCCGTGGTGGAGGAGGGAACCTACAATTATGTGGTTTTGAACTACGAAAACCTTAATTTTACTAACTTAAAATATAACTAATCTATCAACATATGCATCTAATCGATTTTTAAACTGTTTTTAGACGTGCTACTAATTACTTCTACCGGCAAATTATTCCACCTATTTACTACTTTATGCGTAAAAACGTTTTGGCGACTGCCGTCTCGAACATTCTACGTGTCAGCTTACACCTGTTATTTTCTAGTTCTACTATACTATGCTATTTCGGAAAAGGTATCTCTAGTGTACGATTTATATGTGTGCATAGCGTAATTGTAGAGCTAGTTTATATTTCTCCTCTTTCCCGTAAAATTTCTTTGACTACTTTCCAAGGTCAAGGTATTTTCTTCAACCTTTTTCGTACCCGCCTCCGCTAGAATAGGTTAAAAATGAACCAGTTTAATAAGAGGAACCTCCCCGAGTGACCGAAAGGTCCTTGAGGTTTCCTCTTGTCCTGTAACTCCTCGTAATATTTCACATATTTCCACTTTTGACCATTTGTACAATGCTGGAAATAGTCATTCATTGTAACAAGTTTGCTTAACGCAACGCGCAGTTCTTTTTTTATTTATAATGTTATCCCTTACTTTTATTACAGGTTACGACCCCAAAATGAGAAATAATAAATAAGAATTCGTAAAATAAGATTTTTTATGGAAGGAGAATTCAAAAATGAGAATTCTCGAAATAATACAGTAATTAAAATGAGAATTTCCGGAATATATATATATAATATTATATATATAATATATATGCACTAAAATCACAAATAACACGTGATCTTATTAATAAGCAAAAACAACCACAGGGAAAAGGAAACACAAAGTCCGAGCGCTTTCGTGATATATTCACCATTATCAAGGAGGAATATATCACGAAAGCGCTCGGACTTTGTGTTTCCTTTTCCCTGTGGTTGTTTGCTTATATATATATATATATATATATATATATATATATTCAGAGGCGACGGCGGGGGTCAGGCAGGTCAGGCTCAGCCTGACCTAATTTAAAAGAAAAAGAAATTTAATTTCCTGGTCATCATGTAAAATTTAAATTTGTGTATTTCAAAGATCTATTTATTATGGTCACTTTATGAAAGGAAAGAAATAAGTAAAAGTGGCGAAATAGACAAACGGTCCAACGAGCGAAATGATAAAAAGATAATAACTATAAACGTAGCAAATAAACAACCAAAGAAAAAATAATGATAATGCCAAAACTAAGAACTTGGAAAATAATAAGAAAGAAAGCAGAAGCGTAGAAAATATGTATGCAAAATATTACGCGAAAGGAAACTGCAGATATCGGGATGGCAATGCATATATGCACATCCAACATTATCAAAATGCATTACACAAGTGGATACTGCAAGTTTGATAAGAAATGCATGTTCCACCATCTTACGGTCTGCAACACTTATGAAAGATATGGGAGTTGCAAATACGAAAAAAAATGCCGATACCACCACCCTCAAAGGAACGCAACGAGGGAACAGAAAAACGAACATCAAGAAGAGTGGCAATTTTTTAGACGCAGCCAACACATTTCAGCTGCTAAATACTCTCCAGCAATTACAAAACCAGCTGACAAATATAAATATAGAAATCCGAGAGCCGGACAGAAGGTACGAACAAAGACACTTCATGCGTTATCGGGACAACAGGTACCGACAAAGATAAAAAGAGGTAAATTCTCGGAGGACCACAAGGCAACGAAACAGGCACCCCCATTGGAAAACAAAGCGGACCACCTGTATGCGAAAAAGAAAGAGAAAAAATAAAAATAATCCTAGCCAACATACAGGGCCTTAAATCAAACCAGTCCACGAACAAAGTTGCATACCTGAAAGGACTCATGCAAGAAGCCGGAGCAGACTTTGCATGCCTCACGGAAACTCATCTAAAGGACTGCCAGGCGAATTGTGAAAATTGTGAGTCCTGTATTGACAAAAAAGAAATACAAATTGACAACTATAACATTCTCCGAGCCGACAGAACAGTGAGACGTAAAGGAGGATGTGCTATTTACACACGCGAAAGGCCATAGCAGAAAATGGCTATAAGTACCTCAAACAACTACGTAGAATGTGTAGCAGCAAAAATTGAAAAATTAAATATGGTACTGATTGTAATGTACAGACCCCCAAAACACACCAACCTCAAAATTTTCAGATTCCATTACAGAGGTAAGAAACTTAGTAAAAGATCTACACTCTCCAACCCCAAATATTTTTCTCTGTGGTGATTTTAAATTTCCCATTCATGAAATACAAAAGGATAGGAAAAAATACATGTATACACCAGGACAAGGGGGGCACACGAGAAGACCAGGAGCAGGTAAAAATGCTACTAGCTTTAGCTGATGACTTTATGTTAACGCAAGAAATACAGAAAACACAAGAAAACAACTGCCTAGATTTGGTATTCACAAACAACAGTAATCTAATTGATAATGTAGAAATATCCCCAACTATGATATCAGACCACAATATCATTGAAATAACAACTAATATAAAGGCAACGAAAGGAAAGAACACGCACAACAGAAAGAAGCAAATTCGAAATTTTTAATTTTCACTCCAAAGCTATAAACTGGGAAGATGTGACATCCAGTATGGAAGTAATAGATTGGAAAACCATTTTCGAGGCCAAGACAACGGAAGAGATGCTAATGACGTTAGAGGAGAAGACGTTAGAAATTGTGGAAAAACATGTCCCAAGATACAACAAAGAGGAAAGAGAAGCAGGTTCGAAAGACAAAAGAGGGCATTGTTCCGAAAGAGAAAAAGAGTGACTGCAAAATTAGTAATTGTAAAGATAACAAACATCAGAAAAATATTAATGATAAACTACAAAGTATCGATGTCGTCATACAGGAACAAATCGAGAAGCATACAGAAAAAGAAGAAGATGACGCTATAGAAGCGATAAAGGCTAACTCAAAGTACTTCTATAATTTCGCAAAAAGAAAGTCGAAAAACCATGTGACTATCGGACCTTTAAAAAATGAGAACAGGGATTTATCTGATGATCTAACAGAAGTATCTGAAATATTAAAAGCTCAGTATGAATCATCTTTCAGTATCCCAAAAACTGACAAATTGATATGCGATAGAAACGCGTTCTTTGAAGAAGAACACAAGGGGAAAGTATAACGGATTTCGACTTTACGACGGATGATATTACACAAGCCATAGGGAAACTAAAAACACACTCAGCGGCAGGACCGGATAAATGGAATGCCACACTGATCAAAACTGCAAGAATGCATCGCTGAGCCCCTATACTGGATATGGAGACGATCATTAGACACGGGAGAAATACCGGGCATCTTGAAGAGCGCGAACATAGCCCAATATATAAAGGAGGAGATCGATCTGAGGCCAAAAACTATAGGCCAGTGTCGCTTACATCTCATCTCACTAAAATATTTGAAAGAATAGTTAGACAGAAAATCTATGACTTTTTTGAAACTCAGAAAAAATTCAATGATAACCAACACGGGTTTCGATCAAGCAGATCATGCCTCACAACTAATGGAACACTACAACAACATTATTGATTCACTTGAAAGTAATGAAAACTATGATGTACTATACACAGACTTTGCTAAAGCGTTCGACAAGTGTGACCACGGAATCATAATACATAAACTGAAATATATGGGAATAACAGGAAAAGTAGGGAAATGGATATATAATTTCCTAGTGAGCGGAGGCAAGTCGTTACAGTACAAGGAGTATCTTCATCAGAATCAGAGGTCCTCAGCTCGGTACCACAAGGAACAGTATTAGTTCCACTACTCTTCATAATCATGCTAACTGACATAGATGAGGACGTTACCAGAGACAGCACAGTAACATCCTTTGCAGATGACACAAAGATCAGTAGAAAAATAAGAAACCCAGAAGACATAGGATCTCTACAAACCGACATAAACAAAATCTACAAGTGGACTGAAGACAACAATATGAAGTTTAACACCGAGAAATTTCAGCTATTACGGTACGGAAAAAGAGAAGACCTAAAGTCCAAGGAATATTATACCCCAAACGGACAGGAAATTCAGAGAAATTCCAGAGCAAAAGATTTAGGGGTTGTAATGACAGATGATGCGAAATTTGAAACACAAAATAAGATAGCAGTAAACAGAGCAAAGAGAATAACGGGGCAGATATTGAGAACCTTTAAACGAAGGGATAGGAATGTAATGATTCCTCTACTGAAAACCCTGATAATACCCAAATTGGAATACTGCTCGGTCCTAACATCCCCATATAAAAAAGAAGACATTAGACAGATGGAGGAGATCCAAAGAAGCTTCACAGCCAAGATCAATGGGTGCAAAGAACTAAATTACTGGAAAGGTTACGAGAAACTAGACCTATATTCACTGGAAAGGAGAAGAGAGAGATACACCATTATTTACACTTGGAAAATAATGGAGAAACTAGTCCCTAATCTTACTCTGAATCCCATAACTCCCCAAACAACGGTGGAAAGTAGAAGCGGTAGACTGTGTCGTATTCCCAAATTGAAGGCGAGACAGGGAACATCCTTAACCCTGAAAGAAAATAGTTTTGTAGTGAGAGGACCAAAACTGTTTAATCAGTTGCCCAAAGACCTAAGAAACACGAAGGGAGTTGCAGTGGAAATTTTCAAAAGAAGACTAGACGCCTGGCTCAGAACAATCCCCGATGAGCCGGGCGTACCTGGCTATGTGAGGTGGAGAGCGCAAGAATCCAACTCACTACTTCAACAGGCCAACTCGAGAGGAGGGGCGTCAAGCTTGACCTTCGCGAAATGAGAAGTCATCGCGCGGAACCTTTGTAAGGTTGTAAGGTATTAGAGCAATATAAATTTTAGAATGTCGCATTTTTTCCTTCTCTCCATGCGCCGCTTCTTTGGGCAAAGTCAGACTGTTTTATGACGCCTGAGCGACCGAGCGCATTAAGCCACAAAGCCAGGTCAGGCATCATTTCCGATGCCTTGCATCACACTTATGAAAAAATGAAACTTTTACGAAATTTAATGTAATTTAAAATCAACATTAGCATAGCATCTGTCAAAACAATCAGATAAGTATATAATTTTGTCAATCTATTCTTTCAAAGAAGAGAAAAGCGAGTTTTTCAGTTTACAAGTCAGGCATATTTCTAAGTGCCTAACATTACGCTGGATGCCAAATCTCATCCTCAGAAAGCTGTTTGAATGAAAATAGAGATATGTGGCAACTATGAATTGCGCACGGCTTCCCTCATTGTCAGTTACCTCAGAGACCGTGTCGTATTCGTTTCAATGCATTTGAATTTTTTTCTTTTGTGCTTTTTGTGTGTGTGTGAGGAGGTTGGAGTTTATGTATAAATGACTCATGGTAGATTAAATATGATGAAGACATTCTCTAAGGACATAATAAAATACAAGTAAGTTATTATAATCATTAAGCAATTTATTGATTTAGTAGGCTTTAAGTAATTTTTTAAAACAAAAGCAAAATTATTTAAAAAACAAAATTTACATATTCATTAATATGAATTCTATCGAAGTCGTATTGCTACGGTGGCGGCATAGGCCGTAGTCCCCGAGTATCTGTGTTTCCAACCACCCAGCACCTTTTACGTTTCTGGGTTCGGAACAGTCAAGAGACTGGGCAAAGATGTAATCTCCTCTGGTATCTAGGAAGGCCTCTCTGGTCAGTGGTTTATTTCCAGGTTATTCAGGTCCGACTCGCACATTAACTGTAAAGGACTTCCCCTAGTGCAGGTGTCTCAATCTGACTCTCCACTGAGTAAGAGACCCAACCGCTCAGGGTCCAAGAAAGGGCTAGAATTCAAAGGTAGACCTAATAGAAGTAAACTACTTGGGTTTTTCTCTTTATTATATCTGAAATAAACAACTATTCAGTGTGACAGCATAAACATAACAAAAGGACTGGCAATGCACCGCACTTGACAAAACACCTGGAGCCCCAATAACCCTTAGTGAGATTTGGCAGAAAGGATAGAAACAAGTGGGAGAAAAGTACCGGAAATGACTTGCACAGAATGTTAACCCTTGTCCCAGCTTAACTACCCTCCAAACTTGACCCCCCCTTTTATGACCTGAGTTCCAATTCCTTTATTGGCTGGCTAGTTAGTAGGGTTAGGGTCACAGGCCTGATTTCAGGGCAGATCCAGTGGCCAACAGTGGTTGACACAAACTGCGTAGCTCCCACTGGATGGGACCCACAATCCAAGCCTGATGAATCCGGACCACGTGAGTTGAATCCCAAACAGGTTGCCTAGACAACACAAGATTATTAGTTACATGCATCTAGCACCATTAATCACAATAATAACAACATAACAGGCAATTAACCACAAACATTAACTGGAATCATGACTTCATAATTGATCACTGGAAAACATAATTTACTCATGAAATCAAAGCACATAAATAATAAATAACCAACATAACAGGCAATTAACCACAAACATTAACTGGAATCATGACTTCATAATTGATCACTGGAAAACATAATTTACTCATGAAATCAAAGCACATAAATAATAAATAACCAACATACAAAATAATAACTACAAACATTGACAATTATGGCAAACCTATCTCACATGAGTTAATCAACCTATAATCATTGCCAAACAAGCATGGGCAAAAACCTAACTCTGGAATAATATGACTGGTGACCTATAATAATGATAATTGGTTCTCTAGCTAGTTACATGACAAGGTGGCAAACCTATCTATACTCAGTCAGTTTCAACAACCTATATGTATGTCTACCCTTAATAATAATAATTAACCATGATAATGATGGTGAAATACAAATGAACTCTAGCCAAGGATTACAAAAACTCCTACCTTTTAAAGGCTTTCCACACTTCCTTGGCTTCTGACAGGAGGTCTGTATTAAGGGTCTATTCAGGTTTCATAACCTTAATCCTAATTACCATTAATGGTTTCCTAACTACTCCTGTGGGGAAAGAAAAACTTGTGAGAGGGGACCCAGATAGGACTTGAAAACTAGGGTGAAGCTTTTTTATGAAAAACTCCACAACCCCCAAAAAATGGGGAATTTGAAAATCACGGGGGGGTTGTGAGAAACTTCACAACCCCCACATTCCTTCCCCCTAAGAAAAAACCCCCCTCACAATTCTTTCCTCCTTCATGGTCCCTAACAGGATAATGCATCGCTTGACAATCTAAACTGGGAGTATACATTATAAAAGTTATTGCATCAAAACCATGCTGACCCTCCCAGTTAGCTAACCTACACTTACATTAAAACTCATTAGTACCACAAATTATTACAGACTTATCTAATAACAATTGCTTTACTCAAACTGGCCAATTATAACAGAGGGAAAAACCATTTTCATAACTAGGTCAACTTAGCCAAATGCCCAAATCTCATTATTACAGTAATCCATTTGGTACCACTAACATTGTACATTAATTCCCAATATGTACATGGTAAATACTGGCAGTGTTTTTTTTTTTTTTTTTTTTTTGTAAGCACCACTTTTGTTTCACTTAATCTACACATTGTTCACGGGTATCACCTCCTTGCTTCTGGCACAACCTACAGTTTCTACCCAGAAATCCTCCAACCCCCTTTTTGGGTCACAACATTCACTGGGTTTTTCTTGCTTGATTCACTTCACTGCCTCTATTTCCCTTGACCCTGGATCAAGAGACCAGGACCCATAAATTTGACTGTAGTGTTCTTCCCACACTATACCATGGGGGAAATCTGGCTAGTAACCCCTTTGTTCCTCCACCACTTCAGCCAGGTGTATTCACTCAAATCCTCTGGGAATTCAAGTTGGGAGGGTTTTTTTTTTTTTTTTTTTTTTTAAACCAGAGTATCAGTAGGAACAGTGAAGAAGAAAAGAAGGAAACCAAATCAAGGCTAGAAGTGCCACTGTATTCCGGTCAAAGGAAATCAAATGAAAGAAAAGAATGGGCCAAATCTTCACTCTAACCCCCCTTGTTCTTTTTTTTTTTTTTTCTTTTTTTCAAACGACTGGAATGTCAATTAGTCGCAAGTCAGTAGCATGCATCATCCCATATCTTTCCCTCAAAGTTTCTCCAGGCTGCTTACTCCCCTAGAACACTTAATTATTGACCCCTTCAGAACAAAAGGTTCACTAACTACCCCTCCCCTGGTTATACACCCAAAAATAAAGCAGAAATCAATGAATAATCCATTCTTACATCCCTTTCGAGTGCCGAGTACATTGGGTATCCTCTCACAGGAAAGAAAAACCCCAAATCTAGTTATCTTAGAGTGTATTTTATAACAGATTTACCCACAATACTTCACTTCAGTTTACTCGGTTGCCTCTGATTCTGTACTCAAGGGTCTGTGGTTGTACATTTGGTAATTCTGCAGGATTGCCACAGGAGCGTGTGAATGGCCGGTTGAGCCCTGACTGGGGTAAGTTAAGTTTCTCTGATCGTGAAGTCTTGGTCTCAGCTTGGAAATGACGATGATGGCTAGTCCAGGCACGAACCTTCTGTCTATACTCATTTAGTATCTCCTGACATGTGGTGAATCCTGACTGCACAGGGCTAAAACTAACATGGCAAGACTGAGATTGAGGGACTTGAGGTGAGCCGGGCATGGAATCAGTGAACCCAAGGAACGAATTCTCCAGAGTACTCAATGCATCATTAGCTACATCTAGCGACTGTTGTACAAGTCTCAATGATTGCTGGGCCAATTTTAATCCATCCAATGGAGCATCATCTTCCAGTGTGTCCAGATATTCATGCGAATCTGTCACATTACCCTGGACCTCAGTTTGCCCAGACTCATTTTCAGAACCAGCACCCCACAACTGATTTTCTTGAAAGGGGGGTATGGTTTGGGGACTCATGAGGCAAGACTCACTCATGGGAGTACTGTTGAAAATTGATTCTAATGACCCTACCAAAATCGGAGAATTCTCATAACCAAGTGAAGGTATATCATTACCTTCTGACTCCTGCATAGTTCGAAAAACTTGCTCCCCCACTGGAAATGCCCCGGCCTGAATCTCCTCAACGGGTGTCTGAAAATCTGTCTCCCCCGAATGCTGAGTAATTGGAGGCACATCTCCACAGTTTAGCTCCACTGGCGGACACCCTTCCATTCCAGCAGTTGTCTCAGCACTAAAATTACTAGTCCCATCATACTCCCAATACTCTACCAAAGGGTCTCTCCAGGTAATACTTTGTCGCGCATTCAGGAGTGTATTCAACCGGTGATATTTCTCTGAAGAAGAGTGTTCCTCATCTGTATCCGAAGCACTGGTCCCAACACTGGAGTTCCCCATGAAAGCTACCCGGGATTCCACTTCAGGGGTACCAAAGCCCTCAAAGGAATATTCAGGGCCATCATCTAAAGTGGTGCCACCCCTATGCCAGGGAAAGGGTATGCGTGCGGCACTTGATGGTAAGTCCGGGATCCAGGTCTCAGGCATCTCAGGTACTTTCTGCAATTCCTGTTCCCTCCTATGCTTCTGTAGATATTTTGGGGGTTCATGCCAGGCCTTCAAATGGGTATGATGAGCTTTTATAACTCGGGGGGTGCCCTCAACAGTTGATGTGGTCAATTCATAGGATACTCCATTACTGTGTACTTGACTAACCTTGTAAGGCCCAGTATACTTGGGGGAGAACTTCCGTGAGGTGCTCCGGTCACTGGTAATGATCTTCTTGACTACTTTCTGGCCAACCTGGAAGGGTGCAAACCGTGGATGGCCCTCCTTCCATATTTCTCGCAATTGAGGGGGAACAACTACAGTAGCAATATTCTGGTGACGTTGTTCCAAGAGACAGTCCGCAGGGGTGGTCTTTATTTCAGCATGGAAGGTATTGTTATAGGTAATCACAGCTGTTACCAGATTTGTATCCCATTCCACTCCTGTTTGTCCCAAGCTCCTCAAGAACTCTCCAATTGTTCTATTTACACGTTCAACAGCACCATTGCTAGCAGGCTTAAGTGGACTAGTATAAACATGCATAATCCCATAGCGATCAAGGAACTCTTGGAACTCCTCCGAACGGAATTCAGGTCCATTGTCTGTCAGGAGCCTCCGAGGAATTCTTAACAAGTTGGGGAATATATCATGCTCCATCAACTGGATAATGGTAGATGACCTTTTTGTTCTTAATGGGCGAGCCACAACCCACTTGCTAAAATGGTCAACCATCACCAGACAACCAAGGTACCCTAGCTGGGTGCGTGGGAAAACCACAATATCAGCAGCCACTAATTCAAAAGGATGTTCAGTTTTTATCTTCAAGGTTGGTGGGATGATAGGCTGACTAGCTACTTTATACAACTGACAGGTTTCACAGGTAATACAGATGTCACTAGCTACTTTATACAAATCCGGGTGCCACACAAACAGTCGCAACGCTTCCACCAACTTATTACGCCCAATATGTGCCATTTCCATGTGGAAACTGAGGGCCATATCCACGAGCAATGTGGAAGGTACTACACAGCTAATATACCCAGTCCTACTTTGATGTACTATCACCCCACTCCTTAACTGTAATTCCCGCCAGTTCCGCTTAAACGGCCTCAAGGCAGGTTTTCCCTCTGGTAGGGGCTTTGACTGGGCCAATAGCCCATGCACCTGTCGCAACAATCGGTTCCGTTTTTGCATTAGAATCACTGATTCTGAGTCAAGCAACTCTCGGTTCACTATCCACTTCTTGCCTTCCTCAAATACTGAACCCAACTCTGGCTCCTCTGCTTCGATGTCTGGTACCTCTTCCTCCATGCATGCTGCCTCCTCTAGCGCCTCACTCCAAAACATTCCACTAACTCTGGGTCTCCATATGACCATGCAGCTACATCAAACTTCATTTCAATGTCAGCCATAATTAGATAGTTTGAACCTAACAAGAAACAGTACGGGAGACTATTCTCTGGGGCTACTGCAAAAGGTAGTTGGATCTTTTCATCTCTACCCTGAATAGTCAATTTTACTAGTCCTTGACAGGGTACCAATTTCACACCAATCCCAGTCAAGATTATCTGGCAAGGCTGTACTGATACTTCTTCCTCTTCTCTCGCTTTTAAACTCTTGACCACTGACTCGGATACTAAGCTAATCTCTGCTCCTGAATCCAACATAGCACAGTAATTGACTGCACCCAACTGTACCCAAGTCCAAGCAACGGGTCCTCCCTGGTGTCCACAAGTGACCCTTTCACCCCTGGCTTCCCGATCTGGATTCTGCAGTAACAAATTCCCTTCACACTGCTCGATATCACTTTTTCCCGCTACCTCCTGGCCAGTTTCCTGCTCCATAGTGTCCACCTGTTCCACCGTCAACTCTGCTGGCTCAGCAAACCACTTGTGTGCTATCAGTGGATTGTAATGTACTCCAGATATACACTGCAAATGGACCCTTCTTTCTGGGGTATCAGGGACAGTCACATCCATAACGTACACAACTGGCTTTACACCATAGTGAACCCAAACCCTCAAGGAATAACAATGGCTTGCGGCTAACAGTACTTCTGGAGTTACCAACACTCCAGGTTGTCTCATCATCTTCAGGTCTTTTATGCGGCGGGCATTATTTGACAAGCGATACCTCTTGGGAAAGGTGATCAATTCATCCATCAGCTCTCTCCGTAATTCCAATGGGTGTTGTGGAGGATTCCAAGGTGGCCCATGCTCGTAATGATGATCCTGCAACACTTGTACTAGGCTAATAAACAACGAATCACCACCTCCATCAACTTTCATGAGTACTCGCAGTCCAGGTGGTAAGCGATTAGTGAGGGGTTCTGTCATCTCCGGTTGGTCACTCCCAGCAGGTGGTATTCGTGACAATGCATCTGCAGCTCCATTCTCAGTCCCAGGGCGATACCGAATTTCAAACTCAAAGTCAGCGAGATCTTCATAAGTTCGGGCCAATCTACTATCAACAATCTTCATGTTGCTCAGGTATTCTAATGGTTGATGGTCTGTATACAGTACAAAAGGCACACCATATAGAAATGGGCGAAATGTCTTCACACCCCATCTTAGGGCTGCCAACTCCCGTTCTATAACTGAGTACATTCTCTGGGCCTTGGAAAAGGTCATTGATGCATAAGCAATCACCTTAAAATCACCATTCTGTTGTTGTCCCAAACAAGCACCAGCGCCAACCCCGGAAGCATCCACATACAGTTCCAATTTTTCAGCTTCAGGTCTGTAATCTGGATAGGACAGTTGCACTTCCTTAACCAAGGCCTCTTTCACTGTTGTAAAAGCCTTGTCCATCTCCAGTGTCCATTTCAATTTTTCTCTTGATCTACCGCCAGTTAAATGAGACAAAGAACTGGTTATCACTGAACAATCTGGTACAAACTTTCTCTGGAAATTCACTAAACCCAGAAATTCCCTCATCTGTCGAACAGTTTCTGGTTTTGGGAACTCGTGCACTTTCTGCATATATTCAGGGGATTTCCGCAAACCTTCTCTCCCAACCAAGTGTCCCAAAAATGCAACCTCAGGTTGGAACCATTGACATTTCACAGGTTTGACCTTTATGCCAGACTTCTCCAGAGTATACAGGACTTTATCTACCAGTTGAAGATGTTCTTCGAACGACTCGCCCATTATTAGGATATCATCAATGTAGATGATAACTCTACTTCTTGGAAAACCATGTAACACTTCTTGTACCATCCGTTGGAAACTAGCAGGAGCATTCTTTAATCCAAAACTCAGTCGCTTAAACTGCCAATGCCCTCTGGTGGTTGAAAAAGCAGTGCTCTCTTGGCTCTCTTCGGCAATTGGCATTTGATAATAACCTCGGACCATGTCCAGGGAAGTGAAGTAACAGGTTCCATGAAGACTAAAAACTGCATCCGTTAAGTTGGGCATTGGAAATCGGTCTGGTATGGTCACTTCATTCAATTTTCGATAGTCCACACACATTCTAATTGAGCCATCCTTCTTCCGGATAGGGACAACAGGTGAACTCCATGGGGAAATGCTAGGTTCTATGATATCAAGCAACAGTAATTCCTGGCACTGGGCTTCCACCGCTTCTGCGACTGGTTCTGGGAATCTACGGGGTCGTTGTCGGATAGGGGTATCGTTATACAACTCTATCCGGTGTGGTACACAATTCACAAAACCTACATCATCATCCCCTTGACTCAACACTTTCTCCCGGCGCGCCAACATTTGTAAGACCTTCTCCCTCTCTTCGAACTTCAACTCGGGTGACATGGTTATTTCAGTCCGTAGGCGTTCTTCGGTCCAGCCTGGTTGTTCAGCTTGGGCTCCAGTCATGAACGCCTCAATTCTCTCACTTTCAGCTACTGTAAAAAGTCCAGTTCTTCTTCATAGACTATTGATCTTATAGTCCCTATCCGGTCACCCGCCTGATTCTCTGGGCTTCTGGGGTCAACTTCATTACCAACACTTCTGTCATCCCAGCCAATCCATCCACTAACCCAGGGTGACCATACACTTTCCCCTGGAGTCGGGAATCTCCATCATCATCCTCAAAACAGTACTCCAGTCTTCCTTCACCTTCGATTTCATTCAAGCAAGGAAACTGTACAGGAACTCTGTGATATTTGCAGGTACTTAATTTCACATCGGCTGATGCATAACAGGAAACATTCCGGATCACCCTTCTACATGGCGCATTCTCACTCCTCAAGTAAATTTCCTCCATATGCCCATCTTTATAAGCTCGTGTTATCCTTTTCCTTTTCACATTAACTCGGAGACTGTTTTCAACAAGAAAATTCATTCCCAATACAACTGGGAACTTCAACCTTTTTACCACTGCAAACAGAACAGGCTCCATTTCCACTCCATGAATCGATAACCCCAGCGTAATCACCCCCAGTGGTTTAATATGGTTGTTCACTCCAATCCCTCGAATCCTCAAGTTACAGCTCTGCATCTCTGGAGTTAACTCCAGTTCCTCTACCACTGAGTGATCCAAGATTCCAACTGTAGCTCCGGAATCAAGTACTGCCAAGTAGTTCTCCGAATGTTCAAACCGTATATCCACCTTCAGTAAAGATTGAGGCGCTAACTGTCCAGTCATCTCCTCATCCAACCCATCAGTGTCAAAGACATTACTATTTATCAAATACGTTTCGGGAGCATCAGCTTCGGGTTCATTATTCTGGTCAGGGGGTTGCTCCCTATCAGACTCTTCAGGAATATTTACACTCTCATCCAGACCAAATGGACCTGGATACCCTAGGTTATTACTAGCAGGCTCGCAACTAACGGGGGACCTATCAGGACAATCAGTACCAGGATTTACAATCAATGATTCATTCCTCCCACCAAAAGATGGGAAAATCTCTGTTGCCTCATATCTCTGGGGGACAAAAGGAACTGCACTCGCATTCATTCTCACAGGCAAAACTGGGTTGACACACACTGGATCTCCCCCCATCTGTACTTCACCCATAAATTCTTGTTCTGGTATTGGGCCACTAGTTAGGGGCACTATTCGTCCTGCTAGGAGCTCTGGGGGTTCCCCTCTGGCCTCAGAGCTTACTGGTTTAAAGGGCGCAGTTCTTGATTCGGCTCAGTCCCTCGTGGGCTGGTCTGGTTAGGCCCAGGAACTGGTTCCCTTGAGATGGTAGGACTCGGTGCTCTTGAACTGGGCCTACTCTGCTGGCGTGATCGCTGGCTATGACCATACCCATTAGGTGGGTAAGGGCATCGTGACACCCAATGATCCCGCTCACCACACCGCAAACACACTCCTAAACGCCGACGACAATCCCGTTCCAGGTGACCTCTCCTTCCACAGTAATTACAGTTCACCCAGGGACGATCAGATGGTGGTGGTGGAGGGGTGGTTAGATGGCTGGCTGGTCCTGAACCCTGCTGCCAGGCCCGCAACTGAGGGTGAGACTGGTGATTTTGTTGGTTTGGGTTCCTTTGGGGCTGACCTTGATCACTAACTGACCTTGTATTCTGGCCACCTGGTGGTGGTTGGAGTACCAAAGGGGACATTCCTATGTTCCAGGCCTCCTGCAGGCTGGGGAGAGGTCTAGATAAGGCTAAAGATTTCCCTGAAGGTTCCCTCTCACTAGCTGCCAATTCTCTCACTGCTGGCCAATTCAACTGGGTCCCAGCTCCACGCGTCAATCGTGCCGTGGCCAGGGCAACTTCAATCTTCACGGAAAATGCATCTGGAACAGTGCTAAGAAATTTTGAAATCAGTTCTCGGCAATTATCCACTTCTACTTCGGGCATTGCAGCCATCCACACAGTTTCTAACCTGGTTGCATACTGGTATAAGGTCTCACTGGGTCGTAATTGAGCATTAGTAAATGCCTCTCGCTTGTCTCTTGTCACGGTAGAATGGAGTTCTCTGTAGTAAGTCTGCAGTCTCTTCCTGACAACTCCGTATGGCATCCCTGGTCGGTCAATTAAATCAAAACCCCCTCTCATCTTTCCCATAAGACACTCTCGCAATGCCGCTTTCCAGTAGTTGTGTCCTCCTGCTACTGTATTGTCAGCATAATCCTCAAACTCCTTCCTAAATTCTTCGAATGTTCTCCCATCTGATATATCAAATGGCAATGGTTGAGGAAAGCGGCGCCCATCTAGTTTCTCTAGAGCTTTAGCAAGGCGTTCCAGGAGCTGCTCTGTTGCCAATGTTGGCAGTGGTTGGCTGGGTGGGTGGGGCCCCTTTCTTGCGGTAAATGTCCCTGGTTCATCCTCCCCATTTGTCTCCCCAAGCTCTCGGTGAAACTTCATAGGAGGTCTCCGGTTGACTGTTGGTCTGGGCTGGCTTTCTGAAGCCTGAAAGGTAGGGGGTGATTTGGCCCACCTTTGGGCTCCTGGTAGTCGGTTCAGGTCTTCGGCTTCTGTCCCAAATGAATCACTCTCCTGGGAGGGACCCATCATTCTCTCTTCTCCCCAGTTCATAGCAGGGCCATTGGCTCCATCGTCTATTCGAAACCTGGGCTGTTCAGGGCTGCTCACTTGTTCTAACCAGGTGGCTACTGTCAATGCCACTCTTCTGAGAGCATACACATCCTGGTCAGAAGTTGTACCCGCAGTAGTAGACCGGTAATTCACGAGTTGATCCTCAATATCTCTCAGTGGGGATTGGGTGGCGGATGCCACTACCCCCTCACCAAGCTGTCCACTAACTTCCTCAGCAACCTCAATACTCTGGGTCATCTCTGGGTTCGACATTCTCCCCTGTTCCCCTTTTTAAACTTTACTATCTTCAACCAATCTCTCAACTAATCCCGCTGGGGATGCCAAAAAGTATGCTACGGTGGCGGCGTAGGCCGTAGTCCCCGAGTATCTGTGTTTCCAACCACCCAGCACCTTTTACGTTTCTGGGTTCGGAACAGTCAAGAGACTGGGCAAAGATGTAATCTCCTCTGGTATCTAGGAAGGCCTCTCTGGTCAGTGGTTTATTTCCAGGTTATTCAGGTCCGACTCGCACATTAACTGTAAAGGACTTCCCCTAGTGCAGGTGTCTCAATCTGACTCTCCACTGAGTAAGAGACCCAACCGCTCAGGGTCCAAGAAAGGGCTAGAATTCAAAGGTAGACCTAATAGAAGTAAACTACTTGGGTTTTTCTCTTTATTATATCTGAAATAAACAACTATTCAGTGTGACAGCATAAACATAACAAAAGGACTGGCAATGCACCGCACTTGACAAAACACCTGGAGCCCCAATAACCCTTAGTGAGATTTGGCAGAAAGGATAGAAACAAGTGGGAGAAAAGTACCGGAAATGACTTGCACAGAATGTTAACCCTTGTCCCAGCTTAACTACCCTCCAAACTTGACCCCCCCTTTTATGACCTGAGTTCCAATTCCTTTATTGGCTGGCTAGTTAGTAGGGTTAGGGTCACAGGCCTGATTTCAGGGCAGATCCAGTGGCCAACAGTGGTTGACACAAACTGCGTAGCTCCCACTGGATGGGACCCACAATCCAAGCCTGATGAATCCGGACCACGTGAGTTTGAATCCCAAACAGGTTGCCTAGACAACACAAGATTATTAGTTACATGCATCTAGCACCATTAATCACAATAATAACAACATAACAGGCAATTAACCACAAACATTAACTGGAATCATGACTTCATAATTGATCACTGGAAAACATAATTTACTCATGAAATCAAAGCACATAAATAATACATAACCACATAACAGGCAATTAACCACAACATTAACTGGAATCATGACTTCATAATTGATCACTGGAAAACATAATTTACTCATGAAATCAAAGCACATAAATAATAAATAACCAACATACAAAATAATAACTACAAATATTGACAATTATGGCAAACCTATCTCACATGAGTTAATCCACCTATAATCATTGCCAAACAAGCATGGGCAAAAACCTAACTCTGGAATAATATGACTGATGACCTATAATAATGATAATTGGTTCTCTAGCTAGTTACATGACAAGGTGGCAAACCTATCTATACTCAGTCAGTTTCAACAACCTATATGTATGTCTACCCTTAATAATAATAATTAACCATGATAATGATGATGAAATACAAATGAACTCTAGCCAAGGATTACAAAAACTCCTACCTTTTAAAGGCTTTCCACACTTCCTTGGCTTCTGACAGGAGGTCTGTATTAAGGGTCTATTCAGGTTTCATAACCTTAATCCTAATTACCATTAATGGTTTCCTAACTACTCCTGTGGGGAAAGAAAAACTTGTGAGAGGGGACCCAGATAGGACTTGAAAACTAGGGTGAAGCTTTTTTATGAAAAACTCCACAACCCCCAAAAAATGGGGAATTTGAAAATCATGGGGGGTTGTGAGAAACTTCACAACCCCACAGTATCAAGCCCATAATGCTTGTGCCTGACCTATGTGAAAAGGCTGGCGTCGCCCCTAATATATATATATATATATATATATATATATATATATATATATATATATATATATATATATGCCTTGGTGGTGTATGGTTAACATCAGTGACTACGAAATCAACCGGTCCCGGATTCGATTTCTGCGAGAGCAAGCGACACGCAGCTTACTCAGCTGCTCATCTGTCATAGAAAATAGGTTGGTAGATAAATGGGTACCCTGATCGGAAGATCGTGAGATCGAGTCCGAGAGAGACTTTGTAATTTCTGACCATCCGTGGTGGGTCGTGGTTCAGATTCCTCGTTAAACTATGGACCTAAGGTAGAGCAGCAAGCTTGATCTTCGTCAAATGAACAATTTGGGCGGAAGCAAAACCAAGGCTACCAAGGTGTATATATATATATATATATATATATGATACCCACAGACCGTGCATGGAACAAGGAACTCTTCGGGGATAATCAAATCCACTATAGTCCGAATAAGTAATGGTAAATGACAAATACCATAGTTTTTCTTTTTCATGATGCTAGCCCGACGTGGGCAACGGGTCACTCGCAAAGAGGTCCCATAAATATAGCTTCCCTCACCAGCTATCTGCAAAGCAGACAGGATCCAGCTTTGGGACATGGATCTAGGGTTTAAAGCAGCCCAGCCCTATTACATTTGGAACCTCAATATAAGCAAAAGACTCGCTGCCTTCACGTCAGATTGAATACATCAAAGAAAAAGGGGACTATTATATTTTTAGCCAAAAACAAAAACTTAAACCTCAACTGGCAGAATTGAGCGTCCACTTTTCAAGGCGCATAACATGTCCGTTTCAAGATGGGAATGAACCCAGAATGGTCCCCTGAGTTTTTTATGAAACGGACATGTTATGTGCCTTGAAAAGTGGACGCTCAATTCTGCCAGTTGAGGTTTACGTTTTGGTTTTTGGCTAAAAATATAATAGTTGCCCCTTTTTCTTTGATGTATTCAATCTGACGTGAAGGCAGCGAGTCTTTTGCTTATATTGAGGTTCCAAATGTAATAGGGCTGGGCTGCTTTAAACCCTAGAGCCATGTCCCAAAGCTGGATCCTGTCTGCTTTGCAGATAGCTGGTGAGGGAAGCTATATTTATGGGACCTCTTTGCGAGTGACCCGTTGCCCACGTCGGGCTAGCATCGTGAAAGGGAAAACTATGGTATTTGTCATTTACCATTACTTATTCGGGCCATAATGGATTTGATTATCCCACAAGAGTTCCTTGTTCCATGCACGGTCTGTGTGTATCATAAAAAACTCAGGGGACCATTCTGAGTTCATTCCCATATATATATATATAGTTCGGGTTAATGCTGATAAGATTCATCCGGTAATCGGGATTAAGAATCATTTTGACAACCCCAAACGTGCTTCTTGTAATCGGTTTTGACTATATCTATATATGAAAAATTGAATGAAATGAAAAGTTTTATTTATTTTATTTTAAGTGGTACCAGTTACTCTTGTCGGTCGCTCGTCTTTCCTTGACGTCATTATATAAGTTACGTTTAATAACGGGTCAAAATGTTATTGGATGAAGTAAAAATTACTTTTAATAATTTCGAATTGAAATGTAATTGTTGATTCATCATCTAAAAGCGAAGACAAACTTTATAAAAAGAAATGAAACACGAACAATTTCTTTAACTTTCTTACAAAAGTGTCAGAACAGTTTGCGTACAAAAGTACTTTGTGCATTTGCTGTGACACCAACTTGAAGAAATATCTTTTTTTTTTACTCAATTTTGGTGTTTTAGCCTCAGCTGAACTTCATTTTATGAATGGTGTCCCAATAGATAATGATAGAAATGCGTTGGGTTTTAAATGGTGCCCTGTCGGGATACTAATATTCCTTATTCTAGTATCTCGAATCCATTCCAAGTACCCCGAGTATTAGAAGTGGAATTTAATATCATCGTCACAAAATCCTTCAACAAATCAATAAAGAAGCGATTTAATGAACTGAAATATTGAAAGTTTGCCTTAATACAAAAATAACCAAATTACGGCGTTGGAGTTTCGCCAATCGTTTCATAGAAACTCAACAGCCGATTGTTTTTAGTACTGCGTCGAGATACACGCATTTTGCAGTCGGGAAAACTTACTATCGTCGGGATACTGTGATAAGGAACCTTGTAATGTTTAATCAATTTTTAAAAATCATTGTTCGTACGACACTGATTATTTTTAATATTTCCGGTCACGGTTAACCTTGCCTCAACGATGTCAGCGTTAAATCTTGTTCTACCTGGGAACTTAATTAAAACTTGTCATGTCTGTAAGTGTGTATATATATATATATATGTGTATATATATGTGTGTGTGTGTGTGTGTGTGTGTGTGTGTGTGTGTGTGTGTGCGTGTTTAAATAATCAGATCCATGGAGAACGTCACTTTACATGTAAATAACAAAACGAAGTCGTATAACAATTGTATAACAATCATTTATAATGAAAAAGCAAATCTTTTAGGAGCTACTTTCTGCCTTTGATCAGGACTGGTTTATTTGACAATATCAAGGACACGGTGAAATTATGTTTATTATACAGTGTTTTGTACCTTGGTTTTGATATATAATGAACGGTTTCAGTTGACTAACGGGAAAAGCATATTCTAATCCATGATGTGAATCAACATTTAGAAACTTTAATACCAAAACTGATAGGGGCATCAGAAAGTTGACGAATACTGCGGATGATCTTGCACTTTTTAAGTAGCAAGTTAGGTCACTATTCATGGCCCGTTCAGCCATGCTTTTTACAAATCCTTTGTTCGGTGCAGCCAAACCTAAATAAATATTTACTATAGGTCTAATTTTTTTGTTTATTCCAAATAGGCGTTACTTTGTAGAATATGAAACCAAACTAGACTTAAGCATGGTGCACTCTTTTATTTCGAAAAAGCCAAATATCGGGATAACCTCTTTCCATCATCAATGGAAGCGTGGTAATGGCTCAACCTTATTTAGGATTTTCCAATTTCTCGCTACAATATACTCGTATATCTATGCTAAAATCAATGGAAATAACTGATGTGAGATTAGGTCCACGAAAAGAAAAATCCAAGCATTTTCAGGCTCGCCAAAGGCCGTAGCTTGGTGGGTAACACCAATTTCCTATAAGCGAAGTGAAAGTACTGAGGTCTGGGATTCGACTCTAGGTTTATGGTTTTCCCCACTGATTACACTGCTCAACAAAGATTCTGTTCCTCTGGTAGTGTTGGGTGTTCCTTATTGACTTTTTAGTGCTGATTTCGAAAATATTAGTGAAATTTTTCCATTATCCACAGTTTTACATATATCGGGTGTCCCATTCGAAATGAAACAACTTTGAAACCTTATAATTTTTTTATTGAATAATGCAAACAATGTAATATTCACACAGTAAATAATCAATGTCATAAAGTTTCATATGATATATGTGAATTATAACATTTAGATACATTCGATACATTAGATACATTGTGCATAGCATGATGTTTCCTTTTGTTAAGATCTTCACATGTTATATGCTGAACAATTTGAAGTTTATATGGATAGAGCTGCAGCCGCTTGCGCACGACTCTATGCACAGTTGAACGAGGAATCTGCAGTTCGACACTGGCACGATGGATGACCTTTCTCGGGCTACTACCAAAGGCACCGCGTATTCGTTCAACATCATCATCATCATCTTCCGATGTTCCAGTGTTTCTAGTTGCTGGCAAACCACTGTTCTCCCCTTTAAGCGCAATTCATCTAACTGTTATTTTAGCCATTTTCAGTGTCACAGTGCCATCTTCGGCCACAGTACCTACCGAAAAGTGCGGTTCTAATGCTGCCAATTATACCTACATATTCTTGTTTTTGAAACCAAATTCAAATTGAATTTTATCAAAAACTGTAAGTGATGGAAACATTTTGCATCCATATTCGTATTCTTTGCGCAAAAAAATCTTCCAGAATCACTCTATTTTACTTGAGGAACAGGAAAAAAGCTCTAATTTGTTGTCTCCTCTTAATTAACTTCAGAGATTAAGTTGGACACGAGCAGTTTCGACTCATTTTAACTATTTGAAGTTCCAAATAATTTAAAAACAATATAAAGGAAGTTGTCCAGAATGCCCGTGAACTGTACAGGGTGATCTAAAATAAAGGTGCTCCCTCCAAAAAAAAACTTGTCGCACATTAAATACAAAAAACTTCACTTTTTTCTACGTGAAAGTCACAATATGATACTAAAAACCCACTCTAATAGACAGAGTTTATTTCCACAACAGTTTCGATGCCCACTGGCATCCTCTTCGGGTGGATACAGAAAAACGAATGAACCAAAAACAAGAGGGAAAACAGTCCAGAGCGTTTAAGAAATTCGCACATAGATTAGGTCCCGTTATCCCGACAGTGGAAGGGCATTTTATTAAAGGGACCCGCTTTTTAAACACATTCGCATAAATTTAAAAACTCTCTTCTTCTCGTATACATATAGCTTCTATTATTTTACATAATTATTACATTTATTATTAAATATGTTACATTTAATATTGTATTATTATTTATTACAGAAATTATAAACTCTGTCTATTAGAGTGGGTTTTTATTATCATATTGTCGCACATTACTTTTGGGAACACCTCTTTTGATAAAACTGCATTTCTAAGTGTTCTCTCTAAAGCTATTATCTCGTAACCCCCATGCAAAAGTTCCCAGCTTTTATGGAAAAAATATCGCATCTACGGATATATATTTACGTTAATATATTTATGCATAAATATATTAACGTTATTTTATATGGAGCCATAAAATTAAACGTATTTAAAATATATATTTATATATCCATCCCGTATGTGTGGATTTCATCTATACAGCATATATATATATATATATATATATATATATATATATATATATATATATATATATTTCTCAGACAATAAAAATTAATAATGGGAAACGCTTTATTACTCATTTTCCCATTAGTTATTACTCTCTCTCTCTATGCATATATACAGTATATATATATACACACACTGTATATATTATAGCCTTTACAGCTATACTTTCACCGAATCCTATAAATTATGAAGGAAGTTTTAATTATTTATTAATTAAAAATAGAACTAAGTGAGATCTGTTCTTACAACTCTCACTGAAACCAGACAGTTAAGGAAATACCATGCTGTTACTCTAATAAACACACCGTTTGTAATTTCCAGATATGACAGTTGTTTTCACTAATATATATATATATATATATATATATATATATATATATATATATATATATATATTGTTAAAACAGGATTTTGTTAACAGAAATATTTTTTATATGCGATTGTACGACAGATGATAAAAGTGTTAGGAGAATATATATATATATATATAATATATATATATATATATATAATATATATATATATATATATATATATATTTATTTATATTTATATTAAACAACCTGTTATTCGATCTTAATGGACTTGGAGATGGTCGGATATCCGAAAAAAATCGGGTACCTGGATGGACTATTTTAAAAAGTTACTGTTTGCTCAACAGTTTTTCCTGTTAATTCTCTCGTTTTGTCAGACTTTGACACTTCTCTTAAAATGTATTTTGTTTTTTTATGTAATTTTGATTAGAATTACACTGTAAGGAACGCTAATCATCGAACAAGAAGCGATCTGAGCATCCGCAGACAACGAATACAGCTCCAGTGGTTACCGACTCATGAACTACAAAGGTCGGATAGCCGAAAATGAACCGATTTTGGCTTATAATGGAAAAGTCGGATAACTGTACAAGTCGGTTATCTGGAGGACAGATAACGGGTTGTTATATATATATATGTATATGTAAGGAGACAAATAAAACGTGCGGCACACGGCGGGTTTCGTTCCCGCGTCGCTGGGCCACGTCCTGAGCGTGTCTCTTACCACTAAACCATTTAAGGAACCAAAAATATTTCATTTCAATTACAGCTTTTGAACTTACCTTGTTTTATCATGACCCTTTCAGAAATGCACTAGTTACCCTCCAGTAATTATTATTATTAGTAGACTATTATTATTATCATTATTATAGAGAACCGCAATTATAGTTGTATTTCCCTATAATAATAATAATAATAATAATAATAATTACTCAAGGGTAACTACTATATTTCTAAATAACCGCATGGTAAAACAAGTTTCCCTTGAAAGCAGCACTTGAATCGAACTTTTGGGTTCCCGGATGATGTAGTGATAAGAGAAGTGCTCTGGATGTAACCCAGCGACTCAAGTCCAAATCTTTTGTGTTACACGCTTCATTTCAAGCTTCGCATTATATACGTGTATATATATACATATATATATATATATATATATATAATATATATATATATATATATATATATATAAATTATTTCACGAAAGTGACACGTGAAAAAATGAATAAAACCACGAAGGAAAGGAAACACAAAGTAGTGCTCAAGCGCTTTCGTCTAATGACATCTTCAGGAACACTCATGTGCAGTGTTCCTGAGGATGTCATTAGACGAAAGCGCTTGAGCACCACTTTGTGTTTCTTTTTCCCTTCGTGGTTTTATTATATATATATATATATATAATATATATATATATAAATATATATATATATATATATATATATATATATATATATATATATATATATAATGTAAACCCACAAGTAAAAAAAATTATTCCAAGTCCTTTCGTGTATTTAGAAGTACACCTCGTCAGGGAGGTGACGAGGTGTACTTCTGAATACACGAAAGGCCTTGGAATCATTTTTCTTTTTCCTTGTGGGTTTACATCATTCATTCATTTCAGGTGTTTAATTGTGAAATTCATCCCGTATATATATATATACATATATATATATATATACACACTGTATATTAACTTTATACAATGCATAATTAATTTTTCTCTGTATTGTTTATAATAAATTTAGCACTATATGGTGATAATTAAATTGTTTTACATGAAACTCATACAGTAGCTGAAACAAAGACATAATTAATCACCATATATATATATATATATATATATATATGAACACGAATTCCTAATAAACTTCTTAGTATATGCAAATAAATGCAATACAACTGTAAAATATTATTATATGAAACGCGTGAAAGGAAATTTAAATAAAGAAAATCATAAATCTTTTGTCTATTTTTTATCTTTTCTGTATTTTTTTACTTCAAACATTGGCTTCGTTTCGTGCAATGGAGTGAAGCCATTAGCCAATATAACTCTAAAAAGTCTTTTTAAGCAAAGCAAAGTCTGACCGACATGAAAATATAATAAATTCTAGCCATTCATGACCACCTCCTATCCCGGTAATTAAATTTGCTGCCACTGCGCAGGCTCGCAGGCGCACACGCTGTTCCCGTAGTATGGGTGCTCTTTCTTCTTTATTGTGCGTATTATATATGCGGTGATTCTGAGATATATATATATATATATATATAGCGAGATCCACGAGGTCCCGGTAAACTGGGGGTTGGTTGAGTTGTGGGGTGTGGGGTCCAAACTGCAGATGGGGGTAGGTATGACGTTTTCCTTTCTCTCTGTAAATATTCAAAGGGAACGATCCATCATCGTAAAGAGTTGGACATGAAAACGCTGCGTATTTTTCATCAAAAACTCTTAATTACAAGAAAATTATCGCGAGGTATTCAGACGCACGAAGCATTAAGGAATTTATTACAACTAGATTTTAGTTTAGCGCTTTGATCCGCTCTGGCTTTCATAAAAGGACTCCACTTACATACTTATATACTGCACACGGATTTTACATATATACGTATGTACATACATACATACATACATATATATATATATATGTGTGTGTGTGTGTGTGTGTGTACACATAGTATATATTTTTTGTACATGCAGGTATTTTGTATTTATTGCGAGTTACGCAAAAAGTATATATATATAACCTTTGGTTAGCTTCCGCCCGAAATGTTCATTCTGACGAAGGTCAAGCTTTTCACTCCACCTTAGACCTACAGTTTAACGTGGAATCTGAACCACGCCCCATCAGCAGCCCAGCGTCTTAACCACTAGGCCTCCTAGGGTACCCATTTATCTACCAACCACTTTCTTTATTGTGTGGAAGGATGAACAGCTGGGTTTTGCTGCGCGCCGGCTGCCGTCGGGTCTCGAACCCGGGGCCGATGGATTCGTAGTCAGCGACGCTAACCACTACACCACCAATAGAGAGAGAGAGAGAGAGAGAAGAGAGAGAGAGAGAGAGAGAGAGCATGCAGGTTTTAAGTCAGTGATATTACTGTTTTATTTAGTTAACTAAGAAATAAAGATAGTTCTACTAAGGGTTTCTACTCATCGAGACTTCGGGGCTGCAAATACCGTACCCCTCCATGGTACGGAAACTCTACTTAATACTGTATCATATCTTACCGTATTCCGATAATTTGCTCCTCTAAAAACAATTTAAGAAAATGCTGAAGTCAATGATTAGAAATCACTTGTTTGACAATAAGATACAGGACTAAGGTTAATATTTCCTACTGTATAAAAATGGTGTTTTACGTTTAAAAATGTGCCCATTTCACATATTTTGTCTCCACCTTTTAAACGCGTTTAAGGTTTATCATGTTTTGACTCCCTATTAACTATACTGATCATGTTTAGAAATTAACATGTTTAATATAATGTTAGAATATCATATGAATATTACTGAAGATTAGTTATGAATAAAAATTACATTTCACAACTTTATTTATGAAGCAAAAAGTATACTGAAAAAAGTTTACATTACTAAATGTAATGACAGCACATCAAACATTTCCAAACTTAAGTTTAGGGAACTCCCAACACGCAGTGGTATATGATTTGAAACTTAAGTTTATAAGTTACGAAACCTCAGTATGTATCCATTTCATAGTTAATGTGTTCGGTTCTATTAATATTTCTTATATAAAAGTGATAATACTTTGTAATATTAAATAACTAATTATAGTGTAGGTCATAATCAACCTACTTTAAATTTCTAAAGAGCAACCTTCTGCCCGCCACTCCATAAACAAAAAATTTAAACTAACATAAACAAGACCAACGAGCATGCGCAGACAGAACATATTAAAAAAAAAAGAAATAAAGATATTTTCATTTAGGGTGAAAAAAGCAATACAGATTATTCATTTACGAAGAAGAATCACACTATGCATTGCATATTCCAAATTCGCCTCCATATATTCTTTTATGGGGACTTTTATTATTTTGTCTTACGTCAGACCTTTCAAATTTTTACCGTTAAGAGTCACAGATAATTCAATTATATTAGCAATACACTTAATTGCTGATCTTCTTCAGCCATGTTTATAACTGCATTTGAATGGTAGACATGAGCGTCAAAACATTTTTTTATTTTGGATTCCATAACTCTATTACAAAACGTGTTCAGAAATGTTTTAAAAAAAAATATGTTAAAAAATTCTAAATTTATTTTAACGTAAACATGTTTTTGCATACGTTCAATATTGCAATAAAAGTTATACAGTGTATTCAGTGCGGGGGTCCGGTGCTAGTGTCTCCGAGCAACTGATACAATGAACAAACCAACCAATGTGCATTTTGCGTGTAGAGTATATATTGTAACTTATCTTATGCATGCTTCAAAGTACAGTACAATATATGTATATATACCTTTCCTTTCAACCTTTCAAAGGTTCCGCGCGATGATTCCTCATTTCACGAAGGTCAAGCTGGTGAAGTAGTGAGTTGGTTTCTTGTACCCTCCCCCTCACATAGCCAGGTACACCCGGCTTATCGGGGATTGTTCTGAGCCAGGCGTCTAATCTTCTTTTAAAGATGTCTACTGCAACACCATTCGTGTTCCTCAGGTCTTTGGGCAGCTGATTAAACAGTTTTGGTCCTCTCACAACAAAACTATTTTCTTTCAGGGTTAAGAATGTTCCCTGTCTAGCCTTTAATTTGGGAACACGACACAGTCTTCCTTTTCTACTTTCCACCATTGTTTGGGGAGTTATAGGGTTCAGAGTAAGATTAGGGACTAGTTTCTCCATTATTTTCCAAGTGTAAATAATGGTGTATCTCTCTCTCTTCTCCTTTCCAGTGAATATAGGTTTAGTTCGCGTAACCTTTCCCAGTTTTTTAGTTCTTTGCACCCCTTGATCTTGGCTGTGAAGCTTCTCTAAATCTCTTCTAGCTGTCTAATGTCTTCTTTTTTATATGGGGATTTTAGGACCAAGCAGTATTCCAATTTGGGTATGATCAGTGTTTTCAATAGAGGAATCATTATATTCCTATCCCTTCGTTTAAAGGTTCTCAATATCTGCCCCGTTATTCTCTTTGCTCTGTTTACTGCTATTTTATTTTGTGTTTCAAATTTCGCATTATCAGTCATTACAACCCCTAAATCTTTTGCTCTAGAATTTCTCTGAATTTCATGTCCATTTGGATTATAACATAGATAGCATAGATAGAATAAACATTATTAATAATAATAACATAAATACAGTTTTTTCAATTTACAATGACATGAATAATTGTGAAGCTCGACTATTTATTTTATTTAATTTAGCCCTTAAGCTTTAGGCTTTACTGGGCTCTTATTAAAAATAAGCAGCTAGTTGTTATTAATTAATAATAATAAATAAATAAATTAGTAAATAAGTATTATTAATAGTTAAAACATGTACTACAATATTAAGCAATATTAATGGACAATATTAAACAATATTAGTGGACATTAATCCTAGATTTTTGTTAGTATGCCATTATTAATCGGGATTTCAACTTGGTTTTAAACAAATTTACATTCACAATATTTTTTATATCGGCATGCAAGTCATTCCATAGTTTCAATCCAATGAAAATGGGTAGTTTTTGAGATGAAAACAATCTAAATTGAGGTATAACAAGCTTTGATCTATTTCTGGTCTGATACGAGTGGATTTCTTGATGAGTTACAAAATATCTATTTACCCATTGCAAATTAATGATTTCGTTCTTACACTCGTAAATAAAAATAAAATGTGCCAGTTTGGTTATATCGTTGAGCTTTAGTAGGTTTAGCTCATAATGCACTAGAGTGATCAAGGAAATCAGCATCAGATAATAACCTTATTGCTCGTTTTTTGGATGACAAAGATACCATTTAATGCGTTGTTAGCGGAGTTTCCCCAAACAAGGGTGCGGTATGTTATACTATAAGGAAGAACAAGAGTATGATAAAGAGTCAATAAAACTTGTTTAGGGACTACATTTCTAAATTTAAACATTATAACAACGCTCCTTGAAATCTTTTTCGCGATATAATTTACATGATCACTCCATTGCAAATTCTTATCTAGCATTACACCAAGAAATTTTGTTACAGTATACTACTTTATGGCGATTTCATTAACATTAAGTTCATCAAGATATACATTTCTTTTATTAGTAAAAATCATGAAATTTGTTTTACTGGTAATTTAGGAAGAGTTTATTGGTGGTCAACCATTTCATTACACTGATGAATTCCGAATGAAATATATTCTTAGCTGTATTAACATCTTTGCAAGAAAAAGAGACAGTTGTATCATCTGTAAACATTATGAAGTTCAGTATATCAGATGAACATGGAAGGTCATTTATATATAATAAAAATAACAGTGGACCCAGAACTGAGCCCTGCGGCACACCATGTTTGACAAGCGCTTTAGTTGAGCAAACCTTATTTACTGATACAAAATAATATCTATTGGACAAATAACTTTTAAACCAATCACTGATTGCTCCTCTAAAGCCGTAACAATATAGTTTATTAAGTAAAATATTATGGTCTATTACATCAAACGCCTTACTCAAATCCATAAATATTGATATCATTATTTCTTTGTTCTCCTTAGCTATATTTACATTTTCCATAAGATTTAAAATAGCCATTTCCGTTGTTTTATTATCACGGAAGCCATATTGATTTGGAGATAATAAATTGTAGGATTCTAAATATCGCTGCATTCTACTTTTTACAGTTTTTCAAAAACTTTTTCTGAACACAGATAATGAACACACCGGCTGTTTTGTAGAGATCCTATATCTTCTGGGTTTCTTATTTTTCTACTGATCTTTGTGTCATCAGCACAGGATGTTACTGTGCTGTCTCTAGTAACGTCCTCATCTATGTCAGTTAGCATGATTATGAAGAGTAGTGGAGCTAATACTGTTCCTTATGGTACTGAGCTAAGGACCTCTGATTCTGATGAAGGTACTCCTTGTACTGTAACGAGTTGCCGCCGCTCACTAAGGAAATTATATATCCATTTCCTTACTTTTCTTGTTATTCCCATATCCTTCAGTTTATGTATTATGATTCCATGGTCACACTTGAACGCTTTGCAAAGTCTGTGCATATCACATCATAGTATTCATTACTTTCAAGTGCATCAATAATGTTGTTGTAGTGTTCCATTAATTGTGGTAGGCATGATCTGTCTGACCGAAACCCACGGGGTTGGTGTCATTGATTTTTTTCTGAGTTTCCAAAAAGTCACAGATTTTCTGTTAACTATTCTTTCAAATATTTTAGTGAGGTGAGATGTAAGCGACACTGGCCTATAGTTTATATATATATATATATATATATATATATATATATATAATATATATATATATATATATGTGTGTGTGTGTGTGTGTGTGTGTGTGTGTGTGTGTGTGTGTGTGTGTACAGTATATTTTCAAAATCATATGAATTTTATTAAAACTAAAAAACACTAATTTAGGGTAAGGATATATTATAGTGAATTGAATTTTCACGAAGCTTATTAAAATCAAATCAGAACACATCTTTAGTGTACGTTTGAACGCATGAAATGACACCTATACAATGAGTGGTTGAAAGGCAGCAAGATTATGTCGATACATGCAGAGAAAAAGTATTCGGTTACAACAAGCGAATAATGATTACATTTTGTGGCAGCCAATCCAAGTACTTAATTCAACTATGCATGATGTGTGCCTTAATGATACGTAAGATTACTTTGCAGTCAATGTCATTCTCATTCGCATTTCTATTCCCGATCCCCGAGTGAGAATGTGCAAAATGAGAAGTCAAATTTGAGAAAAGAGTTTCTTGATTTGAGAAAGAATGTCGCTCCCATTCACATTCGCAGTAAAGGCGTCATGTGAGAATGGTTAATATTCCCTAATCTAACCGAACTTAATTTAACCTAACTTAACATTATCTTAATCTAATCTAACCTAACCTAACCTGGATCAAAGTGGGAAAGCCGTGGATGAGAATGAAAATGGCATAAATGAGAATAGATCGATTTGAGAATTGTCTCGTTTTAGATTCTCACTCGTGGATTTATCATCTTTGGGAGTGGAATTAAATGGGAATCACTTTGAGTGGGATGATACCTAATGGATAATTGCCATAACGATGCTTATTTTTTAATAGTTGAGTTCACCATTTGGATGAGTTATCCTATGGTTTTGCTGTCCCAACCAAGTGTCTTTTTTGAGTTCGATTTCTGGGACCAATACCTATTTGGTCGACGAGAAAATGACACCCACTCTCTGAAAAAACCCAACTTTAACTTAATTTAACTTAACCTAACCTAATCCACGCTAAACTAGCCTAATCTATACTAACTTGATCTAACCTACTGTAACTTAATCTAAGGCAAAATAACCTTTATGTCACGATTTTGTCACGTCGATCAGGTGTCGTTAGCCCGGATTTCTGAGGACGCTTTAGGTTTGACATCGACCTCAACTGCATGAAATACTGAACATGTCATTTAACTTGACAATTTTCGAAGGAATGTTACTGTTGAGATATTTTTCGTACAGTTTAATATTACAGTTTATATAAATTTCAAACGTAATTTTATTACTGACACCATAAATCTAAAACTGATTGTAACTATTGCATGACTATGAACAAAAATGTAAACTTGAGACCGTTTAAAAAATAGTTTTAACAACTGTAATCGGATTGTAGTATTTTTAAGTAATTACTGTACTCGTTGCGTAAAAGAGAACTTAAAAACTGTGTAAGTCAATGAAACACTGAACCTGCAACTGATTTATTTTGAAATTTCAAATGAGGCTAATGGAATGTCTTTTTTATAAATTTTTTTTAAAATTTCATAATTTTGCGGTGAAAACTACGGGCTTCAACTGTATCTTAGTGTTCATACTGTAAGCCACAGCACAGACTTTCCCATATAACCGCAATTTATTTCGAATACTGGAGACTGTAAAGTATACTACAGTATATGAGGCCATCCGAGGAAGTAGTGGCTAAGCGACAAAAGTAAAAAACGCTAGAAAATGCAGTCAAAGTTGTACCAATTTGAAAGTGGCATAACGTTTGAACTTTTGAAGATAATGCGACGAAATATCTTCAAAAGTTCAAAGATTATGACAACTTTCAAATCTGTACAACTTTAACTCCGTTTTCTGGCGTTTTTTTACTTTTTGTCGTTTAGCCACTTCTTCCTAGGAGGGCTTCGTATTATACATATTAGTTTTAGAAAGTTGGAGTTATCTAGGTACAGTAAAACAGTGGCGGTTTATACTGTATAATCACATGTTATAATTCTTTAATGCTTTATTTTAAAAATGAAAATTTTTAACTGAACTCATTTTTTTTTTTTAAATCTCTAAAATTTCACTCAAAATTTAGAAACTCTTATTCAAATTCCATTGCTTTAAACACTAAAAAGTAAATGTTAACATTTAACTTGTCTAAGATTTATTGTAAAAAAAATCAACTCTATGCGTTCATGTAATGTTAGAGAAGGTTAGGGGAGAAAATACTGACTAAGTACATGGAAAGGAAATATATGTATAAGTTCTTTTCGCGAATAGAAAACTGTGGACAATACACTCATTTTTCTAAGTTTTTCCTCACTAATGTATTTATACATGAAAGAAAACTAAACTGAACAAATGCAGTTTTCAAACTATAAGAGATAATTAATGAAAAGTATAAGAACTAATTGGGTACCCTGTAGCTCAGTAGCAACGGTGGCGGACTCTGGGCGGTGAGACTCTGGTGCGCTCCCGCCTGTTGGCTCCATGGTTGGGTTGAATTGGCCGCTTACTCTCGTTAACGCTCGAGCTAAAGGTGACCCTCGGGTCACACCTCACCCCAACATCGTTGAGAAATGAGCTTCCTGGCTGTTACCTTTTTCTTGTAGTTCAGTTTCTATAATCATAAAGTTTAGGTTGTACAGGGGATTAACCTTAACGTTTCCGGACATACCCTGGCAGTTTTTGGTCACGGGCATAAAGCAACTCCGCAACGGGGAGCTTCCCTATCCACCACCCGGGGACGCGCCCGATGATGGAACGAACAAAAACCCCTCACGGGCCCTTTTCTGATAAGAACTAATTAATTGAGAAATTGGATTATAAGATTATATAAGAAAGTCAACACAGATACAAAGGAGATGCATGACAACATATTTTGATGGGATTTGGTGTATATGAGTAGTATGGGCGCAAAAAGGTAGAGTGCAATACAATTGCAAATGTTGCAAGAGTGCCAACCCCTCCCCCACCCCTTGTTGCAAGGCACCCCCAAAATGGGGAGGGGTTGCAGGAGCAACAAGGGGTTATGCAACTTGGAGGCGGAGTTACCCCCAAGCTGCAATGAGCCCCGCTGTGGGGTATGCAACTTGGAGGCGGAGTTATCCCCCAAGTTGCAATGAACCCCCCCAAACGGGTATACCTAACCTAAGGGAGAGGTGTTCGCCTGGCAAGAGCCAAGCGCATATTAAGACTTCAGCCGAGCTGCCGTTGTCTTATAGGGCCCCTAATCAGCCAGTTGGCTTAATCAGCCAGTGCCTCCGGGCATTATCAGCCAGTTGGCACAATGTACACACCCATCTATACTGTTTATCTTTTTATGTACGTCGCGCGTTAAACTTTAAGGTGGAGGCGAGCTCGAGACCCGGCGCGGTTGATAGCCAGGATGACCTAATGATCCGTGTTAAACCGTAGGTCTAAGGTGGAGTGTAAGCTTCGCCATAATGAACAATTCGTACGGATTGCAAAGGCGAGCCTATATATGCAAATTTCCGGAAAAAAGTTCATCTAAAAATCGTGATTGCTGGCCAGGGCGCCCTAATGATCCGTGTTAAGCCGTAGGTCTAAGGTGGAGTGTAAACATCTTTTCACGGTTCGTAGGGGCAGGACCCCGTTATTACAACACTCGATCATGTTTATTTCTTTCTCTCACACCAGTTGGCGTATCTGGTTGAGTTGCCAGTTTGCACTATTTATTTAATTAAAGCATATATTCTGACATAATCCGCCATTTGGCTTAGAAGGCTGAGTTGCCAGATAGTAATATTTATTTAATTAATGCATATATTCAGGTTTACAAATCCGCTTTAGAAACCAACCAACTGATATAATTAAATACCGTGTACAAACAAAAAGGAATAAATAAAACGTCAATACATCATTCTGTTTATTTAAGCGAATTAATGGAAATAAATATAGTTATATTAAACGATTAAATATATTGAAAATAATAATATACATTCCTACACTAGCCATTTGGTCTAATTAAATAGTAATGATAATAATAATAATAACGTTTATATATACACATCCAAAAGAATTAATTGCGCAGAGCGGGAACACAGCGTCTGATGATTAGTCCGTAATCATTTACGTATAGAGTAATATTTTTAAGGCCGAAATTCTCGAATTTAAAGGCCCTCTTTTGCAATTAATTTAATTTCAATATCCTTACTTAATAATTTCACATCAAATAAATTTCCAAAAAATAATTTCACGGCAATTAAATTTCCAAAACACTTCAGAGTCCTTGCTTCCGTGTAATTTATCCATTTCTCTACAAAACACTTCAATTCAAAAGCAATTCATTAAATTTCAATATCCTTACTTAATAATTTCACATCAATTAAATTTCCAAAAAATAATTTCCGGCAATTAAATTTCAAAAACACTTCAGAGTCCTTGCTTCCATGTAATTTATCCATTTCACTACAAAACACTTCAATTCAAAAGCAATTCATTAAATTTCAATATCCTTACTTAATAATTTCACATCAATTAAATTTCCAAAAAATAATTTCACGGCAATTAAATTTCCAAAACACTTCAGTCCTTGCTTCCATGTAATTTATCCATTTCACTACAAAACACTTCAATTCAAAAGCAATTCATTAAATTTCAATATCCTTACTTAATAATTTCACATCAATTAAATTTCCAAAAAATATTTTCCGGCAATTAAATTTCAAAAACACTTCAGAGTCCTTGCTGCCATGTAATTTATCCATTTCACTACAAAACACTTCAATTCAAAAGCAATTCATTACATTTCAATATCCTTACTTAATAATTTCACATCAATTAAATCTCCCGACGAATTAGCACATCATTCTGCTCAGAGCAATTAAATTTCCAAAAGCACTTCATTAATTTCAAAACACAGCAATTAAATATCCAAAACACTTGAGAGTCTTTGCTTGAATTATATGAAGTACTCATTTCGCCGCATCCCGAATCTATTTGAATGTTTATTTATTCCAGTATTAGCGCGAAAAGGAAATGACTCGAATTCCGACTCTGATTTTGAGTCAAAGCGGTTTGGAAGTCTAGACTCCGACGAAAAGAGATGAAAAAAATATTTGCCCGCGAAACGCTCGCTATGAGACGAAATTTAAAAATGATGGCGCCATCTTGAAAGAAAAATCATCGAAGTGTCTTTAACGGATATTTTTCGTTATTAAACCTTTAAATTAACTTAAAGTTATAAGCGAACTAAAACTACAAAGCTATGCCTGTAATTCCATTATTTACATCCGTCAAAAAATAACCTTTTACATTTCTCTTATCTATCCTTCATCATTCTATTTACACACACGCTCGCTGTACTTTATAAATACGTGGCCGAGTGGAATCTGTTATAATTTGAAACGGGCATGGGGGACCGGTGGAATAATATACATCCCTTTAATACTCTACTAACTTCATTTATACCGAAAGCACTTTTAGATAAAACGGGGTAATGCGAGGGGGCAGTAACGTAGCACTATTTTAAATTTACAACTTCACACAAAATCACCTTCTTAACTCCACGACTTCTTAGTTCGAAGGCGACGATGACTGAAAGGGTATTTCGACCCAAACAATATGCGACCAATTCTGCATATTGTCAAAAGCGTTTAAAAGCGTAGAAGCTTGGGGCCTATCCATCAATAAAGAATTATGAATTGCTTCGATATATATATATATATATATATATATATATATATATATATATATATATATATGAGATCTACTAGTTATATATTTTGGGGTAAAATACAAAAAAATAACTCGTTAAATGAATGAACATTTTTGCGGGAATTCGGCCCATTTTCCCGAAACGGAAAATACCGAAACGAAAATCGTCGACCGAAACTGAAAATCATCGAAATGAAAACCGTCGAAACCTAATTTAAATTCATTCTTAGCCTAGTCTAGCTTAGCCCAGTTACACCTAACTTAACTCAGGTAAATATAACCTCATACGAGTAAATTTAAAACTAATCACTTCTACCATAAACGTAGTAGTCTGACCTTTTAAGCTAGGTTAGATTAAGTTTTGATATTTCTCAGTTCGGAGAAAAATGAATTTCCTCGCAATTTCTCTACTTTTGTGGCCATATATATATCTATAAATATATATTATATATATATATATAGATATATATATAATGATGTGTTCCCCCCGCTCTTGGCAAACGCGCGTTAACACGTCTGGTGTTGTGCGTGCACATGCATCACGAATGCGTTCCTTTAGATGGTCCGTGTTTTGTATTTTCACTTGGTACACAATGGCCTTCAAGTGCCCCCACAATAAAATCAAGGGGGGGTGAGGTCTGGGGACCTCGGAGGCCACTCCACGGGACCACGGCGGCCAATCCAGTCACCCGGAAACTGCTGATCCAGCCACTGGCGCACGCAGATACCGTAATGGGGTGGCGCCCCGTCTTGCTGAAAGTACGCTGGAAATCCCCCGTCCTCTTTCAGCAGGGACGGCATGACTGGTCTTGCAGCATGTTTACATACATTTCGGCATTCAGATTGGTGTCAATGAAAAAGGGCCAACAATTGTGTTGCCCCATATCCCGCACCCACCATCACTTTTCCAGCGCCTTGCGTCTTTGAGGGACTCATCCAGTGCGGATTGTCATCACTCCAATAACGTACGTTTTGACGATTAACCTCTCCATAAACATAAAAGTTGGCTTCATCTGAAAACAGGATGCCAGCCGAGAACTCCGTGTCTTCGTCCACTTTTGTTCTTGCCCATTCACAGAATTCCAGCCGCCTGTCCGGGTCGTCTTCGCTAAGATACTGCAACATTTGCATTTGTATGGATGCCATCTGTGCTCTTTCATAATACGGACGACACTCCTTTGGCTGACACCGCATTCTGCAGACATCCGTCGAGTGCTTTTTTGGGGACTCTTTGCGAACGCTGCCAGCACCATGGTCGCTGTGCCTTCATCGGTGGCTGTTCGTGGACGGCCACTTCCTCGGTTGGTCTGCAACACTTACAGTCTTCTTGAACTTCTCAATGATTTGGCAACGGTGTCGTGTGTGATGTGCGTGCCGGGGGCGTGTCTCCTGTTAAAATCCTCGGCAACCTTGCGACAGCTTCCTGATCTGCCAGAAGAATGATCTCTATACGCTCTTCTTGGGACAAAGGCTTCTCAGCACATCACCTGCAAAAAAATAAATAATAAATAATCATTTATTATCATGACCATTTTGCCTATGTATGAAGACTTTTCACTCACCCTGTATATATATATATATATATATATATATATATATATATATATATATATATATATATATATATATATATATATACACGTTCAAGATAAGTTGCGTAGGTTACGTTATACCAGCAAACTACACGCTGTAGTTTGCTATCTACAATGTCTTGTCACCCCAGTAAAATACTAACTGATTTTCGTTTATCTTTCAGTCGCATTTGAAATATGTGATAGCAGCAACTATATAATTGAACAACGCATATTGGCTAGTACCTGTGTTCATGAGCAACCACTTAATGGCAAAACCATTGAAAATATTCGTGCAAACTTCCAGGACCGATTCAATCATGCAGCTGCTCCAAAAAAGGACTCTGTTGACATGGGAAAAGAAACTGTTCACAACAGGAACTGTAAAAGATAAACCCAAGAACTGGCAGGCCATCTAAGTGATAAATGGGTCTGAAAGAAAAAACGAAAATCAGTTAGTATTTTACTGGGGTGACAAGACATTGTGGACACCCTATAGAGCTACGTCGTGGTCAGTATGTAACACCGCTTCCCGTCGATCAGCAAATTAAGCGAGACATTGGGTCTGCAGAGTAGTGGATGGGAGACCATCTCTACGTCCAGATTATGTAGCGACCAGTAGTTTGGGTCCCACATAAAACTGTGGGTCCCCTCCGCCATATGACACTAGATGCTGCGAAGTAGGTTAAACAGACCCCATGAAATAACAACTCAGTAAACAAGATACGCTTACGAAACGTCCATGAACACTTACAAAACATCTGTAAACGTTTTAAAAAAGTTTCGTAAAAAACATGTTTAGAAGGATAGACGCGAGTAGTATGGGGACAAATTGGTAGAAATTAAAATAGTGACGAAAATTCAGATGAAGCATTTTGACGAAAATGTTTGTCTCCAGCATAAAAATAGGACGTTTAGTAAACGTATTAACGTTTATAAGCATTTATAAACCTTTATGACGTTTAATAAGCGTCCCGATTCTTGCTGGATCAGAAGGAAAAGTTTTCGTCCTATCTATTTGCTCCTATACTACTAAATAGTCAACTCGTAAGTATATGAAGATGTTCACGGGAGCTTTAAAAACAGGTGAACATGATAACTATGCGCCCATTTAACTTCTTCAGTGGAAATTTTACTTGAAATTATACTTAACATTACACTTGAAAATTTTACATAAAATTACACTTAAAATTACGATTAAAAAGTTACACTTGAAAATTTTCACGTAGATTATTGAAACTGAAAAGGGTGTAGTTATTTTTGTGTTTTGAAATATGGATATAAGTCATTATTTAAACTAAAATATTCTTAAATTATATTTAAAAACTTACGAGTATAAACATTTAAATTTTATGAAATCAAAGCAAAATTATGTATACTTTTAGATATTTAAAAACATGTAAAATATAGGAAATAATTCTCTCTCCATATATATATATATATATATATATATATATATATAACAAAAAACATAATAATGTCATCTTCTAAAGCTATTATTGTAAATAATGTCATGACTTGAGACACACACACACACACACACACACACACACACACACACATAATATATATATATATAATATATATATATATATATATACACATGTAACCAATTCTTACACTGTACTCTACAACAATTTACATGAACATAAACAAAATGATTTACAATCCCTTTTCACATAGAATTAAATACACTTAATTTACGTTAAAAATATAATAAAATTTCCTGTACAGTCTTTTATTTATATTAAGAATCAGTTTTAGAACACGCGAAAAAGTCATTACAGTAAAAAACTCCATAAAAAAACATGAAGAACCATAAAAAAAAACAAAAAAAAAAGGAAGCAAAAGAAGTTAAAACACCCATATATATATATATATATATATACAAAGAAATTTTTATATATTTTGATATACAACTAAATTTGAATATGTTTATATTAAGTGCGTTTTTAGTCTAGACAATGGATTTCCCACTTAACAAGGATGAACTATACTCGAGAGGTTATTTCATTATACGCAAAAGACTCGGAACTACTGCATTGTCTGGTTTTATCACTATCAGTAATGGTTGAAATATAGCTGGATTATCTATTTTATA
>JAJOZX010002351.1:557500-570000 GCA_023014485.1 Bathynomus jamesi | reverse complement strand
GATTCCTATTTTCAATTATTAATTACTATTTTCAATTATTAATTATTATAAGCGACATTAATTAATTAATAATATTAAATTACATTTCATTATATTTAAGTGTCATTATTCTTATAAATAAAACTTCCGTTATTAACTTAGTATAAATAATTTAATTTGAGGAGTTAAATCTAATTACAATATATTTACTGTTATACTTGCTTAAAATTACGTAATTACGGTACTTCGCTTCGTACCTATCCGTAATTTAAAGCAATTTTTGCGTTATTAACATACGTACAGTGGAACCATATTGTGATGGAGATATAAAAGAATACTGTATTGTTGAACGTAAAAAAAAAAAAAAAATCTTTATACAGGGTGCTTCAAACATATGTTACCACTTATATGGCGCTAATATATCATTGCTTACCACTTATAGTTTATGTAGGGTTTTTTTTGTTTATAATTTTGAAGAAAATTACCTTATTATTAAAAAACAAGCAAATAAATACCCAAATACATAAAAAAAAACTATAAATGGTACCATTTTTTGAAGTACCCTGTATAAAAGGATGTAAATTCAACATTGAACATTGTCATCGTTTCGAGTCACCTTGAAACGCCTACAATTAGGATGCTTTGAAAACTAATTAAGGCCCCATCGCAACATCGCTTCCCGTTAGATCAGCGAGGTTAGGTTTAGTTGTAGGTTAGGTTAGGTTAGGTTAGGTTAGGTAAAGTGAAGTTAAATTGAGTTTCTACGCAGTTCGGTCTCTTGACGATTTTTAATAGTCAGTTGGTTGGTCCTGTTTCGTTTCGAGGATTTGCCTCTGGGGCTCCTATAATTTCTGAAGGGTTCTTTTCAATTGAGTGGATGTATTAAAACATTATAGTTTATCACCGTATAACCATGGTTATACAAAGGAGGGGATCTACGGCTTAATAGGGAGGGGATCATAACCATTATACCTCACCGAGGAAACCTCTGAAGAAACACCTCTCAATCACTGGAATCCGAGGTCCGAGCAGTGTCGAGGCCACGACCTTCGGGTTAGCTCCCCACGGATTTACCACTTTTAGCTATGCTGGTAAGTTATATTACAGGTAAATAATGACACTCATTGTTCAGCTGTTACACTGTAAAGTTACCGTCCACAATCTACCATTGTTCGAAACTGAATAATAATAATAATAATAATAATAATAATAATAGCAGTAATAGTAAAAATATAAATAAATAATTTTTTTTTTTATAAATATGACTCTATGACTTGACTGCATGACTTTATGAGGGTGTAGGCTATATATATATATATATATATATATATATATATATATATATATATATATATATATATATATATATAATATATAATATATGTATATAACCTCTTTTGGGTTGCATGCTTTACTTAATTATTATAAATATAGGGTAGTTTAATTACGCACGCCTGTAAGATAATCGTAATATATATATATATATATATATATATATATATATATATATATATATATATATATATATATATATATATATATATATATATAGATAGATAGATAGATATATTATATATATATATATATATATAGTTTAAAAAACTTTGAAGAAGGTAGTAGGGCAAATGTTGTTTTCGTGTGGGTAAAGTACAGAAGAAAAATAAGGTTGGGAACCCGTTTGTCTAAAATGTAATATTTCCGGAATGAAAAGAGAGAAAAAAAGTTAATTTTTTTTTTTGTTATCCAAAATTCGTTCATGTGAGCAAATCTTGAATGGAAACTGGGTCCCTTTCACTCTCAAATTATTCCTCAACGACTACTTTGTATATGTATACAGAGTGTCCATAAATTATCTTTACAAATTCAATTGGAATTTATAAAGATACTGTAATTTATGGACACCCTACATTATTTTTGTCCAGTTGTACTCTCGGTACAACTGAACAAATATAATAAGGTGCTATAAAAAGTTCGACTAGAAAGCTAATATTTCTCAAAAGCATAAAAAATTACTAATTGGCATTATCCTTTTTTTCTTTAAATATTTCATTCGTTTTGGTGAGATCAATAAAATTTCAGAAACAAAAGCCAATCTTTATAATGATTAGTAATTTTTTATGCTTTTTAGACATTTTATACTTTTATGTAATAGCATCTTCATTGGTCTTATACGTCGGTTGGATAACGTAGACAGAGATAGCTTTTTCGAAATATCTCAATATAATAGGAGTAGAAATAACGGGTGTAAGTTAACAAGTAGAAGGTTCGAGACAGCAGTTGCCAAAACCTTTTTTACGCATAGAATAGTAAATAGGTGGAATAGTTTGCCGGTAGAAGTAATTAGTAGCACGTCTAGAAACATGTTTAAAAATCGATTAGACGCATATGTTGATAGATTGGGTATAGTTTAAGGTAGTAAAATTAAGGGTGGATAAGGTAGATTTTGATTCTTTTTTCATTAAAGATCACAATAATCAGACTAGAGGTCATAGTATGAAATTATTTAAGCCAAGATGTAAAACAAATTTAAGAAAACATAGTTTTACGAGTGTTGTGGGATATCGGGAGGCAGCATCTTGGGTTAGGGGATACTCTCTGTCCTTACACACCCCATTTAAAGAGATTCCTCTGCCGAGCGGTGTCCCCCATAGTACTGTGAGGTATTGAAAAACTCATGATCTTCACTTGCCCGACAAACACCTTTAAATGGGAGACCCATATTGGGTGCACACACAGTTCTACATTACTGTACAGTCTTTACAGCCACACCTACACTTTTCCTCTTAAGTATATATATTGTAATGTATATGGTTGTACTGTAAATTGTGACTTGGTCCGCAATTGATATGGACCGTGACTTATTTTTGGTTGGCAAGGTACTGGTATTGATGGATACCGTAATGAAATTGACTGGATTCTTTGGATCTGATATATTTGCATGTCCGTTATAAATAGATACAGAGTGTAACATATTTGTGGATAGTAGTCTATTATGACTTGATCCTCTGGATCCAGAGATTCTATCTTTAGTTTTGAATCGATAATTAATTAGTTAGTTTTAAATTGAAAATTATTTAGTTTTGTAAAAATTGGTTGTTGCCAATGGACAGGCGGTTTTTGCGTCGTGGAGCCGCCTCGATGGGCCGAAGTGGCCCCTAGTGTGCCCACTATAAAAATTTCATATGTTCTTATGTTCTTTGTGGTTCGGAACCCACGTAAAATTGTAGGTCAAAGAAAAAGGGATAACTATTGTATTTAGCCAAAAACTAAAACTTAAACCTCAACTGGCAAAATTGAGCGTCCACTTTGATGTATTCAATCTGACGTGAATGCAACGAATCTTTTGCTTGTATTGAGGTTCTAAATATAGTAGGCTAGGTGTAGCTGTAAACCCTAGATCCTGTCCCAAAGCTGGATCCTATCTGCTTTGCAGATAACTGGTGAGGGAAGCTATATTTTTTGGGCCTCTTTGCGAATGACCCGTTGCCCACGTCGGGCTAACATCATGAAAAGGAAAAACTATAGTGTTTGTCATTTACCATTACTCATTCGGACTACAGTGAATTTAATTTTTCCAGAAGAGTTCTTGTTTCATGCACGGTCTGTGTGTATCATGAAAAACACCTCAGGAGACCATTTTGAGTTCAATCCCTATATATATATATATATATATATATATATATATATATATATATATATATATATAAATATAATGGTAACTAAGAAGGGTCGTGCATCCTCAGTTAAATAAAACTGTAAATAAACTGATGTAAATTAGGAATAAATTAACTAGAAACGAAAATACTTGAAAATAATTTAAGAAATTTAACATTTCAAAATTAAACTCAAAATTCACAGACGCGTTTTTATATTTAAATGATAATATTAACAAGAGTTTGTTCAGTAATCCATCGACTCACTGACTTACTCTAAAATGACTTTCAAAAGTACACCCACACACCCACGCACACTCCCACACGCACATCCACCCACTCACACACACACACACACACACACACATATGGAAATTTTGGAAATCTCATTGACTTCCAATTCGTCTATCTTATTCGAACCATGTATAAGTTTCCTCTCTCCATTTCTTAATCTAAATTATTCAAGTCCGAATGACAAATCCTATATTGTAAAACCAATTAAAAAAAACAAAAAAGACTCCTATGTCGTAATTGAAATCAAATGCGATAAAAAGTAATCATTTCATACAATACTCCACGAATTGTATAAATCGTGGTTTTCTTTATGTGTTCAATAAAAGTGGTATAAAATACTTTGGTAACGACAGGAAAGACTGAAAATATGTGAAAAGACCCTTTTTTTTTCTCTCCTCCTCGCGCCACACCATACAGATGAAGGCTGATAAGATCTGGGACCTCTCAAAAGCCATTAGAGCGATAAAGACAAGACTCGATCTTCGAGGGATTACTGTCAAAATGTGTTTTCTAACGCGCGGTAAACCCTTTGTCTTCTTTTGTTTCGTCCTATATTTGTCTTACCTTCTGTCTTGAGTCTTGCTTGACTTCCTATATCTGTCTCGCGTTCCTCTCCTTCTTGTTAAACCTCTCCTTTTGTCTCCTGGTCAGTAAACTTCGGCGACAGACCGCGAAGAGAGCGTCCCATTCGAACGACGAGACCCTGCTGCTGTAAGGGATTATATGGGAGGTTGTAAAAATTGAATAGAATTCAGTCGAGAACAGAGAAAGAGATATTCAAAATCACTCAAGGAAGACTTACTTAAAGAGATGTTAAAAGGAAGATGGGCCTATAAACGGATTTCTTCATCATGATGATGACGATGATGATGATGATGATGATGATGATGATGATGATGAAGGTGAAGAAGCTAGGAGATAGAAGACAGTGGCTAAGGAGACAGGGGCTAAGAGGACGTCAACCAACATAAGAAAGAAGAGACCTTCCAATCACACTTTCATAGAGAGAAAGAAAGAAGGTGATATCGAAAGACTGTGAAATTCCCTTCATTAGATTTGTTTTATTACAATGATTTTGTCAAAGGCATTTATTTGATGAAGATTGGAATTAAGTCATTGTTTTTATAACACCTGAGAGGCTAAAAGGCAGTTAACAACACACCACCTCTAGATAAACTGATCAAAGTGTTTAAATATAGAGCGATAGAGTTAAAAACTAAATAAAAATGACAAATAAGATACTATATACAGGGTGGTGCAAAAGTCGCGCATCATAGGAATTTTCAGTGTTGATTATACAGTGTATTATTTTTTCTTTTAGGTACGGGATGGCTGCGAAATTAACAATAGACGAGAGGGTGAGCTTGGTTTTAATGTATTTGAATACGAGGTACAACAAGTCGCTGAATCGGCACAGAATTTAAATTCTGTGTATCATATATATATATATATATATATTTAAATACATACACACTTGTATACTCTCTCTCTCTCTCTCTCTCTCTTCAACCACTTACACACACATACACACACACACAAACACACACACACCACACAGTGCAGAACGGAGAGTGTGGAGTACATCAACTCCATCGACGGCGGAAACGAGCCAAGGGGGTTTGCACGCAACGGAGATAATTACGAAAGAGGAAGGTGAGACAGGCAGGTATATTTCAGCTTTCGCATGATAGGTGGTTCCGGTAAGCAGTCAGACAGCGCCTGTTCCTATAACAGGTATCCTCATACATTGTACAAACACGCCTTAACCACCCACCCACTATGCTTTACGCCCTCACGCCCACGATATGCTTGAAAGAGACTATCGTCGTGTTCGCCTTTACGGGTTGTAATCGCGTTCGTTTGAATTGGTAAAGTCAGGTTTGGTCTTGACGAATTTTCGTCTCTTTGTTTCGCACCAAAAAGAGGTTTACAATTTATACTTAACCAGACAAAGAACGTAAAACGGTTGTTTTTTTATATATAGTGAAGTTATAATGTATGTATATATACATATGTGTGTATGCACACATATGTATATATACATATGCACACATATGTATATATACATATGCACACATATGTATATATACATATGTGTGTGCATACATAAACTCATACACATAGGGTTGGAATTCCATATAAAGAGTAACTGTTTTTAATTCACACACACACACACACATTCGCAACTCCAAGTAACGACGTAACTACGTTTTAATTTCCTATATTAAAAAGTTGCCTAACCTAACCTAACCTTAGTGTCACTGAACGGAAAAGTATGTCAAAAATGGCCCGAACGCAATTAAGGCCCCCAAGTCACTAAATAGTGGGGTACCAACTAACATGTCGTAACCTAATCTAATTTAACTTAACACTACCTAACGTAAGGTAATCTAACCTAACCAGCACTAGTATATATATATATCTTTTGCCAACAGTAAAAATGCTTCTAATGTTCTGAAATATGAAAAGCGTTGTTACCTCACAAAGAAAAATTACCTCTCTAGATATTTGAATTACCACAAAGCACACACTCGACCTCGATTACGCACACACATCCACACATAGACACACACGCACGCACGCATACATACACGCCTACACAGACACGCATATAACCATGAGAACTCAAAGTGAAAAATTAGAAAGCAGAGTAGTTTATCATTACGATGCAAGTTAACTAAATAAACCTTACGTACCAATTAAGTTAACTAATAAATAATAAGACTTTAATTAATTCAACAAAGGGGAAAGACGGTAAATAAAGAAAATAGACGAAATATAATTAAAAATCACTAATAGAAGCACTTTTTCATTGCTTTTCATTTGATTCTAAATTTTGAAACAAAGAAATTATGTTCAAAGTACAGTTGTTATTTGTCATTTGGATTCCGCATATATAGAATTGCTTCTATATTTCTTTTAATTGCAGATTTTTATAGACCACTTAGCGGAATATATATATATATATATATATATATATATATATATATTATATATATATATACGGACAGGAAGCTATATTGGGTTGCGTGCGACCATTGCTTTGTAGTTCCCTTTCAAAGAACAATCTTGATATGTATAAATTTGTATGAATAATATACGTGCAATATATATATATATATGATGTAAATCCACAAGGAAAAGGAAAAATGATTCCAAGGTCTTTCGTGTATTCAAAAGTACACCTCGTCAGGTGTACTTTTGAATACATGAAAGGCCTTGGAATAATTATTCCTTTTCCTTGTGGGTTTACATCATTCATTCATTTCACGTGTTAATTGTGAAATTCATCACATATATATATATATATATATATATATATATACTGCGTTCCAAATTATTAAGCAGATTACATTTTCTCCAATGTTTTCAAAAGTTTTTCCCCGATTTCAATGAAATTTGTAGCAAATAATCACTATATATAGTAGCATTGATGGTATTCATTTCGATAAAATATTTTGATAATTAAAATAATTATCTCATTTTATTGAAAAATATGTAAAATATTGTGTTCCGAATTATTAAGCAAGTATTCTATTTACAGATCTAAATGGTGAAAATGGGTAAGAAGAAGGATTTAACACTAACTGAGAAAAGAAAAATAGTCAAGTTACTCGCTGAAAATATAAAATCTATTGAAATCGCGAAGCAGTTTGGCAGAGCTTATCGAACTGTAAACAAGTTTGTAGCGGAGGGTACCAAACTGAGGCAGTGAAGTGATAAAGGAGCTATAAGAAAAGTGACAAGGCGGCAGATATCTGTAATCAAGCGCAAATTGCAAAGCATCCATTGTCCTCAAGTAAAGAGGTTTTTGAGCAGGCTGGCATACATAATGTACCAAGAACATCTCGATGTGGAATCCTCCAAACAATTGGCAAGATGTGTAAACGTGTAAACCTACGATTCAGTCACCATTAACACCCAGGTACAAGAAGCAGCGTGTTGAATGGGCGCGTCAGTACGTGAAAACAGATTTTAATACTGTATTGTTAACCGATGAATGAAAAGCAACCTTTGAGGGACTTGATGTTTGGTCCAGAAGATGGATTGCTGAGAGCCAATTTCTACCATCGAGATTAAGACGCCAACAAGGTGGAGGTAGTGTCATGTTTTGGCCAGGATTGATAGGCAATGAAGTAGCTGTCCCATACAGAGTGCCAGATGGTGTAAAAATTAATGCCCAGTCTTACACAAACTTTCTAAAAGAAAACCTCATTCCATAGTAGAGATTGACCCTTAGCAATCCATCTTCTTGACCAACCATCAGATCCCTCAAGGGTTGCTCTTCATTCATCGGTTAACAATACAGTATTAAAATCCGTTTTCACGTACTGACGCGCCCATTCAACACGCTGCTTCTTGTACCTGGGTGTTAATGTTGACTGAATCGTAGGTTTACACGTCTTGCAAATTGTTTGGAGGATTCCACATCGAGATGTTCTTGGTACATTATGTATGCCAGCCTGCTCAAAAACCTCTTTACTTGAGGACAATGGACGCTTTGCAATTTGCGCTTGATTACAGATATCTGCCGCCTTGTCACTTGTCTTATAGCTCCTTTATCACTTCGCTGCCTCAGTTTGGTACCCTCCGCTACAAACTTGTTTACAGTTCGATAAGCTCTGCCAAACTGCTTCGCAATTTCAATAGATTTTATATTTCAGCGAGTAACTTGACTGTTTTTCTTTTTCTCAGTTAGTGTTAAATCTTTCTTCTTACCCATTTTCACCATTTAGATCCGTAAATAGAATACTTGCTTAATAATTCGGAACACAATATTTTACATATTTTCAATAAAATGAGATAATTATTTTAATTATCAAAATACTTTATCGAAATGAATACCATCAATGCTGCTATATATATAGTGATTATTTGCTACAAATTTCATTGAAATCGTGGAAAACTTTTGAAAACATTGGAGAAAATGTAATCTGCTTAATAATTTGGAACGCAGTGTGTGTGTATATATATATATACTATATATGTTAAAATTAATGTGAATATAATGTAATTATTACTAATTACTACTAATTATTACTAATTATTACTAATTACTAATTATTATATTAGTAAAACAATTAAGGTTTACTAGCTTACAATTTTTCTATCCTGAATGACCTAGAGCAGATTGTACAGAACCCTACTCATATCCCCGATTGCCTTGGAGATAATCCCAACATTCTGCATTTATTTCTCACCTCTCATTCTTCTTCATACTCTATCAAACTTTTTTCTCCGTCCGGATCCTCCGACCACAATCTTATATCTGTTTCCTGTCCTATCGCTCCACTTCGGCCTCTTGGGCCTCACTACATTCTATATTCTATTCCTATTACTAATGAAAAAAAAACCTTGGTTTAACTTTGCTTGTTCTAATGCTATCCGCAACAGAGAGGAGGCTTTCAGTCAGAAGATACCGTCGCCGGCCAACTCTTGACTCTCACTTAGGTATATTTCTGCCTGGAATCGTGCAAAATCTGTTCTTCAATTAGTCATAAATTCCTTCATCAGACAAAAATGTGAAAATCTATCCAATTTTAATTCTTCTCTCTCTTTCTGACACCTAGCCAAGAACTTCTCCAACAACTTTACTTCTTCTTTCCCTCATCTTTTCTATTCCAACTGCTCAGTTGCTGTCTCTTCTGCTGATAAAGCTGAACTCTTTGCTCAAACATTCGCCTCCAACTCAACCATGGACGATTCGATGCTGTTCCCCTATCTTCTCCGCCCTCTGACTTAATTATGTCTGAAATTAGAATATCTTTCAAAGATGTTTTTTCTGCCCTATCTGGGCTCAACTCCAGGAAGGGGTACGGTGCTGATGTGTCCCTTCTGTTGTTCTCAAGAATTGTGCTTCTGTACTGACACCCTGCCTAGGCAAACTCTTTCGTCTTTGTCTTTCATCTAGTTTTTCCTTCCTGCTGGAAGTTCGCTTTCATTCAACCTATACAAAGAAGGGTGACCGTTCTCAACCCTCCAACTATTAGCCAATTGATTTGATTTCTTGCCTTTCTAAAGTGTTTGACTCTATCCTTAATAGGAAGATTCTTAAACACCTCTCTTCTCACATCTTCTTTCAGATCGTCAATGTGGGTTCCGCAAGAGACGCTCGACTGGCCATATTCTTGCATATCTCTCTGACTGTTGGTCATCATCCTTTCGGGATTTCGGTGAAACCTTTGCTATTGCGCTAGACATATCAAAAGCTTTTGATAGAGTCTGACACAAACCCTTAAGTTTCAAACTGCCCTCCTTTGGTTTCTATCCTTCTATTTGTACCTTCATCTCTGAGTTCTTTTCTGGCTGTTCTATAGCTGCGGTTGTCTTATCCACTTCCTGTCCTATCCACTTCTATGCCGATGATTCCACTCTTCACTTCTCCACTTGCTTCCCACAGCATCCCTCTCAACAGTCACTCCATGATTCGCGTGGGACGTCTATGATGCACCTAATCTCTGATCTTTCTATTCTCTCTGATTAGGGCAGAGAAAACCTTGTGACTTTCAATACCTCAAAAACTCAGTTCCTTCATCTGTCTACTCGTCACAATCTTCCACACGACTATCCCCTTACCTTCAACAATACACAACTCAATCCTTCCTCTTCTCTTAACATTCTTGGTGCTTCCTTTTCTCGTGATCTTTCTTGGACACATCACATATACTCTCTTTCTAAAACAGCTTCTAAGAGGTTAGGTGTGCTGTACCGCCTCCGCAGTTCTTTCACCACGACTCAGTTGCTATTTCTGTACAGAGGTCTTGTCCACTCCTGTATCGAGTACGCTTCTCATGTGTCGGGTGGCTCAACCCACACAGCTCTGCTTGACTGGATGGAATCAAAAGTTTTACGTCTCATCAATTTCCCCTCCTCTTACGACCGTCTTCAATCCCTTTCTTCATCGTAATGTTGCCTCACTCTCTCACGCCAGAACTCCATTGTTTCCGAATAGATCCTCTGCGAACATAATGACCGGGAATTAGAGCAGACTTTGGACCGAACGAAAGTTAGCGATCGATCCGCATCTTAACTCGTGGCAGCCACCGCAAAGAGCATCGGTCGCGAAGTGAATTCCTTGCCCATCAGTCGGCCTTCCATTCAGACAACTCGCACAAAGCGCCGTAAATAAATTGCGAGCAGCATGAACGCATGCTTCTATCCGGGGTCTCCATTTGTGGTCCACCGGGACGGAAAGATGCTGCCTGACATCCTGGGAAAAAACCGCTGACTTTCTGCCAGTGTTGATGTCTGGCCAGGACGTTTCTAAACTCCTCTGGTGACAAAACTCCACTCGGGAACTGTAGAAGCCATGGCAGCGGCCGTCGTGGATCTCCTCCAGGCCTTCAAGAAATACCCAAATGCTGTTTGCCAGCGCTGCTTTCAGGAACCACTTGTGGAACCTGAGCGAGCAGCTGATGGAACTCGCATTCTTCGGTGAGCGCTTGACCGTGGAAACCAGGAGGAAGATGGTTGCTCTCGACAGTAAAGGAGTTGAAGGTCCTCCCGACAGGATCCGGGTGGAGGAAGTGGAGAGAGGAAGGATCTATCGTCACTCGTAAGGCCACCATGCGGCAGCTCTTCACCATTCTGTGCTTAGATGACTCCTTTCTAGGTGGTGCGGATCCGGAGAGTACATCTCCCTCAGCAAGAGCGAGGAGCATAAGCGAAGGTTCTCGGTTACAAGGAAAGGAAACATTGGTTGAGGGCCTTGAACGTCCGATCAGACGAGAATGAGTGGTTTGCGGCCATGACACCCCTCCTTGAGAGGCTACTCACCCCAGTTGCTGGGTGGGTGGGGACCTGGAAGGTGGACGATAATGCATTTGATGTTACTCCCTTCAGAGTCCATTCTCACAACCCCAAAATAATTTCGGAATTTTCCCCAAATTTGCACAATGCAGTTCCTGTAAGAAAGGAACAAAAACCAGGATTCCGAGTGAAAAAATTCAGAAGTTGTATTTTAAGGAGCACTCTAATGTGTATATATATATATATATATATATATATATATATATATATATATATTATATATATATATATAGGGTCCACCAAAAAACCATGCGTCCGTACTTTTCCTTTTAAACTCAATAATTTCTTTTAACTTTTGATAAAACTTTAACAAAATAAAATAACGTTTTTTGACATTTCTTTAAATTTTTAGCACAGTAGCTGAATAGGCCTCATTTTAGCACGTAAACAAAATCAGAATGTAAAGATATCGTAAATACTCAAAATTTCTTATTATATCATACAACCAAAAATTCCTTTCATATAAAATTATTACTAAAATGTCAAACTAAAAATACTGTTCAATATGTTTTCCTCCAACTTTTATTACTTTTCGAAGTCTTGGTCTAAATTGATCTACTGCTGAATCAATCTGGTCTTGTGGGAATTCTGCCCATTGTTCATTCATAACATCTCTCAGGTGGATAACATTTCTGATTTTCTTACCGCGATAAACTCGTACTGACAGGTTTTCCCAGATCCCATAATCAACACGATTCAGATCAGGACGGTTCGGAGGCCAATTCTCCGGTTCAATAAATTTGGGAACATGTTCATTTAAATAAG
>JAJOZX010002351.1:537500-552500 GCA_023014485.1 Bathynomus jamesi | reverse complement strand
ATCAATGTAAAAATCTTATACTGTAAATTCCTGCGTTATTTCAAGGATTTTATTCCTCTATGAATTTGGTTTACTTATTGTTAAATTTGCGTTAAAATAACTGGATGTTAAATAGGGAGTAATAAAGATTGCGTTAAATTGTTTAGATGTAAAGGAGAGTTTCGAAGATTTTCAAAATTGTTATGCAAAGAGACCACTTCAACATTCACCACTAAATTATAAGTCTTACTAACCCCAGGCAGAAGGGATTGAGAATTCTCTCTCTCTCTCTCTCTCTTCTCTCTCTCTCTCTCTCTCTCTCTCTTTCAATCTATCTATCTATCTATCTATCTCTCTCTTTATCTATCAATCTATCTATGTATCTATATATATATATATATATTTCTCATTATATATTTTATGTCTTTATCTGTTTGTCTGTCTCTCTCTCTCTCTCTCTCTCTCTCTCTCTCTCTCTCTCTCTCTCTCTCTCTCTCTCTTTTTCTACATCTTACTTATCCTCTTTCTTATATTTATCTCTCTTTCTTGATACCTGAATTATTATATCTACTCTTATCCGGTCTTCCTCTTCCCACTTCGCGTAATTTGAATAATCTACATATATTTTTCTTTTAAAACATTATATTCCTTTACTACTTTCATGACAGCTTCAATATAAGGTTTTGCCTCCATTTCGCCTATTTCGTCCTTGTATCGTATACTAACAAACATATTCGTATAATGTAACTGAGGTGTTCGATATAATTATGTTTGAGCGAAAGAAATCAATCCGGGATTATATCAATTTGTGTTAACGTTTTTTTCCCTAAAGTTAAAATACACGTACGTAATTACCGTTATTAGATTATCATTTTTACAATAACATTTGCGCACACATTGATCAAGTGTGTTCACTGGGTTCGTTCCCAGTGGTTTTACGATTCGTTTTGTGTATGCCTAACTTTAGATTTTAGGTCCCTTTTTTTTTAAGTTTTGTAATTGGTATTTATCATCGGTTTTTAATTTTTTTTTTTATAGTCGGTATTTGTCGGTCGGTTTTTAAAGTTTTTTGTTGTCGGTATTTCTCGTTTTTACAAGTTTTTGTAGTTGGTATTTGTCGATTTTTAGTTTTTAAAATATTTATTTGATACATAATCATTTCTGGAAGGGATATATATATATATATATATATATATATATATATATATATATATATATATATATATATATATATATATATTATATGATAAAGTTTATACCTATCTACCCATATATATATATATATTTGAAATCGTCATTCGAACTCTCAAAAGTAAAAATAGTCAAAAGAAAACCAACAAAATAAATAAATAATAACGATAAATAATTAAATAATAAATAAAAAACATAAATAAATAAATAAATAAATAATAAAAAAATATAAATAATAAATATAGAAATAAAATTAATAAATTACTTAATAAAATAAGTAAAAAATAAATAGAAATAAAAAGGTTCCAATTTGTTAAATGGTGATAAAAAGGTAAGGTTGAAGTGATCTAAATGAAAGGTAAACAAATGTATCTGGTAATCGAAGAAGAGCACCTCCTTACCAACTCTCCATTCTTCACCATCGCGCCATCACCACCCGCTGTTCTAATGAGTGTTCGGAGCGGTAATGCAACCCTGAAGAGCTCATTTAAGCGTTAGAACATGAAAAGACGCTACCATGAACAAGACGTGTTCGAATCGTGTTTAAATCTACGGATTAGGATGCTGAAGAAGAAGACGAAGTAGAAGAAGAAGAAGAAAAAGAAGTGGAAGAAGAAAAAGAAGTGGAAGAAGAAGAAGAAGGAGAAGAAGAAATTATTGGTTAATAAAGACCCGAAGATCTGCTTTCGGTTAGGCTAAGAAAGAAGAAGAAGAAGAAGAAGTAGGAGGAGAAGAAGAAGATAAGCACTCAACTCTCAAATGCAAATTGACTATGGCTTCATCACCGCCTGTCAGGCTCATCACCAGCTTTGTCAGATGGTATCGAAGTGGTAAAGTTAGTTTTTATTAGAAATTAGACCAGAATTTAATTATTCATTGTTGTGTTGAATAAGTTCAGTAATTAAGTGTTATTATCATACAACGGGAAATGAAGTTATTTGCATATATATATATATATACACATATGGTATTGAGAAGTTATTTTACAAATGCAATTCAATTTCAATTCAATTTGTAGAGATAATTTATGGACACCCTCTATATGTTACGGTCAATCTGTTAAACCAGTCATTTCACGTAATGCCTAAAAATTTCATGCATTTTGCGTAATTCGATTGACCCTTAAACATAGGTAATACGCATTACTAACCTAACCGAACCTAACGAACTTAATCTAACCTAATCACCCTAAGCTAAACACCGTAACCTAACCTTCAGAAATCGTTAATTGCTTAATCGAATTATGCCAACTTCCTGAAATTTTTTACAGATTGACTGTAATATATATATATATATATATATATATATATATATATATATATATATATATATATATATATAATATATAATATTAAATTTTCGATGCATTCCTAGTTTAAGTGGAAGTAAGAAAAGTTAAACATCTTGTCAAATAGCTCATCATTCCGCTCATACGCCCATTTCGGGGTACGAACAGCTCACAGCAGCATTGCCAAGCAAATAAGGGGTCAAAGTATTGACGAGGCTTCGGAACGTGGTTCCTCATTACTAAAAGCACCAATACTCTGTCGAAAGAACATTTATATCCTTATTCAATTTATTCCACTTTTTAAACTTCAAACTTTTATTAAAAATAAGAAAATAAGTGATAAAGTTGTACAATTTTTACATATTTCTTATGACATTAATGTATCCACACAACTCTCATCTGAATAGGTTGTTCGAAGCATGAACGCTGTATAGGCAAAATTAATGCCACTTACCTTATTTATTACATAATTTATTATATTTATTACGTATTTATTACATTTTCGTTAGTTTGTATTGCAAATATCCCCATTTATTATCACTCCTGGTGCATGATTCTTCAGGATCAAGATGCACTGCAAGTTTGTTTCTTGTATATATATATATATATATATATATATATATATATATATATATATATACACACACCACACACGAGTGTGTGTATATATACACACACACGAGTGTGTGTATATATACACCACACACGAGTGTGTGTATATATACACACACACGAGTGTGTGTATATATACACACACACACACACACACACACAAACTGTATGTTATGTATTTTTCTTAGAATTTTAAAATCTACGGGAATAACACTTAAATAACTATTAAAAAGTGTTTTAACGTTAAATGTAATTAATTAATAGGAATGGATATTTCGATTATGATAAGCAATAATTAAAAAATTATAATTGAATTATTGATAACTATGATGCTTAAATAATAATTTTTTTATACTTATTAAGATGTTATTATATATATATATATATAATATATATATATATATTATATATATATATATATATATGTAGGCTATATCATGCATGAATTATTTAAAGACGAATCAAACATAATTTCTATTTTTAAAAGCTCTGAACTCTGCAAGTGCTATATTATTAAATAATATATAACCCTAATTAATAATTGAATAAAATTTTAAAACAGAATTAATAATTAATTCGCATAAAGAGTTTTAAATTTAAAAAAAAAGTTTTTTTCCAAATGCACCACTGATCTAGAGCATTTTCTCTACTGGAACGAGCTTGCCTTAAATTCTGTTTTATATATATATATATATATTGATTTATTACATTTGTAGAAGGAAATATAAAATTAATTGCATTTAATAGTATAATAAACGTATCGTTATATTTTCTGAAAAAAATATAAGTTTGTAATTTTATTATATAAATACACTGACATGCTCTGCTATAATTTCTGCTACGTATATGCTACTAATAAATGCTATTATTCGCTACTTCTGTAGCATTATTCTTTAAAATTTTTTGCGCAGCGTTTGGTATTTTACTGTAATAAAATGTATCAGTTAGTTTACACCAGTTTCAGTGTATATCTGATTAAAATCGTAATATAGACCCTTTTCATAACTTTTTGAGATCTTGCTTTATTTCTAGAAATGGGGGACATTTTCTATAGATACTGATTTTCATGACGTTCAATAAAAATAGTCTTAAGGTAGTCCCCAAAAAGGTCTATATTGCCTTCTTTAGGCAATAGATATTTATGATCTAACGTATAATTTTTACCATTAAATCGTCGGGTCTATATTGCTATATTTTATCATCATTATTGTTATTTAATACTCTCCTCGAGTGTATATATATATATATATATATATATATATATATATATATATTATATATATATATATTATATATATATATATATATAATTAATAATATATAATAATAATTTTGTAAATTTTAATAAAATTATTAATTCCTATTTTTTTTTTCTTTTGCTACAAATTAAAAATTTGTATTTAAATTTTTTAATAATGAACGTTATAAGCTTCACGTTAAGCCATAAGAAAAAGTGATGCCTTAATAGAGAAAAAGCTTTAATTTAAAAGTTTTACTTAAATTTGAATAGAATTAATAATAGAGTAATGAATGGGAGTTGTTTGAAGAATGACTCCATATTTTCATACGGTTAAAAGTTCGATTTTATATAAATGCAAACTATTCGTGCGGTGAATTGTGGTGAATTGCGGTAAATTTGTGGTTGAGGATTGTTTACAAATCTCTCCAAAACCACATCAACGACGACGATCAGGAACTACTTTTATTCCGCTTTCATTTCATTCAGTTTTTTTAATATTATTTTGTATTATCGCTTCTTATTTTTATTTTTATTTGATTATTATTTTATTTAATATATTTTACGTTATTCTTTATTTATTAAAATTTTACATTTACTGTATTATTAATTTTATTTTATTTTATTCCTATTTCTTTACGTTTTATATTTTATTATCTATTTTATTTATTTTATAAATCATTTTGTATTACAGTTTATCATCTATTTTCTTTTTTAATTATTTACATTTATTATTTATTTTATTTTTATTTTATTTTCTATTTTTATTTTTATTTTTAGCATTTATTATTTTAATATTTTTTTCCAATATTTTTAATATTTTTTATTTTATTTTTAGAATAAATATATTTTTTTAGAATAACTGAATTTTTAAAATTAGAAAAGAATATGGAGGAACTCGTAATTAAAAAAAATAAATGGATTTTAATTGGTACTTTACTCACTTTTAGAGGGACAACTAAAATATAATATATAGTATTTTTCTAAAGCTATTATTATTATTATTATTATTATTATTATTATTATTATTATTATTATTATTGTTATTATTGCAGTAGCAGTAGCAGTAGTAATAGTAGTATTTGCCAGTATTGTGTATATATGTTAAGATTCAGTATTTCTTCCTATTGTTCGATTTCTGATCACAAAGTTTAAAAGGTATCACACACACACACACACACACACACACACACTGCAGAAAGATACTGTAGGCTACATATATATATATATATATATATATATATATATTATATATATATATATATAATGTAAATATATACGTATAAGAAAGAAGTGAGTGCACCATTTTTACATATATTATTTTTTACATCCATTGTACGTTCGTTGTATATTTACAACTAGAATAAATGAATAAATAAATAAATAAAGAGTGTAAAAAGCATAAAATATATTTAATACACATTTTCCTTCATTAAAAAATTAATTAAAACAAAGAAAAACGTAAAGTAAAAAACTAAAAGATTTTCCATTTTCCAAAACTAAAATGCACATTTCGAACTCCAAATTACGGCCGCAATTCCCCACATTCTACCTTTGTTTATACGTAACTTCGGCGACCTCATTCTGTTCCTCCTCAATTAAAACTTCTTTTCGTGATACAAGACCGGAAGTGAGGTCAAAACACGGAAGTAAGGTCAAGGGTCGTATATCCGGACACTCTGATTCAACACGAAAGTGTAGCGTTGGAATGAAGAAGGAGGAGGAGCAGGAGAAGGAGGAGAAGAAGGAGGAGGAGGCGGAGAAGGAGGAGAAGAAGGAGGAGGAGGAGGAGGAGGAGAAAATAACGATTGAGAACGAAAAAGAACGAAAAAAGAATGATAAAAAACGAGTAAACAAAGTATTGAAAACCAGAAAAGAACGTTCGAGAACAAATAAAGAACGAGAATCATGACTATCGCACCATTTTATTCAAAAAATAAATAAACGGTTCTCATATTTATATATATATATATATATATATATATATATATATATATATATATATTATATATATATATATATATATATATATAAATATATATATATATATATATATATATTATTATATGTCTATATATATTATATATCTATATATATATATATATATTATATATATTATAATATATATATATATATAATAATATTATATATAAATCCAGTCATTACAATTATATATAAAGAAACATAAAATGCAGTTTTGGTTATAAATAAGAGGTTTTCTACATAAATATTTTTTAGATTTTATTTATAATTTATAATATAGAATTTCTTTTGGAAAAATTCAAATAATTTATCATATATATATATATATATATATATATATATATATATATATATAAGATATCTATATATATATATATAATGTAACTCGCTCCTTCATCAGGCCACGTCTAGAGGTGGGGTCTCCAGCTTCACCTTCGTGTGAAAAGAGACCGACGCGTGGAACTTTTTCCAGGTTTGTCATATATATATATATATATATATATATATATATATATATATATATATCATTGAATAATTAATAATTTTAATAAGTTATAAATTAATATATAAAAGTGACATATTTGATACCGCTAAAACCCAAAATATTTGCTGTCACCTGCATTACATGATTCTCGAAGAGACGGTCACTATGTCTAAAATATTCTCGTACAATATACCTATGTTAACCATTTAAAATGCATCTAACATGTTTTACTTTAATAATAATAATAATAATGATGATAATAATAATAATAATTACATCCAAGATGAACTGACTAATACGATCTTTTAAGAAAGGGAGTTTACGTGGCCTATAACCAGACCGTGCATCCGTATATATAAAAGGTTTTTAGAATTCAAACTATTACAGTATATAGATAAAACAGTATATTATATAATCTCTGAAGCTAATATCGCAACACATTTTTATTATATATTTTCACAAAATAATTTTTAAGTTTTAATAAATTTAAAAAGAGATTTTAACTTCTTTTTTTTAGAATACAAAATAATATTTTTAAAAATCTATATAATAAATTATAGGAATTAAAAATTATTTTGTACAAAGAAATTCATTGCAATATATATATATATATATATATATATATATATATATATATATATATATATATATATATATATATATATATATATATTATATACACGGTGAACCAAAAGTAGGTGGACAGTACGTTGAATACGGTTTGTGTTATATTATATTATAACTATGGTGTTCATTATAACTATGGTGTTTGTGTTTTATTATATTAAATATTATAACTAAATTTATTTAAATTTTATTTTGTATTATAGTATACAAACAAATTAAATATGTATTCTCAAAATAAACGTTATCATTTACTGTCCACCTACATTTGGTTCACCCTATATATATATAAATTAAGAATTTAAATTTCTCTAGTGTTAGAGAACATATATATATATCGGGTTGGGTCGGCAAAAAAAAGGGAGACCTCGAACTTTGGCTGTAAAATCCAAAGTTATGGTCAGATTTCAATATTTTTTTCACACTCCACAACTAAGTAAATTTCCTATACGGTGAGCGGATTTCAAAGAAAACTTATGAAAATTACGGATTTATTGAACATTTCTTTATGCCACTGGAAATTCTCCATTTACACTACAACTGCATTGTACGTGCGGATAAAAAGTTACAAAGTACTCACATATGGTGCTACCTTGATGTTAAAAAAACTGCTCAATATGTTTACCACGAACTTCTACGACCTTTTTCAGTCTAGGACGGAACTCATATATGGTTTTATTGATTTGTTCTTGTGGTAGCTCATCCCATTTTTCCAGAAGAAGCTGTCGTAAATGATCGACATTTCTTACTTTGACCCGATAAATTCTGTGACAAATTTTCCCAAAAGCCGTAATCGACAGGATTTAAATCAGGACTGTTTGGTGGCCAAATTTAATACCGCTACCTGGTATTATTTTGATATCTCCTGTTTTATCGATTTTCTTGAGAAGCTTGTCCAAACCTTCTGCAGTTGGCTTACGTTAATTAAAATCGCTTTTATTATCAACTTCAACCTATGATTAACATGATTTTTCTGGAATATTCGACATAAATCCAATTTTCCAGCTAAAATGCTAAAAATGGCATACAAACCATAAAATTACCTAATATTAACATACTAAAATTTCATGGTTCTCTGTACCGTATTTGCCTAAATATGAAGGATTTAAAAGGTCTCCCTTTTTTTTGCCGACCCGATATATATACACCTTACCTTACAACCTTACAAAGGTTCCGCGCGATGATTTCTCATTTCGCGAAGGTCAAGCTTGTCGCTCCTCCTCTCGAGTTGGCCTGGTGAAGTAGTGAGTTGGATTCTTGCGCTCTCCACCTCACATAGCCAGATACGCCCGGCTCATTGGGGATTGTTCTGAGCCAGGCGTCTAGTCTTCTTTTGAAGATTTCCACTGCAACTCCCTTCGTGTTTCTTAGGTCTTTGGGCAACTGATTAAACAGTTTTGGTCCTCTCACTACAAAACTATTTTCTTTCAGGGTTAAGGATGTTCCCTGTCTCGCCTTCAATTTGGGAATACGACACAGTCTACCGCTTCTACTTTCCATCGTTGTTTGGGGAGTTATGGGATTCAGAGTAAGATTAGGGACTAGTTTCTCCATTTTTTCCAAGTGTAAATAATGGTGTATCTCTCTCTTCTCGTTTCCAGTGAATATAGGTCTAGTTCTCGTAACCTTTCCCAGTAATTTAGTTCTTTGCACCCATTGATCTTGGCTGTGAAGCTTCTTTGGATCCCCTCCAGCTGTCTAATGTCTTCTTTTTTATATGGGGAAGTTAGGACCGAGCAGTATTCTAATTTGGGTATGATCAGGGTTTTCAGTAGAGGAATCATTACATTCCTATCCCTTCGTTTAAAGGTTCTCAATATCTGACCCGTTATTCTCTTTGCTCTGTTTACTGCAATCTTATTTTGTGTTTCAAATTTCGCATCATCTGTCATTACAACCCCTAAATCTTTTGCTCTGGAATTTCTCTGAATTTCCTGTCCATTTGGGGTATAATATTCCATGCACTTTAGGTCTTCTCTTTTTCCGTACCGTAATAGCTGAAATTTCTCGGTGTTAAACTTCATATTGTTGTCTTCAGTCCACTTGTAGATTTTGTTTATGTCGGTTTGTAAAGATCCTATGTCTTCTGGGTTTCTTATTTTTCTACTGATCTTTGTGTCATCCGCAAAGGATGTTACTGTGCTGTCTCTGGTAACGTCCTCATCTATGTCAGTTAGCATGATTATGAAGAGTAGTGGAGCTAATACTGTTCCTTGTGGTACTGAGCTGAGGACCTCTGATTCTGATGAAGATACTCCTTGTACTGTAACGACTTGCCTCCGCTCACTAAGGAAATTATATATCCATTTCCCTACTTTTCCTGTTATTCCCATATATTTCAGTTTATGTATTATGATTCCGTGGTCACACTTGTCGAACGCTTTAGCAAAGTCTGTGTATAGTACATCATAGTTTTCATTACTTTCAAGTGAATCAATAATGTTGTTGTAGTGTTCCATTAGTTGTGATAGGCATGATCTGCCTGATCGAAACCCGTGTTGGTTATCATTTAATTTTTTCTGAGTTTCCAAAAGTCATAGATTTTCTGTCTAACTATTCTTTCAAATATTTTAGTGAGATGAGATGTAAGCGACACTGGCCTATAGTTTTTGGCCTGGGATCGATCTCCTCCTTTATATTGGGACTATGTTCGCGCTTTTCAGGATGCCCGGTATTTCTCCCGTGTCTAATGATCGTCTCCATATCCAGTATAGGGGCTCAGCGATTGCATTCTTGCAGTTTTTGATCAGTGTGGCATTCCATTTATCCGGTCCTGCCACTGAGTGTGTTTTTAGTTTCCCTATGGCTTGTGTAATATCATCCGTCGTGAAGTCGAAATCCGTTATACTTTCCCCTTGTGGTTCTTCTTCAAAGAACGCGTTTCTATCGCAAATCAATTTGTCAATTTTTGGGATACTGAAAGATGATTCATACTGAGCTTTTAATATTTCAGATACTTCTGTTAGATCATCAGATAAATCACTGTTCTCATTTTTTAAAGGTCCGATAGTCGCTTGGTTTTTCGACTTTCTTTTTGCGAAATTATAGAAGTACTTTGAGTTAACCTTTATCGCTTCTATAGCGTCATCTTCTTCTTTTTCTGTATGCATCTCGATTTGTTCCTGTATGACGACATCGATACTTTGTAGTTTATCATTTAATATTTTTCTGATGTTGTTATCTTTACAATTACTTAATTTTGCAGTCACTCTTTTTCTCTTTCGGAACAATGCCCTCTTTTTTTCTTTCGAACCTGCTTCTCTTTCCTCTTTGTTGTATCTTTGGGACATGTTTTTCCACAATTTCTAACGTCTTCTCCTCTAACGTCATTAGCATCTCTTCCGTTGTCTTGGCCTCGAAAATGGTTTTTCAATCTATTACTTCCATGCTGGATGTCACATCTTCCCAGTTTATATATATATATATATATATGATGAATAAAACCACGAAGGAAAGGAAACACAGAATGGTGCTCAAGCGCTTTCGTCTAATGACATCCTCAGGAACACTGAAGTACATAAAGAATTACAGCCTATATATAGGTTACAGAAAAAAAAATATATATATATATAATAAACGGAGAAACAAACTTAAAGGATTGTGGGAGGGGCACACAGATTTATAAGGAAAAACTATCGATTTTTAGCACAAGATTAAATGAATTGTTTCCAACCAATGTTATAGATAAAAAAATATACAAATTTATACTGGAAATCTGCCCGGGTTTTAGCACTCTGCTCTTTTTGTATATAAAAATTGAAAATTATCGATTTTTAGCACAAGATTAATGAATTGTTTCCAACCAATGTTATAGATAAAAAAATATATATACAAATTTATACTGGAAATCTGCCCGGGTTTTAGCACTCTACCCTTTTTTGTATATAAAAATTGAAAAATAAAAGTTATTAGGGTGGCATACAAGTTTACCAAAGATTTAGCGTTCTACCTTTCTTATCTAAATCTGTTCTGAAGGAATTCAAACCAACAGGATCGAGTTGAAAAAGACCTTTGCTTATGTTGAAGTTATTTGTAAGTTGGATAATGGCAGACTCAAGAATATTTCTATTAACAATGTTGCTAGAGTGAAATATTTTTCACGTGTTACTTTCGTGAAATAATTTTCATATATATATATATATATGAAAATTATTTCACGAAAGAACACGTGAATAGTATTTATGATGAAAAGATCGGTTGTAAACGATGTGATTCCTTTTACATCGGACAGACGAGAAAGGATTTGCACACGCGTGTAAAACAGCATCAGTATTCCGTTAGAACGGAACAGTCGTCCAGTGCTCTTTTCGTCCATTTGTCAGTTATCCCACTCTGTTGATTAGAAAAATGCTCAATTATGTTTCACTCAAGCAACAATGTTAATAGAAATATTCTTGAGTCTGCCATTATTCAACTTGCATATAATTTTAACATTAGCCAGGGTTTTTTTTCGCTTGATCCTGTTGTTTTGAATTCGTTCAGAACGGATTTAGATAAAAAGGGCAAAGTGCTAAAACTCTGGTAGCCTTTCCTTATACATTTGTATGTTCCTCCTACAATTTTTATTTTCCTATTTTATTTATTTATTTTTTTTGTGACCTATATATAGTCTCGAACTTGTTATATATTTCAGTATTCCTGAGGATGTCATTAGACGAAAGCGCTTGAGCACCACTCTGTGCTTCCTTTTCCTTCGTGGTTCTTTTCATCATATATATATATATATATATATATATATATAGTGATTATTATCACTGACAACGAATCCACCGGCGAGGGTTGGTGGCGCTCAGTTCACCCAGCTCTTCAGCCATCCATAAAAAAAAAATTGGTTGCTAGGTGAATGTGTATCCTGGTCCAGGATACACATTCACCTAGCAACCAATTTCCTGGATAGCCTCTAGTAGTTAAGACGCTGGGCTTCTCATCGAGAATGCGTGAGATATAGAGTCCGAGCGATGAGTGTATAATTTCGGACTTCATTCATGAATCGTCGTTAGTATTTCATGTAAAACTGTAGGTCTGGGATGGAACAATAAGCATGACATTCGTCAGAAAGAACATTTTGTGTGGAAGCAAAACTAACGTTATATATATATATATATATATATATATATTATATATATATACAGTATATTATGGCTCTGCGAAGCTTCGAGATTTGATTTGATTTCGAATCGGGAGAGAGGATTCGATTTGATTCGTTAGCGATGTTGTTTTGAAGAACACTTTCGTAAATAAACACTTTTCTTTTTACTTAGATTATTATAATTCAATCTATATACTGAGACCAATCTCTCGCGCAATAACGCTTTTATCATACTTTAATACCATTGTTCCTCCTCATCATCAAATACTTAATACAGTACATTTTTTTAGAAGGATTATTTGGTCCTTCGTTCTCAACAAGATTTAATTAACTTTATGCTTATTACTAATTGTGTGTAGAAACACTTTAATCTATATGTATACAGTTGATTCGATTCGAATATTCGATTCGATTTGAATTGTTTGGGATAATTTGATTCGAGATTCAATTCGAAAAAAAAATTGATTCGCAGGGCCCATATATATATATATATTTGCCAAAGAGCTGAAAGATGATGAATTTATGTCAAAAGAGACTGTAACTAGTATTTTAAAGTTACAGTATAATTATATATATATATATATACACACACACACACACACATATATATAATATTATATTATATATATATATATATTATATATAATATATATATATATATACATACTGTATATATATATATAACTTTGCATTAGCTCTAAATAAAATCAATTACTGTTAATTCAAATAAAACACTGAAAAAACCTTGTATATAAATGTATGACTATTTTTCGTACCTCTTCGAAAAACAGCCGCAACCCCACCCATTCCGCCAAAATAGAAAATTCAGAACAATAAAAAAAAATTACTCCCAAAAATACTCCCTCCTCGCCCCTACCCCTAAAAATAAAAAAAAAAACCCGAAAAAAGCCCTTTATACATAATTTTTTTCTCATTCAAAAATCTTCTTTCTAAAGGAAACGACAGAGGAGCCATAAATATAAATTTTTCTGGGGAACCTCTTAAAATGGGGCCAAATTGCATAGATTAAGCTCGCAATTCACTCTCTGTATTTAATTTATTTGGGTTCGCTACGTCATATTTTAGGTCGTCATCAGTGCGTATGCATGCACACTTTTGTGTATATATATATATATATATATATATATAATTGTGAAACAATATGTTTCCTTTTTATGTATACATTTTTAGCGATTACATAGATTTATGGGGAACAATTTTGTGAATACACACTTTTGTGTGAGTATATATATATATATATATATGTGAAAAATATTCCGGAGCAAGTGTAGTTTACGTCCCCTGTGGTGCCTAGTGTAGTTTACGTTCCCCAACTTTAACCTAATGTAGTTTGTGTCCCCTTTTGCGTCAGGGGGACGTAAACTACACTTGCTCCAATGTTCCTATTAGTGTGTGTGTGCACAAATTTAGGATTACATACACTTATGAAAATGTTGTGAATGTACATGTCCTTTTGTGTAAAAATGTTTAGGTTTTGTAAAATAAAAATACGTGTGTGTGTGTGTGTATGCGCGCGCGCGCGCGCGCATAATTTTGTGATTACATATATTTATAAAAGTATATTTTTGTGAAAACACATTTTTGTAATAAAGCGAAATTTTGTAAAAGCATTTTTTTTTTTTACACAAAAAGTCACGAATAATTTTGATTTTTTTTTTTATAAAAATATTTATGTTAAAAATAAATAAATTTTATATTCAATTTATGTATTTATATTTTTAATAATAATTAGAATTTTTGTGAGAAAATATTTTAGTGTAAAAAACAAATACAATTATTTAGTAAATAAATAAATAAATAAATAAATAAATAAATAAACTTGTGACAACAAAATTTCTCACTCAAACAATTTACAATTTCACAATCCATAATTTGTTCAATTTGTTCATTTTTTATGCTTTTACATGATTATAAGTATAATTCACAATATTTGAACAAGAACTGTATTTACTCTTATTCCTTTATTTACATTCTTTGAGGAAATTGTTTGAACAGCAAAAAAATACTGATATTAGGTCGAACTCATAAACTTGGACTGCTAAACTGATATACTTGTGGGTGTGTGTGTGTGTGTGTGTGTGTGTGTGTGTGTGTGTTTATTTTCTTGGAATAATCCAATTTAGATCTCGTCCAGCCAATTCGTCTTTCTAATTTCGATACATTGATCGTGACCAATGATTGACTACCGTCAGAGTCTTCCTCCATTAATTCAGTGACTTTTCTCATTTACGTGTAATTTTTACGATTATTTTATATGAACGAAAAGCGATAGACTCATTCTGAAGAGGATGTAGTGATTATATTAAAACACTGTTTCTCTTCTTTAGTATTTCATAACATCATTGATACGGATGCACAGTACCATTATCTCTCTCTCTCTCTCTCTCTCTCTCTCTCTCTCTCTCTCTCTACGTAATATCTAAATAGCACATACGTTCAAATTTTTTTACTCATATTTGTAAAGAAAATGTAAAAATTATCTTTACAATTTT
>JAJOZX010002351.1:530000-532500 GCA_023014485.1 Bathynomus jamesi | reverse complement strand
TTTTAATTAATTATATATTTTTAATTATATATAAATTATGAGTAAGAATTATTAATTAATTTCAAATACTTAAAATGAACTAATAATTGAAAATTAGATTATAAATTTAAATGATTTTGTGAAGTCAAAGATATGATATTTTTTATCTATTTATTTACATTTATAAATTTATTCATAAAATTAATATTATAATATTACAATTTCTCTTATATTACAATAATACAATAATACAAATTTGTTTTATATAATTTAACGCTTTCGAGATATATATATATACAGGGTGGCGCAAAGGTCGCGCATCAGGAATTTTCAGTGTTGATTATAATATATCAATGAATCGGTACAGAATTTAAATTCTGTACCGATTCAGCGATTTGTTGTACTTTGTATTCCATAAATTAAAACCAAGCTCACCCTCTCGCCTATTGTTAATTTCACAGCCATCCCCTACCTAAAAGAAAAAATAATACATTATAGTCAACACTGAAAATTCCTATGATGCACGACTTTTTCGCCACCCTGTATGTATATATATATATATATATATATATATATATATATATATATATATATATAGAGGATGCTTCAAAAAAATTTTACCACTTAGTACTTAAAAAAAAACACTTAGTACTTCAAAAAACCTTGTAGCCATTTCCACTGAATGGGGTTCATTCATTAATCACTCACACAATCCCTGGAAAAAAACGAAATGGCAGTCAATGGAGTTCCACTGCCTCCATTTCTGATACCAGTTTTATGTATCTATTACGCATGTAGCCCCTATTCAAAATATATACATCAAGGTTATGTCCTCATTAACCTCCAGGCTACGAAGTCGATTATAGCAGCATCTCTTCTGACTCTGCCATGCTTTACTTTCAATCTTCTCCCGGCATTACTTAAGCGAATGCTTAAAGTAAATAATAAATCAAGGATTATTAGCAACTAATATTAACCTGTTAATCGGTAGACGCCATGATTACTCGCCTCTTTTGTAAACGTATTGAATTTGGTTTGTATGACTGAGTACTTGCGTACCCGAGTATATCTTATTCATATGGGGAACCAAATGGAGAAACGATGTCATGTGACCCCCCTTGTATTAGAAGAAGTATGCCGAAAGGAGAGAGACAGACATACAGACAGACAGACAGGTAGACATGCAGACAAAGAGACAGACAGACGAACAGATAGACAGAGTCAAAAGAAAATAGAATTTAGAAGATTAATGGTGTCCAGAATAAAGAAGTTGGATGAGTTTCCAACTGATGCTCTTGAAAAGTTCTGCACTGGTAGAAAGTCAGCATTCATTTGTATGGGAGAGAGAAACGTCATGAGATAAATCAAAGAAAATGGAAGAGCCACCAACAAGCGTTTACACCCATGTATGAAGAAATGTGGTGCCTTGGCAAACGTGAGAACTTTACTGCAACGATTGTTTGAGGAGAGATTGCTAGAAAGAAGTTCCAGAAGAAGCAGACACCGAAATCATGCAGTAATGATTACGAACCGCTTGGAGTGGGCAATTTTTAAACGCCATCCTGCTGCAACGATAAAGAGTGGTTGAAAGAAAGCGGGAAACTTAAATTCGAGTTGTTTATCGTATTAGTTAAACTTTTTTTTAAGACATTCGATAATTAATCGTACAAAAATAACTTTCTAATGAATTAAACCCTTTGCGGAAATGAACAGTTCCAAAACGAAATAATGGGGGTTCGTTAACTTCCTTTGCAACATCTAGCATCGCATGACGGAGGGGATCAACGGCTTTACTTAGGATCCAAACCACGGGTCACTACATAATCTGGACGCGGAGGAGGGTCCTCCTTCCAACTACTTAACAGTCCCAATGTTGCTTAACTTCGCTGATCGACGGGAAGAGGTGTTACGACACTGACTACGGCGTATCCCCGAACAATTCTATTTTATGCGCGAAATAAGAGAAGTTTTCAAGCAGGAATGCGTCCGTCCAGCTGTAAAAACATCACGCAAAATAATGGTATACGATGTCGTCTCTCTCATCGGTTCTAGTCGTTCGCTCAATATCAGAGACACCTTTGACACAAAATCAGAACCAGAGTTCCTGAACGGCCTTCTTGAGCTTAATCTTCGTAACCTAAACAAGGGCATGATGAGGATAAGAAACCTCACATTCATAAACGATAGAGTTCACTTTCCCAGAGGAAAGACATTAAAGTACTTTCACGAAACAACAAGGTTTGCTTCAGTGGCCTAGAAACAGCTCATAGATATGAACCCTACTTACACGCTATAGGAGGTGTGGGGGAGAGTCAATAGGAATCAATAAAAGCGAAGAAGAGAAATGAGAAAGTGGAAAAAAGGGCTAAAAAAAGAAAAAGTTGAGAAAAGAAATGAAGGCATAAGAAGAAAGAAAAGATATTTCGGGCTCAACCAGGCGTGCTCGGTCAGGTTTCGATAGATGAGAGCCAACTCTCCTTGTATGTATGGGAATCCGAACTCCGGGGCCTGCACTCTATAA
>JAJOZX010002351.1:505000-525000 GCA_023014485.1 Bathynomus jamesi | reverse complement strand
ACCATAACTTCTTTGTAGCCAAGCTAATGCAAAAACGTCTTCGCTGTTCGTAGAGACAAATAACATCATGAACGTTGTTTATAGGATTATGCGTAGAGTCGACCGTAGACCTCACCTGGCGAACAAGGGCTCTTTGTATCAGGGATATAATGATGATGATCTCTTTCTTTAATATATCACTTGTGTATGATAAAAATTTACTGTGATGTTATGAACAGTGAACTGTTCATCCGCAATCCAGGTAAAATTTCAGCTACTTACCTGTCAATCAATTGGACCATAGTTTGATTGCCCATTTATGTGACAACAGGTAAATGGTGATATATGACAAGCACCAACCCTTAGCCCCTCCTTCTTGCATAATATATATATATATATATATATATATATATATATATATATACACACACACACACTGTAACCTCGTAGTACTTCCGTGCGTCGGTCTTTCTTTACAGTTTTACACGAAGGGCAAGCTGGTGGCCCCACTTCTAGGCCTGACCTAGTGAAGGAGCGAGTTATATATATATATATATAATATATATATATATATATATATATTATATATATATATATAATGCAAACCCACAAAGAAAAAGAAAAATTATTCCTTGTAGGTTTGCATCATTCATTCATTTCACGTGTTTAATTGTGAAATTCATCCCATATATATATATATAATATAAATGCGGCGCAAATCAATTTAGTCTGTTTTAATGCTTAATAAATGAAGCAGGTTAGTAATCTAATGGTAGGTCATGTAACAAAAGAGGCACTCATAATGCCTAGTGCCATTATTAAAGAAAGAATTTCATAAAAACTATTTATAATGATTTTGTCACGAAGGCTAAAAATATAATGATTTGTTGAAGACATTAAACATAAAAGCATTTCCATTCATATCTCTCTCTCTCTCTCTCTCTCTCTCTCTCTCTCTCTCTCTCTCTCTCTATATATAATATATATATATATATATATATATATATATCAATTACATTTTTTTTTATTGTAATTTACTTTTTCAATCCTCGACTTCTTTTTGTATAATGAAAAAATTAATGAAGTTTTGATAGTGTTCATTTTTTCCTATTAGAAATACATTCTTAATTTTGACCTGAAATATTAATTTAGTCTCATTTATTGTTCATTTTTATGTATACAGTATTTAATCCACTGAAGATGGGAGGTAGCAAGACCTTCCAAACGTTAAAAGTCGTAAAAAAGATATAAAAACTAAAAACTTATATATATATATATATATATATAAATATATAATACGTATGAAACCTTTTAATTAAGATGACACACATTTTAACAGCTAGACAAAGTTTATAGTTACTGATCATAGCACGAAGAGAAAAATGAAAAGCAAAGTTGACGCTGTAAAGTTGAATGAAGACAAAAGTAAATCATTGATCAAAAGTGTTAAGCCACGAATATTATTGAAGTAAATCACATCTACTTTACGAACACTCTAATTCAATGTCACGCGACAATAAAAATAAATCCAATCATGACCAATCAAAATAGGTTTTTTTGGCCAACACACACACGCACACACACACATATGAAAATGAAAATGAAAAGGTTTATTCGCAGACTATAGTCCATATGACAAATATTATTAATACAAATATATAGTCAATATATATATATATAGTCCCCTATAATATATATATATATATATATATAAATGTGTGTGTGTGTGTGTGTGTGTGTGTGTGTGTCTGCAAAAAGTATATATATATATATATATACACGATAGCTTAGATTTACTTATGTACGAATACCTGGTACTTACTGAATGTACACTGTGTATATATACACATTAGTTTTGGGGTTTATGTAAAGTATATGTTATAAATGGGAAGCAAATCTGTTACTTTGAATAAAGGGTTTATTATCGTCTTTGAGAATTAAGCTCAAATATTGTGTGGTATAATAATATATAATGATAATAATTGCATGCTTTTTTATGATTGTATTAAGGTGTACATTTTTATAAACAGTAAGATAATGGGTATAAAAATTTAGCGTTCCTTAACGAATTTGCAATAAGCTCTTTTAATATCAGTTTTTTATGATGTACACCAATATAAAGAGTGTCCGAAAATTATATTTTCACACATTCAATTCAATTTTAGTTGAATTTGTAAATATAATTATTTATGGACACCCTGTACTATAGCGGTTGGTCGTATGAAAATTTGAAAAGAATTATATGATGTTATAACTGAACATTTACCTAAAAGTCTGCCGGTATAAGTATCTGGCGATAACTATCTAACATTAAATGTTAGAAACAGTAATTGGTTTCTCTTTCTTGATTACCATTAACAAATGCTTTTGTATTTGCAGATTCAAACAGCTCTATCTCCGTAACCATTCAGAATTAGACACGTGTTCATAGGAACTTTTTCCCTCACAATGACCGATACTATCACCTCCCGAGGTATTGACCTTTCCTCCTGAAACACCCTGTATATGTATATATGTATGTGTGTGTATATACATATACATATATATATATATATATATATATATATATATATAATATATATATATATATATATATATATATATATATATATATTATATATATATCACTCGGAAAATAGTGGGCTTTTTTTTTTATCTAAAAGTTAAAAAGATAAAAGTATCTAAAAACCTAATGACTTTTAAAAGTTTTTCATATACTTTAAGAAAAATATTATTATTATTATTATTATTATCATTATTATTATTATTATTTACTGTTGTGCAACATGGGGAAACTTTGGTATACAAACACTCTCTCTCTCTCTCTCTCTCTCTCTCTCTCTCTCTCTCTCTCTCTCTCTCTCTCTCGCTTACACACAAAAAAAACACACGCACACATACACACAAACTCCCTTCCCTTCAATTCTGTTGTTGGACGTTTTCACAACGCGAAAACAACCGACAAGCGTTGCAACATCAACTATTTGAAAATGAAGTTGAACACAATATCAATAATATTCATTTCTAATATTGAACTAAAAAGGTGGAAATTATTTGGAACAAGTTTTCCTTCTGGAACGATTTTGCATCAATTATATCGACAATAGAAATATAATTGGTTCAAAAAAGAAAGATGGACCATTCTTTTGACCAAGAAATCGTTCCAAATGAAACCATTAAAATTTTAGAAACGGTATTTCTGGAACATCTGTATTTTACAGTACTTCAAAACAACAGACCTTTTTTGCTGTGTATGCTGAGTTCATTAAGATTCCACATCTTCGAGGGAAACAGTGACGTATCTCCCATACATTTTACTTTTTGCTGCATGGAAATAAAACACACGGTACCTGGTTCCCAGTCCAGAATACCGTACCACCACAACTTTCGGATGATGTACCGACCCGTGGTTCACATTCCACGTTAAACTATAGATACCCTCTGTCATATGGCCCCCTTCCCCCAAACCCCCGTGGCCGTTAGTGCGGTACGGAGGATAAATAATGAATTTAACAGCAACATCGTGAATGATGCTCCTACACGCAAATAGTATAGTTTTTTCCACAAACAACCCAAACAAAACCAGGTTAACATTTTATTCGCAATGAGGTTCTCCACCCTCCCCTACAAGACGGGATAAAATCGTCTGGCGTTAGCCAAAATAAAATCAGTAAAGCGGACACTATTGAACAAAAGGTTAAGATGCAAATCTGAAAATCAAACTGAATTGGTTCGAATGAATGTCCACTCTGTTTTCAGTTAAAAAAAGGTTTCCAGGCGCGTCTTCTTCAGGAGGTCACGTGATAACATGTTCCACCAAGCCCATTAACAAAAGGAAATGAGGAACAATGTAAAATAGATTAGCTTTATTACTATTTCTTTCGGTGCAGGCAAACATAATCTTTCAAAATAAATGAACTCGCAAACGCTTATATATATATATATATATATATATATATATATATATATATATAAATAAAAACTTTTTTTATGGACAACCATTTTCATTTATATAATATGCTCTACATGGTTGCCATTGTTTTGAAAACACATTTCAATACGTGTTCCCCACTGTTGATGAACACGCATTAGCACAGTTGACGTTATGCTTGTAATGGCGTTGGTGATACGTTCCTTTAGATGATTTATGTCTCGTATCTTTCCTGATACACCATGGCCTTCAAGTGCCCCCAAAGATAGAAATCAAGGGGGGTGAGATCGGGGATCTGGGAGGCCACTCCACAGGACCACGCCGACCAATCCAAGCATCCGGAAACTGCTGATCCAAATACCGACGCACGTGAAGACCATAATTTAAATTTTCCTATGTATGGAAACTTACGGCCACCCTGTACACGTATATATAGATATATATTATATATATATATATATATATAATATATTTATATATATATATATATATACTAAAGTATTTACTCAAATATTTATACATTTTCTATTTTTTTATTGAGGTGTGCCATGTACCAATTTGGATTTTTTGATGTTGATAATTTCGCTTTGGTTTATATGATGTCAATGTATATTCCTTAACTTAAAGAAACAAACCTTATAACTACGGATAACTTTAACTCCATTTTTCTTCAGTAGTAAGCCTGCATGCTTAAAGTGATATATTGCGTCGTATGTTCTGTCGATGTATGTTATAATAATCAGTCAGGAGGACCAGAAACTGGCACAGTATATTCACTTCGTTCATAGAAAAACGGTGTTACCCATTGAGCTACGATAGCTGGTGTTTATATGTCGTCATTATAGTCTTTACCACCTTTTTGATGCGTATAACACAGACCTCTTTCACCGAACTTTAACACTATAGTATTATGCTTGTGACCTTGCTATTCTATATCGATATTCCATTCCTTAGCGACTGCCTTAATTTAATCGTATCACGACCATTGCTCTAATCTTGCCAGTTTCATCTTTACTTTCCAAAGTTTTTGTCCTTTCAGTGTAAATTATAGCGTTAAACTGATGACTTGTGAAGGGGTTGGGAATTATGTCTACCGCGGTGATAGTTTACAGTAGAGGAGAGAGAAATCCATCCTGAGGTACACCACAACCCATTTCAAAGATTGGAGTGCATAGATTCACTTCCCTCGTTGAATACACAGTATGTATATATATATATATATATATATATATATATATATATATATATATATATATATATATAAGTGTGTGCGCGGCGTGTGTGTGCATATATATATATATATTATATATATATATATATATGTGTGTGTGTGCGCGCGGCGTGTGTGTGCATATTATATATATATATATATATATATAATATTATATATATATATATAATATATATATATATATATACACAGACCGTGCATAGAACAAGGAACTCTTCTGGGAAAATTAAATCCACTATAGTCCGAATAAGCAATGGTAAATGACAAACACTATAGTTTTTCTTTTTCATGATGTCAGCCCTATGTTAACCTCAGGGGACCATTCTGAGTTCTACCTTATATACAGGGTATTTCAGGAGGAAGGGTCAATACTTCGGGAGGTGACAGTATCGGTCATTGTGAGAAAAAAAGTTCATATGAACATGTGTCTAATTCTGAATGGTTACGGAGATAGAGCTGTTTGAATCTACAAATACAAAAGCATTGTTAATGGTAATCAAGAAAGAGAAACCAATTACTGTTTCTAACATTTAATGTTTAAACATTGGCATTTTGAATGGTATCAGATACAGAAATGACAAATTTGTTACAGTTTACAATACGTTTTCGAAAATCCCACGAATTGCTTGCGCGCATTTTGGATGCTGCTGCCCGCATAAAGGAACGTCAAGATCAACTCAGACGAACAACAAGCAATCTTCGCACACGAGTTGCAAAGTGCATTGAGGTTGACGGTGGGATTTTCGAAAACGTATTGTAAACTGTAACAAATTTGTCATTTCTGTATCTGATACCATTCAAAATGCCAATGTTCAAACATTAAGTGTTAGAAACAGTAATTGGTTTCTCTTTCTTGATTACCATTAACAATGCTTTTGTATTTGTAGATTCAAACAGCTCTATCTCCGTAACCATTCAGAATTAGACACATGTTCATATGAACTTTTTTTCTTACGATGACCGATACTATCACCTCCCGAAGTATTGATCTTTCCTCCTATAATACAAAACAATAAAAAAAATTAACTTATACCAATACAATACAAAAGCACTGAAAATTTTATCAACGCAGGTGCTCAAATTGCTGTCCATCACAATTTACACAGCTTTGAAGTCTACCTTTCACACTTCGACAAACATTTTTGCACAAGTTTCTTTGTGCATTAATTTCTTGAAATGCATCTCTGATGTAACTTTTCAAATCACCAACACTTCGTGGTTTTCGACTATAAACTTTGTCCTTGAGTACTCCCCAAAAGAAAAAATCCATTGGGGTAAAGTCAGTGAAACGTGCAGGCCATTCAATTTGACCTCTTCGGCCGATCCATTTCTCGGGAAATGTTCATCAAGATACTCACGGACTGCTCTTGAATAATGTGGAGGGGCCCCATCTTGTTGGAAATAGAGGTCATGTGAATTAGGCTGTTGTTGTAAGTGTGGAACAACTTCATTCATTAGAATTTCGAGATACTTATCACCTGTGACTGTTCCATCAACAAAAATTGGTCCTAAAACACCAGAACTTGAAATACCACCCCAAACAGTGACACCAGGCTGGTTTAGTTGCTGCTCTAATGTTAAATGCATGTTCTCACTATACCAGTAAACACAATTATGTCGGTTAACATGACCTGATAATTTGAAAGAAGCCTTATCGGTCCACACAATGTTATCTAAAATTATTGGATTTCCTTCAATTTCGTTCAGCATGATCTCACTAAATTGCAGCCGCCTGTCTGGGTCATCCTCCAATAAGCCATAAATTAGCCGTGGACGATAAGCTTTCAACCCAATAGATTTCAGAATTCGATAATAGAGGTTTGTGAAATGTCCAGTTCTGCTGAGGCTCTTCTGGTGGACTTTTTGGGACTGTGAACAAATGCTTCGGCAACAAGTTGCTTATTGTCCTCTGTGCAAACTGTTTTGGGTCGACCAGTTCTTGGGGCATTAAGAATTGAGCCAGTGGCATCAAATTTGTCACGAATGCGGTAAATGGTTTGTCTCTTTGGGGCTACAGTACCAAATGTTTCAACCCATTTTGTTCTAACAGTTTCAGTATTTTGAGATTTCCAATACTCTTTTAACACCCATTTTCTGGCATCAGTATTTAGATTATTTGCCATTATGGGTTCTCTGAACTATCTGAAAAGAAAAAAGATTAAATTTAAATAAATTTAGTTATAATATTTAATATAATATAACACAAACACCATAGTTATAATGAACACCAGTATTAAATAATATAACACAAACCCTATTCAACCTACTGTCCACCTACTTTTGGTTCACCTGGTATATATATATATTATATATATATAATATATATATATATATATATATACAACACACACACACACACACACATATATATATATATACATATATATATATATATACAAGCGATATCGAAGGAAAACGAACTTAAAATGCACAAGGAGCAACGAAAAACAAGAACATAAATACTGTCCTGGCTAATATTCAAGGAATAAGACCAAACCAATCACTCAATAAAGTTTCGTACCTGAAAGGATTTATGAACGAAACAAGGGCGGACATCGCATGCCTCACAGAAACTCATCTTATGGATTGCTAAGGAAATTGTGAAAACTGCGAACATTGTATTGATAAGAAAGAGATAAATATAGAGGGCTTCAACTTACTAAGAGCGGATAGAACAACGAGACGTAAAGGCGGCTGCGCTATATGTGTACATCAAGGTCATATGATAGAGACGATAATAAGTAAATCAAACAGCTTTGTGGAACTCCTAGCAGTGAAAATAGAAAAACTAAACGTGATACTAATAGTCATCTATAGACCTCCAAGCACCCCAACCGAAAAATTCTCGGAGGCCATTGATGACATCAGAAAGCTAATAAAAGTCATAAACCCTCCATCCCCCAATATAATGATCTGCGGAGACTTTAACTTCCCATTTATAAAATACAAAAAGGTGGATAGGAATATATATATATATATATATATATATATATATATATACACAGTATATATGCTGAATAAAACCACGAAGGAAAGGAAACACAGAATGGTGCTCAAGCGCTTTCGTCTAATGACATCCTCAGGAACACTGAAGTAAATAAAGCGTTCGAGACTATATTAGGTCACAAAAAATATATATATATATATAAAATATAGAAATAAAAATTGTGGGAGGAGCATACAAATTTGTAAGGAAAACTTCCAAATTTAGCACTTTGCCCTTCTTGTCTAAATCTGTTCTGAACGAATTCAACACAAGTTCAAAGGGATTGTTTACAACCAATTTTATAGATAATGCCTGAATGATATATACAGTAGGTCACAAAAAATAAAAAATAAAAAAATAAATTGAAAAATAAAAATTGTAAGAGGAGCATACAAATTTATAAGGGAAAACTACCAAAGTTTTAGCACTCTGCCCTTTTTGTCTAAATCCGTTCTGAACGAATTCAAAACAACATGATCAAGTTGAAAAAGACCTTGGCTCATGTTAAAGTTATTTGTAAGTTGGATAATAGCAGACTCAAGAATATTTCTATTAACAATGTTGCTAGAGTGAAACAAAACTGAAGAATTATTCCAATCAATACAGTGGGATAACTCTGACAAATGGACAGAAAGGGCACTGGGCGACTGTCCCGTTCTAACGGAATATTGATGCTGTTTTACACGCGTGTGCAAATCCTTTCCCGTCTGACCAATGTAAAAGGAATCACATTGTTTACAACCAGTTTTATAGATAATTCAGGCATTATCTATAATCTATATTGGGCCCTTAAGGAAGAGAAATAATTAACTAATCGACGATCCAAAAGAAATATCTGAAGCATTGAGAGCCCAGTATGAATCAGTTTTCAGTACCCCAAAAAGTGATAAAGCGATACCTGACATAGATGTATTATTTGAAGAGAAATTGCAAGGAGGGTGTATAACAGACTTTGATTTTACCCCAGAAGTTGTAGCGAGAGCTATAGGACAAATGAAACCACATTCAGCTGCAGGTCCGGACAGTTGCAATGCATTATTGATTAAAAACTGTAAAAATGAAATAGCTACACCTTTATACTGGATATGGAGAAGATCCCAAGACACTGGGGAAATACCGAGCCTCTTAAAAACAGCAAACATTGTCCCTATATATAAAGGAGGGGACAGATCTCAAACAAAGAAATATAGACCAGTGTCATTGACGTCCCACCTCACCAAAGTATTTGAAAGAATAGTTAGAGAGAAACCTTATGATTTCTTGAAGACACTGGAAAGATTCAACGAAAATCAGCATGGATTGCGATCAGGTAGATTGTTTACAACCTTCTTTCTTCTGGAAAGAAGAAGAGAGAGGTACGCCATAATCTACATATGGAAAATGATCGAAAAACTGGTACCAAACCTAAAACTAAACCCAATTACCATTCAAACAACACTGGAAAATAGGAAAAGCAGAATGTGCAGTGTTCCCAAATTAAAGGCCCGAGAAGGGACCTCCTCACACTGAAGGAGAATAGCTTGGTTGTTAGGGGCCAAGACTTTTCAACCAGCTTCTAAAGGACCTTAGAAACGTTACAGGGTCAAAGTTGAAGTCTTCAAGAGAAGACTAGATGCCTGGCTCAGGACTGTACCAAATGAGCCGGGTGTACCTGGCTATGTACGGTGGAGAGCGCAAAAAAGCAACTCGCTCCTCCACCAAGCCAGACCTAGAAACGGGGCCACCAGCTTGACCTCCGTGTGTAAAGAAACCAATGCACGAAACAGCAAGAAGGTTAACAAGGTATATATATATATAATATAATATATACATATACATATACATATACATATGTTACAGTCAAAGTGTGTAACCAGTTTCGCGTAATGGCTGAAACTTTTAATCATTTTGCGAAATGGCTGTTTCACTTGGTCATTTCGCGAAATGACTAAAATCTTCAGCCATTCCGCGAAATGGCTGAAATTCCCCTTGGTCATTTCGTGAAATGGCTAAATGACTTTTGTTATGAATTCATAGAAATAACAACATCACAATAAAATTGGTAAACCTTTATTTAACTAACGAAATCTGCTAAAACATACATACATCCACAAGTCTGTTCAAATAAGTGAGAAACACTCTTCAAATACACATTTGAACACATTTGCACATTTGAACACATTTGAACATTTGAAACATTTGCATTTGACATATTTTCAATAGAGAGGTTTTCAAATACTAACCGGGTCTTCAGTGTTATTCCGATGTCCGCCATTGAAGGCCTGGTTAGGTTAACTGTATGCCTTTGACAATTGGTTAGGTTAAGTCGTGTTATTTTCGTTAAAACTAACGAAAATAATACAACTTACAAGATCATTTGCCCGGTTAGGTCAACTGTATGCCCTTGACAATTGGTTAGGTTAAGTTGTGTTATTTTCGTTAGTTTTAACGAAAATAACACGACTTAACCTAACCAATTGTAAAAGGCATATAGTTGACCTAACCGGGCAAATGATGTTGTACGAAATGACCAAGGTGGAATTTCAGCCATTTCGAGTAATGGCTGAAAATTTTAGTCATTTCGAGAAATGACCAAGTGAAACAGCCATTTCGCGCAATGACTAAAAGTTTCAATCATTACACGAAATGGCTGGTTACACATTTTGACTGTAACATATATATATATATATATATATTTATATATATAATATATATATATATACCACCGCAAGGGGTTCTAAGCTCGTGCTCTTGAGTGCTCTTTGTGCTCGTTTGTACGTGCTTGTTCCTGGAGGTTTCACGTGGCTCTCCCAGCCCTAGCACCCAAGGATGATGAGGCTCGACCCTGCAGTCTTGTCATCCATGGTCTTTTTCCACTTCGACTGTCCCCTCCACCCTTTCTTTTCCTCTGTCTTTCCTCTCACTTTTTCTTTGTTTTTCCGCCGAGATATGCCCTTTTAAATAGAGGCGAATCGGTTCTTCCCGAACTTTAATATATATATATATATATATATATATATATATATATATATATATATATATAATAAAATGTTATAATGTTTCAGACGAACAAGACTCTCGGATCCACTCATGGCTGGTCTACCTAACTGTGGTTGTAGTTGTCAATATATATATATATATATATATATATATATTATATATATATATATGAAAAATTATTTCACGAAAGTAACACGTGAAAAATATTTATGATGAATAAAACCACGAAGGAAAGGAAACACAAAAAGGTGCTCAAGCGCTTTCGTCTAATGACATCCTCAGGAACACTGAAGTACAAAAAAGGTTACGGCCTATATATAGGTTACAGAAAGAAAAAAATATAAAAAAATAAATAAATAATAACATACATACACACAAACATATATATATATATATATATATATATATCTACACACACACATATATATATATATATATATATATATATATATATATATATATATATATATTATATATATATATATATGCAATAAACAGAGAAGTAAAAATAAAAAATAAAAATTAAAGGATTAACAAAGAGGCATACAGATTTGTAAGGAAAAATATCGATTTTTAGCACAAGATCAAATGAATTATAAAAATACAAATTTATACTGGAAATCTACCCGGGTTTTAAAACTTTGCCTTTATAGTCAAGTTTCGATATATATATAAATAAAATGAAGATTAAAAGTTAATAAAGTAGCATACAAGTTTACCAAAGATTTAGCGTCCTACCCTTTTTATCTAAATCTGTTTTGAAGGAATTCAAAACAACAGGATCGAGTTGAAAAAGACCTTTGCTTATATTGAAGTTATTTGAAAGTTGGATAATGGCAGACTCAAGAATATTTCTATTAACAATGTTGCTAGAGTGAAATAAAACTGAAGCATTATTCCAATCAATACAGTGGGATAACTCTGACAAATGGACAAAAAGAGCACTGGACAACTGTCCTGTTCTAAGGGAATATTGATGCTGTTTTATACGTGTGTGCAAATCCTTTCCCGTCTGACCTATGTAAAAGGAATCACATTGTTTACACCCAATTTTATAGATAATGCCTGAATTATTGGTAGGGCTATTTTTTACTATGATATTTTTCACAATATTGTTATATGAAAATACTACATGACACCCCCACTAAGAAGGCCATTTTTTCATCAATGTTTCCCCGCGCCCTTAGGATCGCCAGTCCGGAATACATCGATGCCGAATTGGAAAAAATCAACGGTATTGGAAGTGATCTGTGTTATCCATCTGCGTTTATGGAATCTTGTCTCAACAAGGCAAAACGAACTTTCTATCGTGTCAATAATAACACTCGTACTTTGTCAAAAAATATTTTAGTACTTCCATTTTCCCGGGCTTTTTAGGCATTGCTAATGTACTTAAACTTTTGGATATTAATGTCGTATTTTCATATAACAATATTGTGAAAAATATCATAGTAAAAAATAGCCCTACCAATAATTCAGGCATTATCTATAAAATTGGGTGTAAACAATGTGATTCCTTTTACATAGGTCAGACGGGAAAGGATTTGCACACACGTATAAAACAGCATCAATATTCCGTTAGAACAGGACAGTTGTCCAGTGCTCTTTTTGTCCATTTGTCAGAGTTATCCCACTGTATTGATTGGAATAATGCTTCATTTATTTCACTCTAGCAACATTGTTAATAGAAATATTCTTGAGTCTGCCATTATCCAACTTTCAAATAACTTCAATATAAGCAAAGGTCTTTTTCAACTCGATCCTGTTGTTTTGAATTCCTTCAAAACAGATTTAGATAAAAAGGGTAGGACGCTAAATCTTTGGTAAACTTGTATGCTACTTTATTAACGTTTAATCTTCATTTTATTTATATATATCGAAACTTGACTATAAAAGGCAAAGTGTTAAAACCCGGGCAGATTTCCAGTATAAATTTGTATTTTTATAATTCATTTGATCTTGTGCTAAAAATCGATATTTTTCCTTACAAATCTGTATGCCTCTTTGTTAATCCTTTAATTTTTAATTTTATTTTTACTTCTCTGTTTATTGCATATATATATATATATATATATATATATATATATATATGTGTGTGTGTAGATATGTATGTATATATATATACAGTATATATATATGTGTGTGTATGTATGTTATTTATTTATTTTTTTTTATTTTTTTTTTCTTTCTGTAACCTATATATAGGCGTAACCTTTTTTGTACTTCAGTGTTCCTGAGGATGTCATTAGACGAAAGCGCTTGAGCACCTTTTTGTGTTTCCTTTCCTTCGTGGTTTTATTCATCATATATATATATATATATATATATATATATATATATATATAATAATAATACTGCTCGGTCCTAACATCCCCATATAAAAAAGAAGACATTAGACAGCTGGAAGGGATCCAGAGAAGCTTCACAGCCAAGATCAATGGGTGCAAAGAACTAAATTACTGGGAAAGGTTACGCGAACTAGACCTATATTCACTGGAAACGAGAAGAGAGAGATACACCATTATTTACACTTGGAAAATAATGGAGACACTAGTCCCTAATCTTACTCTGAACCCTGTAACTCCCCAAACAACGGTGGAAAGTAGAAACGGTTAGACTGTGTCGTATTCTCAAATTAAAGGGAGACAGGGAACATCGTTAACCCTGAAAGAGAATAGTTTTGTTGTGAGAGGACCAAAACTGTTTAATCAGCTGCCCAAAGACCTAAGGAACACGAATAGTGTTGCAGTGGACATCTTCAAAAATGATTAGACGCCTGGCTCAGAACAATCCCCGATGAGCCTGGCGTACCTGGCTATGTGAGGTGGAGAGAACAAGAAACCAACTCACTACTTCACAGGCCAACTCGAGAGGAGGGGCGACAAGCTTGACCTTCGCGAAATGAGGACTCATCGCACGGAACCTTTGTAAAGTTGTAAGGTAAGGTGTATACAGGAAGGTCCCGGTTATTGCGGTTAATTGGTGCAAGCAGAATACCGCGATAAGTGAAAACCGCATTAAGCGGGATTGATATAACATGTAAAAATTGCTAATGTTGCCAACGCAAGCAGAATACCGCGATATAGTTGCGTAGCCGCATTCACCGGGAACAATATAACATGTAAAACTGGTTAATATTGCCAAGTTAAAAAAAAAAATATTTAGACTGTCGACTTTGACTTGTTTTTATTACTATGTACAGTACAGTACATTATACAAAGGTAAGGTAGTAAATAAATTGATTCATTTGTTTTAAAGTTTATTGAAAAGCACATGCATGTGTACAAAAAATGAATGATTATTTTTATTTCTTTGTAAAATAACGTAAAAGTGAGGCTTTGTCATTGTCAATACACAAAATGTATCTCGACAGACTTTCATAGCACGTTCCATATCAGGATCTCCATTCATTAATTTCTGTTTCGCATTTTCAATATCGCGAAGGAGACTCGCTTTTGTTTTGCAAACAAAATATTTTTTCCCGCGATAAGTGAAATTATACCGCATATAACGGGATTATTAACATCGAATACCGTGTTAATCGAAACCGTGTTAACCGGGACCTTCCTGTATATGTATATATATATATTATATATATATCGTAAAGAACGACGCTTGTATAGGAGAACATTCCGCGCAAGATGAGAAGAGAGAACGAACAAATGAAAAAATGAGGTTTCTGCGCGTATGTAGAGGAATTACGACTTCTGATTGACTGAGGACCATGGTGTAGTGGTTATCATATCTGACCGGCAATCGGAAGATCCCGGGTTCGATTCCCGGGTGGTTACCTCATTTTTTCATTTGTTCGTTCTCTCTTCTCATCTTGCGCGGAATGTTCTCCTATACAAGCGTCGTTCTTTACGTTATTTATACTGCGTGTTCTTTGCAGTTGAAATGTATATATATATATGACCGCTGAATCTATTAATATATTTTAACATGATTCATATAGTTACTCGCGTGGAAGAGATGTTTATGTCGGAGTCTTCGTGTAATAACACTTAATTAAGTATCTTTTATACTTACATCCTGTAAAATATCATTTGCTTCTTGTCCCGCGCTGTTTTGCCATCACGATTTCGCCATGTCTGTTCCTTTGTACTTCTTCATAAAGTCTGGAGCACTCAAATTAAAAGGGTTACATCGTGGTGAGTTTCGTAACACCACTTCCCGTCGATCAGCGAAGTTAATTAACAGTGGGTCCGGAGTGTAGTTGGATGGGAGACCGTTCTCCGCGTCTAGATTATGTATCAAACCGTAGATGCTTCGGACCTCGCGTAAATCTTTAGGTCCGTTCCTTCATATGACCCGATGTAGATGTTGCGAAGGAGGTTAAACAATCCTATCATCACATTACTTCAATTACAACTTCTTTTACACTCAAAACTGTTATTAATTTAACTTTCACTATATGTCGCCCGAAGCTTATTGAGTAAGACACAGCTTCTCTATAAGCGAAGTGAAGACACGGCATGAAGAAGTCGGGGGCTCGATTCCCGACAGAGTGCTGGTAATAATAATAATAATAATAATCGAAGCGTTAACGGACTGGGTTTCAGCGAACGTAGTTCAGTAGGTAACACCGTTTCCCTATAAGTGAAGTGAAGACAGGGGTCGGGGGGGTGGGTGGGTTCGACCACTGATGATGTCGGTAAATAGCAATTCATGCGGGAGTTAGTGCGATGGACTGCATCATCATTCGTCTGACTTAAGCGCTGTGCCATTTTCTAGACCTTCTTATTGATTATATTATTATCCGATATACATTTTGGTCAGTGCTCTTAAAAGCGATACAGTATAATATTGTAACATTATAAGGAGAGATTTGGTTTGCCTGAGTTTGGTAAAACTGTAAGTTTATATGTTGGTTGAAACACTCGGGAATATAGGTTTAAAAATGTTTAAAAATTTTGAGTAGGTTTAAAAATGTTTAAAAATGTTTAAAAATTTTGAATAGGTTTAAAAATATTTAAAAATTTTGAATAGGTTTAAAAATATTTAAAAGGTTTGAGTAGGTTTAAAAATGTTTACAAATTTTGAATAGGTTTAAAAATGTTTAACAATTTTTAAGTAGGTTTAAAAATGTTTAAAAATGTTGAGTTAACGCGAAAAAAGTAATCGAAATTCATTTCGAAATATGCAAAATTTTAAGGTCTTATTAATTATTTTATTGATAAAGATTGTTCTCAGCAAGAAATGGAACGTTTAGTGAACGTGATGCAAACATTTTATTTACATTTATAAACGTTTTAGGACGTTTAGTAAATGTCCCATTTCTTGCTAGGTTTGCTTTTGTAATTTCATATTTATTTTTATATTATATTAATATTTAGATCTAGATTAGTTTATAGTTAATTAAGCAATTTAAGAAGCCTTCTTTGGGTATTTAAATCCTTATATTATAGTGCCAAAGATGCCAAGGTACTTATTGCATTCAAAATCTTGTAATTATTTTGTATAATTGTATTCTTGGAACCTAAAAGTACAACCATTATTTTAGGGATATACATATACACAGTACATGATAAACTCTCTCTCTCTCTCTCTCTCTCTCTCTCTCTCTCTCTCTCTCTCTCTCTCTATATATATATATATATATATATATATATATATATATATATATATATCGTGGTGAAGTGGTTAACGTCGCTGACTACGGGATCCAGACCCAATGACGGCAGGCGGCGCGCGCAGCAAAACCTAGCTGTTCATCCTTCTACACAATAAAAAAAAACTGGTTGGTAGACAAATGGGTACCCTGGGTAGCCTAGTGGTTAAGGCACTAAGCTGCTGGTGAGGCGTGGTTCGGATTCCACGTTAAACTGTAGGTCTAAGGTTGAGTGACAAGCTTGACCTTCGTCAGAATGAACAATTCGGGCGGAAACTAAACCAAGGTTAAACCAAGGTGTGTGTGTGTGTGTGTGTGTGTGTATATAGGAGAGGAGGGAGCGGAGGGGCGATAAGCTTGACCATCGTGAAATGAGGAATCATTGCGCGGAACATTTGAAATGTTGAAAGGTATATATAATAATAATAATAATAATAATAATATAATAGATGTATATTTCCGGAAGATAGTTCCCCTATAAACATAAAATTTCTGAAAAGCACAAAAAATTACTAATTGGTAATATTCTGATTTTTGTTCGGATATTTTATTTATTTTGGTGACAGTAATACAAATTTTATAAACAAAAACCGATCATTAATGATTAGTAATTTTTTTTTAACGCTGTTTAGACATTTCATATCTAAAGACGAACTTTCACCCAAAACGGTACTTTAAAACTACAATTTTTTTCTTATATAATATTAACGATTTAGTTGTCGGGCGATTAATGACGAAGATAGAGGTAAAATCCAGAATGATCTGAATGAAATCGTTGATTGGTCAGTCACATGGCAAATGAGATTTAACGTCGATAAGTGCAAAATTTTACATATAGGTTCGCGTAACGGTAATTTTGCGTATAGTATGTCAGGGAAGGAGTTAGCAAGCGTAGAGCAAGGAAAAGATTTAGGAGTTATAGTCACTGGTGATTTAAAAGTGGCGAAACAAAGTACAGCAACGGTCAATAAGGCGAACAAAGTGCGAGGTTTTATAGCTCGGAATTTTGAGTACAAATCGCGCGATATTATTGTTCCTCTTTATAAATCATTAGTTAGACCCCATTTGGAGTACGCGATCCAATTTTAGAATCCGCATATATGCAAAGATATAGATAGACAAAATCGAAAGAGTTCAAAGACGAGCAACTAAGATGATTCCGTCGCTTTGGTCGAAGTCGTACGAGGATAGGCTTAAAAAGTTAAAATTGACTACACTCGAGACTAGGAGGCTAAGGGGTGATCTAATCCAGGTTTTCAAAATTATGAATGGGTTCGATAACGTAAATAGAGATAGCTTTTTCGAAATATCACAATATAATAAGACTAGAAATAACGGGTGTAAGTTGACAAGTAGAAGGTTCGAGACAGCAGTTGCCAAAAACCTTTTTTATGCATAGAATAGTAAATAGCTGGAATAGTTTCCCGGTAGAAGTAATTAATAACACGTCTATAAACATGTTTAAAAATCGATTAGACGCATATGGTGATAAATTGGGTATAGTTTAAGGTAGTAAAATTAAGGTTTTCTGGTTCGGAACCCACGTAAAATTGTAGGTCCCCTCCGCCACCACGGAGGACATGCACAATACACAATTACGAACGCAATTAGGTAGACCAGCCATGAATGGATCCTAGGGTCTTTGTTGGTCTGAAACATTATAACATTATAACAATTCCACAAAAGTTTTACACGTTTTAAACTCAAAGTATTCCGAAAAGGACAAAATTTGCCATGAACAAAAACAGTAAAAAATCGTGCATTATTACGCTATTTTTTTTTATTTTTATTCAAAATGTTTGTTATTTTATAATTTCTTTTAACCATTTTTAGTTTATAATTTTCTTTACAGAAATTATAAAAAAAGAATTAATAGGTAAATTAATATAACTGGTTAACCTTGGTTTTGCTTCCGCCAGAATTGTCCATTCTGACGAAGGTCAAGCTCGTCACTCCACCTTAGCTCTACAGTTTAACGTGGAATCCAAACCACGCCCCCCCCCCCAACAACAGCAGCCCAGCGTCTTAACCACTATGCTACCCAGGTATCCATTTATGTACCAACCAATTTTTTTAGTGTGTGGAAGGATGAACAGCTGGGTTTTGCTGCCCACCGCCTGCCGTCACCGGGTCTGGATCCCGGGACCAATGCATTCGTAGTCAACGACGCTAACCACTACACCACCGAGGCGCATATATATAATATATATATATATATATATATATATATATATAAAACTTTTATAATTATTTTTAATATTTTAAAACGAATTTTTTGATGTTTTAAAAATTAAAGCTCATAAAGCATTTTAATATTTAATGCGAATTTTAAATTCAGTTTCACTGATAACATTCAACAAACGGTATAAATTTGGAATTATTTCTATTCTTCTTAAAATATTTTTTATTCATTCAAAATTTAACATTTATTTTAGTTCATTAACATATTATGACACACACACACAGTACAGTATATATAAATTATATATATATATATATATATATACACCTCTGACCTTTGGTTAGCTTCCGCCCGAATTGTTCATTCTGACGAAGGTCAAGCTTTTCACTCCACCTTAGACCTACAGTTTAACGTGGAATCCGAACCACGCCCCATCAGCAGCCCAGCGTCTTAACCACTAGGCCACCTAGGGTACCCATTTATCTACCAACCACTTTCTTTATTGTGTGGAAGGATGAACAGCTGGGTTTTGCTGCGCGCCGGCTGCCGTCGGGTCTCGAACCCGGGGCCGATGGGTTCGTAGTCAGCAACGCTAACCACTACACCTCCGAAATGCTAGTAATAAATAATTTAATTTTTTTGTTCAAAATAATAGTACAAAGAATATAGAAATATAAGTATTGGATGGATATAATTTCAATTAGTACAGGGTGTTCATAAATTACCTTTACAAGTTCCATTGAAATTGAATTGAATTTATAAAGATAAATTATGGACACACTGTGTATCTAAAGGACTTCGGATCCCGATGGTGTTGGTAATTCTTATCCAGGAGTTAGCCCAAACGGGCCGCAACCAATCTATAAAATTGCGGCCCTCCTGACTCATTATTGTTAGTCTGGACTGAGCGTTGTGCCAGTGTCTGGCCCTCTAGACTCACTATAATATAAAGAGAGGAGCCAAATGTGAGGCACTATGAAGCGCCTTCTTGTCAAAAATTTACTTACATTCTTTATAAACAAATTGCATAAAACACTTAGACGTAATATACACTAACTCAGACTCTCTTCTTGAACAAAATAACTGAATTGTATATACTGT
>JAJOZX010002351.1:487500-500000 GCA_023014485.1 Bathynomus jamesi | reverse complement strand
ATAATTAGTATTACACCATCAAAAGTGAATAAGTGCCCTGAAAATGATGATATATAATAGCTGGAAAACAATCAAGACGATTGAGCTGACAACGTAGTTTGAATATAAGGGTCCCTTTCCCTCTAACCCCCTCCTCCCCCATCCCTCTGCCCCTTCCCACTCTCGTAAAATAAATATCATTAAAAAATTAAAAAATAATCAAAACTTTTATCGTACAAAAATGTATTTCAAAGCATAAAAAAATTTTCACTTTATTTTATGCAAAATTCAGTAAATTGATAATTACATGGTGTGAATACTACTGTATATTAATAATAATAATAATAATAGCAACAATAATAGCAACAATAATAACGTTAAAATCAGATAGGATACCTTTAACTAGTTAATTAGACTGTTAGGGCAGGGAAGGCTTGTAAGACACTCATTGGCACCTGACACGCACCTCTTCTAAAATACCAGAATATCCACCTTGATACCCGAGCTGAAAATTAAATAATTTTCCAGATGTCTGTCCGAAAGAAATATATATATATATATATATATATATATATATATATATATATATATATATATATATATATATATATATACCTTATATATACACCTTATATATATATATATATATATATATATTATATATATATATATATATATATATATATATATATATATATACACCTTACCTTACCTTATGAACCTTATGTTGTTTCGTGTGCTGGTCTCTCTTCACACGGAGGTCAAGCTGGTGGCCCCGCCTCTAGGTCTGGCCTGGTGGAGGAGCGAGTTACTTTCTTGCGCTCTCCACCGTACATAGCCAGGCACGCCCGGCTCATCTGGTACTGTCCTGAGCCAGGCATCCAGTCTTTTCTTGAAGACTTCAACTTTGACCCCGTTACGTTTTCTGAGGTCCTTAGGAAGCTGGTTGAAAAGTCTTGGCCCCCTGACAACCAAGCTATTTTCCTTCAGGTTGAGGAGGTCCCTTGTCGTGATTTTAATTTGGGAACACTACACTTTCTGCCTTTCCTATTTTCCAGTGTTGTTTGAATGGTAATTGGGTTTAGTTTTAGGTTTGGTACCAGTTTTTCGATCATTTTCCATATGTAGATTATGATGTACCTCTCTCTTCTTCTTTCCAGTGAGTACAGATTTAGTTTACGTAGTCTTTCCCAGTAGTTGAGTTCTTTGCAGCCATCAATCTTGGCTGTGAAATGCCTTTGCGTTTCTTCTAGTTTATTAGTTTCTTCCTTTTTATATGGGGACGTCAAACTGAGCAGTATTCAAGTTTTGGTATAATCAGTGTTTTTAGCAGGGAATCATTACTGTCCTGTCCCTTCTCTTGAACGTTCTTAGAACCTGTCCGGCGACTCTTTTTGCTTTATTTATCGCTATCTGATTTTGTGTTTCGAATTTCGCATCATCTGTCATTATTATCCCGAGATCAATCGCTTTCATGCTTCTCTGAATTTCCTGTCTATCTGGAGCATAATATATATATATATATATATATATATATATATATATATAATATATATATATACTGTATATATAGGTATGTGTTTCTAGCTCGTGGTGTACGGACGTTTTGTTTCCGCTCTGTGCAATATCGAAATAACTAGTGTTTTAAAGTTCAGCGGTAAATTCTATCTTATACCAGTGTGTGTGTATGAAATACGATGAATTCGCGATAATAATTTATTAAGTGAAAGCCTGGCATATAGTTTGCCCAAAGAAAATACATCAATTGAAACATAAATTGAAAACACTTCGAACTGAAAAACAGCTCCTGAGATTTGTACATTAGGCCTATAGAGGGGCAAAAGGTCAGACACAATTTGGAAGAGCCATAAAACGAAGGTCGAGTTACCGAGAGAAATTTGAGAAGCGAGAAAAGAGGAAAGAGAAAAATAAAGGAAAGAGGAAATAAAGGAAAGAATGGCAAAAAGACGAAGAAATGTATAAATTGCGGTAAATCCAGAAAACTGAATAGAGCGGGATTATGTGTAATGGAATGCGCTACACATCAGTTCTGTGATTGCAAAAATGAAGCCGACCAGACCTCGGGCTTAAAATGCTTTCTGTGTAATACCTTTAAACACTACGAATCCATGAACTTAGAAAAGACAAGAAAATGATAAATCGAATAAATAACAAAATCATAGGCCTTTATGGTTTCTTGTGCGTCAAGTGCATGGAAAACAATAGGAAATTAGTACAAAGGAGAATACAAAATGTTGAAATAGAAGAATCAAGTTCAGCAGTTTTACCGACAGAAAATCAGGAAACAACAGAAAACTCCGGCACAACCGAAAACGAAAATGAGATGGACAACACACTACAGGAAGGGGCGAAAGCAGCCTCAGATAAAGAAATGCTCACGCAAAAGAGAGAGAGAGAGAGAGAGAGATACGAAATACACGCCGAAGAAAAAAAAAACCACTGAGTTGGGAAGAAGTGGTGGCGCAGCAGAAGAAGGAAATTGAATCACATCACATAAGACTCAGGGGGAATTTAAACGACGGGCCATATGCGAATATTATAAAAACATGTTCGTGCAAATATGGCTCAAACTGCATATACAATCACCCCCCCAAAATGCATCTATATGATGAGGAATGGGAAATGCAGGTACGGACCAAACTGCAACTTTTTTCACCCTCGAATGTGCAAACAGTCAATTACGGAGAAAAAATGCCCGAACGTAGAGTGCCCGTATTTTCACATTAAGGGTACGCAAAGAAGAGAACGGGAAAGAACAGATCATATTCGACATAGAAGCAATAATAAGAGTAATGAAACATATTTTTTAGAAGAAATGAGGATAATAAAAGCATAGCTTGTCCTTCTAAAGGAAAGACAGAACGCCGCAAATATATGCACCACAACATTACGCACAACACCCTTCTATTCAACATCACCCACCAATAATACAACAATCACAGTAGTATCACGGGCCGCAACCCCATTACTCCCAAATGCAGCGGCCCAACCAATAACACCAAACAGGAACCGACATCGACCAGGAAAAGACCATCAGTTAGGAAAATCGAACACGAAGATTAGAAACCCGATAAATGTGTTATACACACGTATACAATGCCTGTATACGGACCATGCAGACTGCAAATTACAATACTTGCAAAATTTAGCTACGGAAACCAGCATAGATATCATATGCCTAACGGAAACACACTTACATAAGTGCGAAAAAGGCTGTGAAAACTGCATCGAGAATACTGAAATAGCATTGCTGGACTACAACATATACAGATCAGATAGAGTGGCTAGACGAGGGGGAGTGTTTATCTACGTGAAAAAAACATACACATATGAGGTGAAGGTACACAAATCAAACAACACAGTCGAAGTTATCATATTAGAAGTAAAAGAACTGAACCTACCCATTATGGACGTCTACAGACCACCAAACACCACAAAAAGTGAATTCCAATTTGCCACTAATGAAGTACAAACCAGGTTACAGTTACTTGAAACTTCAGCAACAAATATTCTAATTTGCGGAGACTTTAATTTCCCATTCATAACATGGGAGAAAAATGACGAAGTTATATATGTTGGGAAGTTTCATGGCAACATTCCAAAAGATGATAGAACCGAAGCAATAATGCTATTAGATATGATGGAACATTACACCCTTACTCAGGAAATTTGTGAAGCCACTAGGAAAGAGAACGTTTTGGATTTAGTTTTGACAAATAACAATGAGATAATAATAAATAAAAAGGTAACGCACACAAATTTCTCCGACCATAACCTAATCGATATACAATTGAAGTTAGCACCCAGAGGTCCGAAAACGCATCCCAGAGAGGCAGAAGGAATATTTGAAGGCTTAAACATAAATTCAAAGAGAGTAGATTGGGAAAGTGTAAATAAAGACTTAAAGGAAGTAAATTGGGAATTACTACTTCACGAGAAGACTCCAGAACAAATACTAGGTATAATGGAGTCTGAAACCAAACCTATATTACTGTAGCATGTTCCAGAGAGACAAAAGAGAAAAAGTAGCAAGCTCGAGATGCAAAACTGATGCAAGGTGACTTAAACTAGAGAGGAAACTAGGCGAAATAGAAATGAACCTAAACAAACATTCATACATAAGACAAACGAGGAGGTAAACGGCCTCCCCGTTGATAGACGGGGAGGCCAAACACACAAATGACCCCACAAAAATGAACGAACTGCTTAAGGAACAATTTAACTCTCTGTTTAGCACCCCTAAGTCCGAGATGAAAATAGAAAACGCAGACGAATTTTTCGACATTGATACAAATCAGCCAAGGACAAAATCTTGCACAAACCTATTAATATCCGAAGGAGATGTAATTAAGGCTCTATCACAGATGCGAGACAATTCGGCACCAGGGCCAGACACATGGAGTGCCACATTTCTGAAGAAATGTAAAGAGAGTATTGCCAAACCGCTATACTTACTATGGAGGAAATCACTCGACACAGGACAAATTCCACTACCACTAAAGAACGCTAACATTGCCCCTTTATTCCAACGTAGCAACAGAGCAATGTCCAAGAATTATCGGCCGGTAGCGCTCACCTCACACCTTATAAAGTGCTTTGAACGTATAATTAGAAGCGAAACTATCTAATACCTACAAGAAAAGAACTTATACAACCCAAATCAACATGGTTTCAGGGCTGGAAGATCATGCCTATCACAGCTATTAGACCACCAGGAGAAAATATTAAGAACACTGTGTCGAGGACAAAACATAGATGTAATCTATACTGATTTTGCTAAAGTCTTCGATAAATGTGACCATGGAATTATAGCACATAAAGATAAGAACACAGGAATTAATGGAAAGCTAGGAAGATGGATACGTAATTTCTTGACGCAAATAACACAAAGTGGTGGTAAATGGATTCAAATCGGAAGTCTCGGAAGTAGAGAGCTCTGTCCCACAAGGGACAGTATTAGCTCCCTTGCTGTTCATAATAATGATTGCAGATATTGATGCAGATATCAATGACAGTATCGTATCATGTTTCGCAGATGACACAAATATATGCAAGGAAATATTGAACGAAGGTGACATAGGACGTTTACAAAACGACATTGAAACACTATTCCAGTGGGCAGAAGACAACAATATGAAGTTCAACGAAGAAAACTTCCAACTTCTAAAATATGGTAATAACAAAGAGCTACAGGAAAAAGGGTACAAAACTATGCAAGCCAAACAGATAACACCAAATCTACAAGTCAGGGATTTTGGAGTAATAATGTCGCCGGATGCAGAATTCAGAGAGCACTATAAAATCAAAATCACAACGGCTAGAAATATAATGGGAATCATCTGGAGGAGCTTCCGCAGCAGAAACGCAAACATCATGCTTAAATTATGGAAGAGTCTAGTCCTACCAATAATTGAGTATTACTCACTACTCACAAAGCCATACAGAAGACGAGACATTGCAAACATTGAAGCTATACAAAGGACTTTTACATCTAAGATAGAGGAAACGGAAGGTGAAGACTACTGGTCTCAACTACAATCATTGGAACTCTACTCTCTCGAAAGAAGGCGAGAGCGGTACACAATAATATACATATGGAAAATACTTGAGGGCTCTGTCCCTAACTTTAGAAATGAAATAGAAACAAACTGGAATGAGAGAAGATGCAGATTTTGTACGGTCCCAGCTACGGTGGGACAAGGGTCCATGAAAACGAGGATGGAAAATACCCTCAGAATAACAGGCCCAAAGCTTTTCACTGCCCAACCAAAAGAAGTGAGGAATCTCCAGCACACCGACCTGAATAACTTCAAGAACCAGCTGGACAGATTCCTGTGCAAAGTCCCTGACCAGCCATGCGTGGCTGGCTACGAGAGCAGGAGGAGATCAGACAGCAATTCCCTCCTTCACCAAATCCCGCAAATGAGGCGGGATGCTGCAGAGGGGTCGACCGTAGGTCGATCTTGAACCGTCGTTCGAACTCACCTAAAGTAAATAAGTATGATATATATATATATATATATATATATATATATATATGATGAATAAATCCACGAAGGAAGGGAAACACAGAGTGGTGCTCAAGCGCTTTCGTCTAATGACATCCTCAGGAACACTGAAGTAAATAAAGAGTTCAAGACTATATATAGGTTACAAAAAAAAAATATATATATAGTAAATATAGAAATAAAAATTGTGGGAGGAGCATACAAATTTGTAATGAAAACTACCAATTTTAGCACTTTTCCCGAATTCAACACAAGATCAAATGGATTGTTTACAACCAATTTTATAGATATGCCTGAATGATATATAGGTCGCAAAAAATAAAATAAAATAAAAAAAAATAAAATAAATTGAAAAATAAAAATTGTAAGAGGAGCATACATATTTATAAGGGAAAATTACCAAAGGTTTAGCACTCTGCCATTCGTGTCTAACTCCGTTCTGAACGAATTCAAAACAACGGGATCGAGTTGAAAAAGACCTTTGCTCATGTTAAAGTTATTTGTAAGTTGAATAATAGCAGACTCAAGAATATTTCTATTAACAATGTTGCTAGAGTGAAACAAAACTGAAGCATTATTCCAATCATAGAATGGGATAACTCTGACAAATGGACAGTGCCATTTTTGTCCTTTGTCAGAGTTATCCCATTGTATTGATTGCAATAATGCTTCAGTTTTGTTTCACTCTAGCAACATTGTTAATAGAAATATTCTTGAGTCTGCTATTATTCACCTTACAAATAACTTTAACATGAACAAAGGTCTTTTTCAACTCGATCCCGTTGTTTGAATTTGTTCAGAACGGATTTAGACAAGAAGGGCAGAGTGTTAAACCTTTGGTAATTTTCCCTTATAAATTTGTATGCTCCTCTTACAATTTTTATTTTTCAATTTATTTTTATTTTTTATTTTTATTTTATTTATTTTTTTGGTGACATATATCATTCAGGCATTATCTGTAAAATTGGTGTAAACAATCCATTTGATCTTGTGTTGAATTCGGGAAAAGTGCTAAAATTGGTAGTGTTCCTTTCAAATTTGTATGCTTCTCCCACAATTTTTATTTCTATATTTACTATATATATATATATATATATATATATATATATATATATATATATATATATATATATATATGATACACACAGACCGTGCATGGAACAAGAAACTCTTCTGGGATAATTAAATCCACTATAGTCCGAATAAGTAATGGTAAATGACAAATACCATAGTTTTTCTTTTTCATGATGCTAGCCCGACGTGGGCAACGGGTCACTCGCAAAGAGGTCCCATAAATATAGCTTCCCTCACCAGCTATCTGCAAAGCAGACAGGATCCAGCTTGGGACATGGATCTAGGGTTTAAAGCAGCCTAGCCCTGCTACATTTAGAACCTCAATATAAGCAAAAGACTCGCTGCCTTCACGTCAGATTGAATACACAAAGAAAAAGGGGTAACTATTATATTTTTAGCCAAAAACCAAAACTTAAACCTCAACTGGCAGAATTGAGCGTCCACTTTTCAAGGCACATAACATGTCCGCTTCAAGATGGAATGAACTCAGAATGGTCCCCTGAGTTTTTTATGATACACACAGACCGTGCATGGAAAGGAACTCTTCTGGGATAATTAAATCCACTATAGTCCGAATAAGTAATGGTAAATGACAAATACCATAGTTTTTCTTTTTCATGATGCTAGCCCGACGTGGGCAACGGGTCACTCGCAAAGAGGTCCCATAAATATAGCTTCCCTCACCAGCTATCTGCAAAGCAGACAGGATCCAGCTTTGGGACATGGATCTAGGGTTTAAAGCAGCCTAGCCCTGCTACATTTAGAACCTCAATATAAGCAAAAGACTCGCTGCCTTCACGTCAGATTAAATACACAAAGAAAAAGGGGTAACTATTATATTTTTAGCCAAAAACCAAAACTTAAACCTCAACTGGCAGAATTGAGCGTCCACTTTTCAAGGCACATAACATGTCCGCTTCAAGATTGGAATGAACTCAGAATGGTCCCCTGAGTTTTTTATGATACACACAGACCGTGCATGGAACAAGGAACTCTTCTGGGATAATTAAATCCACTATAGTCTGAATAAGTAATGGTAAATGACAAATACCATAGTTTTTCTTTTTCATGATGCTAGCCCGACGTGGGCAACGGGTCACTCGCAAAGAGGTCCCATAAATATAGCTTCCCTCACCAGCTATCTGCAAAGCAGACAGGATCCAGCTTTGGACATGGATCTAGGGTTTAAAGCAGCCTAACCCTGCTACATTTAGAACCTCAATATAAGCAAAAGACTCGCTGCCTTCACGTCAGATTGAATACACAAAGAAAAAGGGGTAACTATTATATTTTTAGCCAAAAACCAAAACTTGAACCTCAACTGGCAGAATTGAGCGTCCACTTTTCAAGGCACATAACATGTCCGCTTCAAGATGGGAATGAATTCAGAATGGTCCCTGAGTTTTTTATGATACACACAGACCGTGCATGAAACAAGGAACTCTTCTGGGATAATTAAATCCACTATAGTCCGAATAAGTAATGGTAAATGACAAATACCATAGTTTTTCTTTTCATGATGTTAGCACGACGTGGGCAACGGGTCACTCGCAAAGAGGTCCCATAATATAGCTTCCCTCACCAGCTATCTGCAAAGCAGACAGGATCCAGCTTTGGGACATGGATCTAGGGTTTAAAGCAGCCTAGCCCTGCTACATTTAGAACCTCAATATAAGCAAAAGACTCGCTGCCTTCACGTCAGATTGAATACACAAAGAAAAGGGGTAACTATTATATTTTTAGCCAAAACCAAAACTTAAACCTCAACTGGCAGAATTGAGCGTCCACTTTTCAAGGCACATAACATGTCCGCTTCAAGATGGGAATGAACTCAGAATGGTCCCCTGAGTTTTTTATGATACACACAGACCGTGCATGGAACAAGGAACTCTTCTGGGATAATTAAATCCACTGTAGTCCGAATAAGTAATGGTAAATGACAATACCATAGTTTTTCTTTTTCATGATGCTAGCCCGACGTGGGCAACGGGTCACTCGCAAAGAGGTCCCATAAATATAGCTTCCCTCACCAGCTATCTGCAAAGCAGACAGGATCCAGCTTTGGGACATGGATCTAGGGTTTAAAGCAGCCTAGCCCTGCTACATTTAGAACCTCAATATAAGCAAAAGACTCGCTGCCTTCACGTCAGATTGAATACACAAAGAAAAAGTGGTAACTATTATATTTTTAGCCAAAAACCAAAACTTAAACCTCAACTGGCAGAATTGAGCGTCCACTTTCAAGGCACATAACATGTCCGCTTCAAGATGGGAATGAACTCAGAATGGTCCCCTGAGTTTTTTATGATACACACAGACCGTTCATGGAACAAGGAACTCTTCTGGGATAATTAAATCCACTATAGTCCGAATAAGTAATGGTAAATGACAAATACCATAGTTTTTCTTTTTCATGATGCTAGCCCGACGTGGGCAACGGGTCACTCGCAAAGAGGTCCCATAAATATAGCTTCCTTCACCAGCAATCTGCAAAGCAGACAGCTGGTGAGGGAAGCTATATTTATGGGACCTCTTTGCGAGTGACCCGTTGCCCACATCGGGCTAGCATCATGAAAAAGAAAAACTATGGTATTTGTCATTTACCATTACTTATTCGGACTATAGTGGATTTAATTATCCCAGAAGAGTTCCTTGTTCCATGCACGGTCTGTGTGTATCATAAAAAACTCAGGGACCATTCTGAGTTCATTCCCATCTTGAAGCGGACATGTTATGTGCCTTGAAAAGTGGACGCTCAATTCTGCCAGTTGAGGTTTAAGTTTGGTTTTTGGCTAAAAATATAATAGTTACCACTTTTTCTTTGTGTATTCAATCTGACGTGAAGGCAGCGAGTCTTTTGCTTATATTGAGGTTCTAAATGTAGCAGGGCTAGGCTGCTTTAAACCCTAGATCCATGTCCCAAAGCTGGATCCTGTCTGCTTTGCAGATAGCTGGTGAGGGAAGCTATATTTATGGGACCTCTTTGCGAGTGACCCGTTGCCCACGTCGGGCTAGCATCATGAAAAAGAAAAACTATGGTATTTGTCATTTACCATTACTTATTCGGACTATAGTGGATTTAATTATCCCAGAAGAGTTCCTTGTTCCATGCACGGTCTGTGTGTATCATAAAAAACTCAGGGGACCATTCTGAGTTCATTCCCATTATATATATATATATATATATATATATTATATATATATATATATATATATATATATATATATATATATATATACAGGGCGTCCCAAAAAAATGTATACACACTTTAACAGCTGATAGCTCAATTGATGTTTCTTTCTTTCCAAGTTAAACCCATTAGAATTAATAATGGCAGTCAGACTAAGCTTTGAACAAAGGAAATTCATTCTAAAATGCTACTGGAAGTGTGAAAATGCAGTTGAAGTGCAAAGACAGTTTAGGAGGGAGTTTCAAACAGATCCACCAACGCGACTTACCATCATTCGAATTAGAGATTAGTTTGAAGCCGATGGAACTGTTCAGAATGTCCACAAAAAGCGTTCCGGGAGACCACGGACATCGACAAGCCCCACAAAGCAAGAAAGAGTACTGGAAACGTATCACCAAAGTCCAAGAAAATCTGTGCGGCAAGCGAGTCGTGAGGTAGGAATTTCGGAATCGTCTGTCCAACGCATTTTGAAGCGTTGTCAATGGAAAAGTTACATTCCAAGATTAGTCCATGCTATTAATGAAGATGATCCGGACCGAAGAGTGGAGTATTGCGAGTGGTACTTGGCACGATGTGGATGTGGATTGGACGAAGGGGTTTCGTAGAATACCCTCCGCGTTCACCAGACCTCACACCACTAGACTTTTTTTTGGGGATACTTAAAAGACAAAGTCTACGCTATAAAACCTGCAACAGTGAATTGAGAGCAGCCATTGAACGAGAATGCACACAAATACCAAACGAGATGTTTCGTGATGTTTGCGATTCCATTGCTTCGCGTTATCAGCAGTGCCTGGACCAGAACGGACGTCAGTTTGAAAACAGGCGTTGACAAAACAATTAAATAATGTCTGTAGATTCTATTACATTTTGAAAATGAAATGTATTTTAATAAACACTGCCTTTATAAGTATTTAAAGTGTGTATACATTTTTTTGGGACGCCCTGTATATATATATATATATATATATATATATATATATATATATATATATATATATATATATATATGAAAATTATTTCACGAAAGTAACACGTGAAAAATATTTATGATGAATAAAACCACGAAGGAAAGGAAACACAAAATGGTGCTCAAGAGCTTTCGTCTAATGACATCCTCAGGAACACTGAAGTACATAAAAATACAAATTTATACTGGAAATCTGTCCGGGTTTTAACACTCTGCCTTTTTTGGTTAAGTTAGTTATTATGGACAAAGTGGACTACATCGGAAAGATGAACGAGCTTCTCCAGGACCCCGCCACATACAGCAAACTTAGGAAGAACCCGCAGGATGACGTCATCAAATCATTTAATAGTGGCTTGAAACGCATTCTCAAAGATCATAAGGACTTAATTCCGCTTTTCATGTCCACTTCACCTTCTCTGCCCTACCTTTACGGTTTTATTAAAACCCCCAAACCTGGCAACCCTATGCGCCCTATTATTAGCTCGGTGGGCTCTATTACTTATAAACTCTCCAAATGGCTTGTCAAAGTCTTGTCCCCCATTCTCGGAACTATCTCTGATTCACATGTAAAAAATTCCATGGATCTTACTGAAAAATTGAATAATGCACGTACTGAAACTAACGATAGATTGATCAGTTTTGACGTGTGTTCATTGTTTACAAAAGTGCCAATTGACGATATGCTTGACTTTCTCTCCCAAGAATTACATAAGTATGACCTGCCACTACCTTCACACATTGTTTTGGATTTTATTAAGCTTTGCATCAAAGACTGTAAATTCACTTTCAATAACGAGTATTATCAACAAGTTTTTGGACTGGCCATGGGCAACCCCTTATCGCCCCTCCTCTCCAATATTTATATGGAGTTTTTCGAAATTACTTACATTCCGAGAATCCTGGGGTTGGCATCCCTTGGTTGCGGTACGTCGACGATATTTTGTGTATCTGGCCCATGAATCGTGACCTGGATAACTTCCTCCTTCAGTTAAATGATCAAGTCCCCTCCATTAAGTTTACTTTAGAAGTGGAACAAGACAAGTCAATCCCATTTTTGGATGTGCGTGTACACTGTACATAGGGAAAGCCCAGGTTTTAAGTTTAGTATCTATCGGAAAACAACAACAAACTTGTCCTACGTACACTTTTACTCGGGACATGACACCCCCACTAAGAAGGCCCATTTTTTCATCAATGTTTCTCCCGCGCCCTTAGGATCGCCAGTCCGGAATACATTGATGCCGAATTGGAAAAAAT